>CM030360.1:255211796-255305491 GCA_017893485.1 Hemerocallis citrina | reverse complement strand
CCTACAATTTCCTCCACAATCTCAAAGAGGGCACGGTCTACTCCAATAGCAATACCTCCAGAAAAACCCAAGGCAGCTTTGAATCTCCAATCAAAATTCCTAACGCCTCTAAGGCATTCAAAATCTCCCGGGGTTGTGTGTTCGATCATAGTTTCTTGGAATGAACAAATACTAGGCTTACTCTTACTAATAATGTCGTTAATAGATCTAATCTTAGAATTTTGCCTCATCCCTCTTACGTTCCAAAAAAATTACAACATTAAGACAATTTTAATCGACACCTACAATCTCGAACTCCTCAACGGACCCTCTAACTTAACCGATCGACTTTGCCTCCTTTCTAATGGTCTCAACATGTTTAAGGTGTTTGTCTCTATTAGAGCCCATTTCTAGACCGTAAAGACTTGCAAAGTAAATTAGAGAATAATCATTCAGAACATTCAAAATAGATTAAAAAAACTCTCTGACGTATCTCCACAGGCAGAGGCAGGTTCCTTGGCTCTTGCCGCCACTTTGATACGATCATCTTCGCTTGGGCCTTGGATACCCTACATGTCCAATTGTCGTTTGCTCCTTCTTTGATATTCCAAATTCTTATTATTGATGCTTCCTAATACACCACCAATAGCTAACCCCTCGCCTTCCCTCTCCCAATCATCGGTATCCGTTTCTGATACCCGATTGTCCTCTCTAATTCCATCCAAAGCACCGATCCTCTCTTCTTAAGCATGATTTTCTTTTCCGACCTCAACATTGTCTTGCCTTTCACTCTGATCTAACTCTTTGTCCACCACACCCTGAATATGCCTTTCGTGATCGCCCCCTGAGTTGATAGACTCAACTGCATACCCAATAACTATGTCATTTCCCTTACCCGCCTCCACTTCAATACCCTGATTAAAATCCTAAGGATTTTACCCTCTTCGTTATTTTGGCCTGTAATACCCCTAAATTCTTACTATATATATATATATATATATACCCCGTAAAGGCGCGGGCTCGTTTATGTAAAGTGGAAATAGAAGCGGATGAGTATCGAATGAATGGATATTCTGAGATAGAACGAGAAAAATGCAATTTGATTAATGCTACTTCTTATAGTTTGGAACAATTAGAAAATTATAAAAATGAAACCCTTCATTTTGAACAACAAAGAGCGATTAATCAGGTTCTACAAGAAGTTTTCCAACAAGCCTTACAGGGAGCTCTAGGAACTCTGAATAGTTGTTTGAATAGTGAATTACACTTCCGTACTATCAGTGCTAATATCAGAATCCTCGGGGCCATGGAAGAAATAACTGATTAGCCCTTCTATTTTTACTTTAGTTTAGAGTTTAGGCATTATTTTTTCCCTTTGTTTCCGAAAAAGAAAAAAGAGACACTAATGGCAACTCTTCGAGCTGACAAAATTAGTAATATTATCTGTGAACGTATTGAACAATATAATAGAGAAGTAAAGATTGCGAATACTGGTACCGTACTTCAAGTAGGTGACGGTATTGCTCGTATTCACGGCCTTGATGAAGTAATGGCAGGTGAATTAGTAGAATTTGAAGAAGGTACAATAGGCATTGCTCTCAATTTGGAATCAAATAATGTTGGCGTTGTATTAATGGGTGATGGTTTGATGATACAAGAAGGAAGTTCTGTAAAAGCAACAGGAAGAATTGCTCAGATACCCGTGAGCGAGGCTTATTTGGGTCGTGTTATAAATGCCTTGGCTAAACCTATTGACGGGAGAGGTGAGATTTCCGCTTCTGAATCTCGGTTAATTGAATCTTCTGCCCCAGGTATTATTTCAAGACGCTCCGTATATGAACCTCTTCAAATAGGGTTATTGCTATTGATGCGATGATCCCCATAGGACGCGGCCAGAGAGAATTAATTATTGGGGACAAGCAGACTGGCAAAACAGCAGTAGCCACAGATACGATTCTTAATCAAAAAGGGAAAAATGTAATTTGTGTTTATGTAGCTATTGGCCAAAAAGCATCTTCTGTGGCTCAGGTAGTGACTAATTTCTAGGAGCGAGGTGCAATGGAATATACTATTGTGGTAGCCGAAACAGCGGACTCACCTGCTACATTACAATACCTTGCTCCTTATACGGGAGCGGCTTTGGCTGAATATTTTATGTATCGTGAACGACATACTTCAATAATTTATGATGATCTCTCCAAACAAGCACAAGCTTATCGCCAAATGTCTCTTCTATTAAGAAGACCCCCTGGTCGTGAAGCTTATCCAGGAGATGTTTTTTATTTGCACTCACGCCTTTTGGAAAGAGCCGCTAAATCAGGTTCCAGTTTAGGTGAAGGGAGTATGACTGCTTTACCAATAGTTGAGACGCAATCGGGAGACGTTTCGGCTTATATTCCTACTAATGTAATTTCCATTACAGATGGACAAATATTCTTATCCGCTGATCTATTCAATGCAGGAATTCGACCCGCGATTAATGTAGGTATTTCTGTTTCCAGAGTGGGATCCGTAGCTCAAATTAAAGCCATAAAACAAGTAGCCGGCAAATTAAAATTGGAACTAGCTCAATTTGCGGAGTTAGAAGCCTTTGCACAATTCGCTTCTGATCTTGATAAAGCTACTTAGAATCAATTGGCACGAGGTCAACGATTACGCGAGTTGCTCAAACAATCCCAATCAGACCCTCTTACGGTGGAAGAACAGATAGCTACTATTTATACTGGAGCGAACGGGTATCTTGATTCGTTAGAAATTGGACAGGTAAAGAAATTTCTCATTCAATTACGTACCTACTTAAAAAAGAATAAACCCCAATTCCAAGAAATTATATCTTCTACCAAGACATTTACCGAGCAAGCGGAAACCTTTTTGAAGGAAGCTATTCAGGAACAGAGTGAACTGTTTCTACTTGAGGAACAGGCATAAATTTAGAAATCCAATTCTATTCTTAGTGTAAGAGTTCTCCTTGATAACTCTTTCTGATTCGAATAATTCAAAAATAGATGGAAAAAATTTGCGTCCAATAGGATTTGAACCTATACCAAAGGTTTAGAAGACCTTTGTCCTATCCATTAGACAATGGACGCTTTTCATTCCTATTTTATTCTGTAGATTCTATGTAAGATATTTGAGGTAATAAAAAATAAAGAATGCATATTCTAATGTATGATCCATGTAGACTAAGGAATATGGAGCGGAGCGGGTAGCGGGAATCGAACCCGCATCGTTAGCTTGGAAGGCTAGGGGTTATAGTCGACGTTGATTTATCATTTTTAACATCTCTAATTCAAAACCGAACATGAAATTTTTGTTTCATTCGGCTCCTTTATGGAGGATCGATGTATTCCCAGAGAAAAAAATTAGATCCATAACATCTATGTCAACTTTTCTTGTTGAATTGAATGCATCCAAAGCTATATCGCTTTCTGGATGATCCTTCTAGAGGAGGAGGGGGGGGGGGGGGGGGGTGGGTTATACCAAACCTGTCTAATCTAGTTACTTCGTTCCTTATTTCTACTTGGGGGATCCTGAGGAAAAGAATTTGGTTTCCGCCGAGCTAAAACAATATGCCAATAGTTCTAGTAAACCAAAACTCTCGTTTTCTAGCTATTTGGCTTCAATCTTTCCTTTACAACAGAAAAATGGAAGATTTAGTTACGATTGGAAATCCACTTTTTGTTTTGTATCTTCATCCATAGATCCTTTACTTAATACTCATTCAATTGGAAGATTGAAGCCAATTGAAAATAAAAGATTATGCTTCGCGACTCTATAAATCCTTTTTTTTTCATTCCAATTCCATTTTGTTCAATTTGGAATTAACCTTCGGATACAAATCGTGAGAATGTATATTCTTCCTCAAATATGCTATTGAGGGAAAAGGGATTAAACCCTTTTAAGAAATAAAGTTTTTTTTATCGGAATATGAAAAACCGAGGGATCCTTTAACTATTTAAGTTATTAATCGAACGAATCACACTTTTACCACTAAACTATACCCGCTATGTATTCATTATTACGTATGAATGGACCATTTGTCGAACAAATGGAATGAGATACAATCAAGATAGCATCAGAGAAAATTATAGCGTTGATGCTTTGTCTGATTTGAGGGGAAGGGGAGAGATAGGGTATGGTACTTAAAAAAAATATATAGGCAAAGAGCAGAAAACTTATTTCAATAACCTAATTCATAATTCAAGTCAAAAGTTCTACTTTTTTTCGTTTGCTGAAAGTCATTACTGACAAAGACAACCGGTCACCTTTTTCTCCAAAAAAATAAATAAATTGTGTAAGACAACTAATATGTGTTAATTTGGTTTCAGTCTTCTGTAAGAAAACATTAGTAATTATTTATACTCTATAGTGAAGTTACCTTTTCTAATATGTTACAAAGATCTTCCCCCAATACTATAAAAATTTCTGGACTCTTCCCTCATCTGTATGGATATCGACTTTTTTTACTCGTCACATTAAATTTATAATTCATGTTATTTTCTGTAATTTTATTTCATTTCATTTATACATTGCATTATCTATTAATATATATATATATATATATATATATATATATATATATATATATATATATATATATATATATATATATATATGTATGTATGCATTGACATTATTAATTTTTCATACACCACTATTATTTTTATGTTGGTATGGTTATATTTTTTTAACAAGCCTAATTTGTTTTCTTAAAAGGCCCACAAAACCCAATCCAATAAGGATATTTAGGGCTTAAAGTGCAATTTCATAAAGTATGAGGGGTTATGTGCAAAAGTAAGGGACACCTAAGCCTTCTATACCCTTCCACACACCTCTCCTTCTCTCTTTTCCTTTCTTTCTGCAAGCAACCAGCAGCTGACAGCAACAACTGGCAGCATTTTACCCTTTTTTTTTCTATATATATATACATACTACTACTACTCTACAACTACTTTATTATTACCACTACTTACTACTCCTACACATCTCTTTCTCTCTTCCCCTTACTGCCAATAGGAACAGCCAGCAAACTGCAACCTTTCTTTTCTCCTTTTCTCCATTAATTTACCTACTCCAATTACTATTACTTTACTGCTTCCACAACAATTACTACTACTTTTTCTACTACCTACTACTTCACAACTACTACTAACTATTACTATTACTACTAATACTTAGTGCTACTACTAATACTACAACTACTCCTACCTTTTTCTCCTTCTCTCTTCTTTCTTTACTGCCGACAGTAGCAGCAACCTTCTTTTCTTCCCCCTTTTTCTATATATTTATTACTACTTGCTACTACTTCAACTACTACTACTTACTACTATTACTACTACAATTACTACTACTACTATTTCACTACTTCTTCCACAACTACCACTTTTACTACTACTAATATTCTACTCCAGCAGTACTACTACTGCAGTACCACTACTGCAGTACTACTGCACTACTTCTACTACCACTACTGCTAACTACAACCACTCCTACTACTTCTACTGCTGTCCTAGTACTTCTTCAACAACTACCACTTCTACTACTATCATTTGTACTACTTATCTACTACTACTACTATACTACTATTGAAACAAGAAGACAAGGAAGAATCAAGGAGCAAGGAGGAGAAGATAGCAACTTGAAGCTTGCAAACAAAAGAAAGTTGGTATTCTCCATTCCTTTTGTGTTCAATTTATGAATTTAATGATTGATGCTTGCTAGAAATTGTAGTGAAGTGTTTACTTGTGTGAATTTTATATGCCTAAATATATTAGTGAATAAATAAAGATTTGTTCTTTGTGTTAAGAATGATAGTATAAGTGTAAAGATGTGATTTTGTGATGTTGTAGTGTAAATTGTCTAACTAAGTTTTCATGTTTTAATGCTTATAGTTGAAATGATTAGTAAGTTAGTATCTTGATTAGTAACTTTACATTGATAGTAAGCTGCTAGCATTGTAGTAATAATATTAGTAAGCTTAGTTGAAATGATTAGTAAGTTTGTAAGTTAATATGTTAGTAAGGTAGTGAATTAGTAGAATAGAATGCTAGAATACCATGATAGTGAGAAGTTAGAAAGTTAGAAATGTAGACTTGGCCTCGTAGTAACCCAATTGCTAACCAATTGTTTATGGTTAGTAAACATACATTGTTAGTAAACTACTAGTTTTGTGTTAGTAAGCTATTAATGAGTTAGTAAGCATAGTTATAATGTAGTATAAAAGATTACTCCTCAAATGACTAAATTGATGTGATTGCATGAAACTACATACTTGTAGTAATATGCTTAGCGATTGTAATTGCATGCTTAGCTAATTAGAAACTCATGATAAAGTTAAGTAGATTGTAGTAAAGAACTATTGGTTGCATAGAAGAGATTGTAGGCATAAATACGGTGATTGATGGAATACTGTATGCTTGTGTATGCGGGTATGCATACTTGGATATTTACATATGGTAATGTTTTGTGCACATTGAGTGCACTAGTGTGGTGCATGATGGGCCAACCTCTTAGCATGATTGGAAGCTAAGTTGAACCCAATTAAATCTAGATGAGACTTGTTGAGATTCAACAAGTTGGATTCACTTAGAACCTAGTTAGTGTTATTTTCATTGTGATATTTTATTGTAAATGTGAACAATGAGACATTGAGTACTAATAATTCCACCTAGAGACTAAGTGGTGATTAATGAAGGATGAGATTTTGACCTAAATTGAGTAAAGGTGTTAGCCCTAAGTAGTGTGATTTATGATTGGTAAGGACAGACACTAGTTGGGCGATGTACTCTCCTGTCAAGGGGACACGTGCGGCGTGGTCTCGCCTGGGACACGTGCGGCGTGGTCTCGTCTGTTAACTTCTGGGATTTAGTGATAAGGACTGTATGGTGGAAATTAGGGAATGGACCCTCCAAATCCACCTAAGGTTCTATGTTGTTCAATACGAACAAGGAGCAAGAGTGTAACTCTAAGTCTCTGGGCGGAGTAGGAATGGCCCTATCGATTCGCCTTATGTTCATGATAACTTTGGTAGGGGCAGGAGTGGAGAAGGACCATGATTCCGGCAGAGCTGATGATCACCGGCCTGACCGGGAATGGAGAGGGACCACAATCCTGTCGGAGTGGAGAAGGACCATGATCTGAACGAACAGGGTGATCACTGCCGTTCAGAGTGGAGAAGGACCACGATCCGACTGCAGGAGCGGAAATGGACCGCACGTGCTGCAAACTCTACCAGTCACTAGATGAATGTCAGAAACAGGAAAGAGTACAAGAGTAGGATGCATGACGAGGGATTGAACCCTATTATCTGGAGAATACGAACTCGATTTGGGGAGTATGTAGTATGGGATGCATACGTTTCCAAATCAAGTTTGCATTAGATTAAGAGCATGATGTGCATATGAGTTGTGCATTAGAATCTAGATCATAACATACACCGACACTTATGGTTTGACTTTTCACATTTTTCTTCTGCATCAAATATTGATTGTTGAGGATTTTGGAGATTGTGGTTTTCATCCGCGTTGCGTCAGTTGTATTCAACTGACGTGCCCACAGTTTGCTAATGCAGGATCGCTGATCGTGGAGCAGGAGACTCGAGCTGCGGAAAGCATCCAAGTGTAGGATAAAGTTTCCTTGCACAATGTAAGTTTCTAATTTCCTGTAATTTTTTCTGTGTTGTGTACTCATTGAAGAAAAGATTCTGGGTAAGTGTCACGAGCTCCCAGTGTGTGGAACTCGGGGCGCTACATGGCCCACCGCAGCCAAAGGCCAAGATGAGCGGCTCAGGAGTTTCACCGCCTCTTTAATCGACATTTCGAGCTCTGCAGCAGACAAAGACAGCATCCATGTACCCAAGTCCCCTGCATCCTTAAGCGGCACGCCAATGGGATCCTCCAGAATCCCTCTTTTCCCTTGTACTATCGTTGTACAAGTCACCCTACCTCCTGCCGCTTCGCGTCCCATCAAACTGCTCTGTCCAGTCAATAGTCGACAACTGTTAATAGACCCTTTCCTATAGCGGTGACGTGTTGGGTAGGTATCGAAGCCGTCTAACTTACCAGAGTCCAACTCAGCCTTCTCCTTTATTAAACGACCTAGATCTTCACTTGAGATTATGAACGGTTTGATTATATCTTCAACCTTCTGATTGGCCTCTTCGTCTTCTTCGTCTAATACAGGCTGAGAATTTCTTCCAAAAGAGACGCTCTTTTTGATCTCAGTCTCTACCCTAACGTCATAAGTCTCTTGCTCGAAATCAACCCTTTTCATCGAGGGAACGTCTTCCTTATTCGTAATTCCCACTTTTATTCTAGCGAAGGCACTCCTAGTATGGAACAATGTATTTTTATCAATGTCCAAAAGAACTTTGAATTCTCTAACCAGATTATGGAAACCCGATCGCACCCAACAGTGATACGGAAAATTGAATACCTAATCCACACGAACGACATAGATCTTGATTCTATAGCACCGAAACCTCTCTACCAGCACTTGAATGCAATATAGAAATTCATACCCTCTAAGACAATCAAATCCAGAGTCTCCTGCGTCTTTACTTCATTTTTGCAGTGGACGAAAAACATGTTAGAGCTAATTTGTTGTGGCTCCCATGTCCAATTAGCAGTTGGCTCATTCGCCACAGTGATAATATCGGCCATGTCTCGAGTCGTAGGATTCCCCGATTGCACTTTGATCAAGACTCCGTTACTAAATCTCCTTTCAAATTATGCCATTATAGAAGTTGGAGTAATGGAAGCTCTTGTCATTCTCCTGGCTCCTGCAGCACTCTCCTGCGTCCTACTCAGCTGAGAATCAGTGGAGTTGAGCACCTTAGCAGCTTCGTTCTTGGCCGGTCCCTTCCTCGAACAATCTGTGGAGATGTGACCAGACTTCTTGCAAGAGTAGAAAAACCAGTCATTCGGACATTTTTGGATGGAGTGACCTCTTTGAGCACACTTATGGCACTGCTGCCTAGATTCGATGTTGGCCGTCTCCGATGAACTAGAGCTCTTCCTCTTTTTAGCGCTTTTCTCCTCTCTCCTCGTCTTCTTATGTTTCACCAAAACCCACTCACCTTCTTCTTCATCTTTCCTGTAACACCCTGGATTTTCAAATCTTATTTTTATTTGGAGTTGTTTGATTTTTACATGTTGTGCACGTAAAAATTTATGCATGCATTTCTCTACAATATTCATGAATTAGTAATCCTCATTTATTTTCTTAGAAGCCTAATTTAATCCTAAGCTTAATTTGTCTCTTTGTAGCCCACATTGGTTAATTAATTAATTAAATTAGTAGAGTCCATAGTCTCTTGGCCCATTAGTGAGCTCATGCAATTTAATTAATCTTTATTTTAGTCTAACTTGTAGTGTAGACTCAAATAATAGACAATTAATTAATTAGAATGTACAACTTGTGAGTGGGGGACACTAGGGTAACACGTGCATGCACAGGAGTGTGCAAAACACACTCTTGGAGTGAGGCCGGATTATGCATAAGTGGAGAAGGGAATGGGAGTAGTGGTGAGGTGGTAATCTCATTCATGGGTGGTTATAGCAACTTCCAAACTAATCCTAGCCCTTAATTCCTAACTATTTGATCTAATCTTAGCCATTCAATCCACCCAAAATTATGTATAAATACCCCCCTACATTAGTATATTCACACCAAATCTGTATCAAAAAAAAAGACAAAGAAATACAATTAGAGAGTAAAAGATTGAGAGTTAGTGAGTTCAAAAGATTGAGAGTTGTGTTGTGTGTTCCTATTTTGGTGGCCGGTTTTTCAAGAGAGCAGGGAGGCTCGGGTTTGCTTCAAGACGAGGAGGAGACGACTTGTGGTGGCTCAAACTAGGAGGAGAAGGCCTCTTTTGATCAATCTAGGAATTCTTAGGAGTACATTCGTTTTCTCTCCAATAAGGTGGGCAATTTTCTCTACTTCTAAGTAGTACCATGCTAGGTTTTGTGCTAATCATGTTAGAATAAATGGATGAAAATATCGCTCTTTGATAATACCATGATTAAGGTGAAAATGGAACATATGTGAAATTGCATGAAATGAATAAGTGAACTTGATTGAATGATATGTTTATTGTTGTAATATTTGGATATTAATCTAGCATGCTAAATTAGAATGAATGTTTCTCCGTGTCGAAATATGTGTGTTTATGGAAAAAGTGCAATTTTAGGAATTGTGTTTATGTGGAAAATGCTAATTGTAAGAATCTCTACATTATTAAAATAAGATTGGTTAGTAAATTATGCTTATTCATGATTAGTGTGATTGATGCTAAATAATCCTAAAGTTGTACGTTAATTGTTGAGAGAAATGAGGTACTTTATTTGGAAAATGAGAGTTAAATGGTGTTTTGAAAATCTTGAGTTACTGTATAAATTCCCAATTTCGGATTTTAGTTGCTGAACAGTCAATCGTATATGTCTTAACAGTCGACTGTCCAGACTAATTATTTTCGAGTTTTAAATCATTGCAGAACAGTCGACCGACTATGTCTTAACAGCCGACTGTCCAGACTGTTTATTTTCGAGTTTTAAATCATCGCAGAATAATCGACCGACTATGTCTTAACAGCCGACTGTCCTGACTGTTTATTTTCGAGTTTTAAATCATCGCAGAACAGTCGACCGACTATGTCTTAACAGCCGACTGTCCTGACTATTTATTTTCGAGTTTTAAATCATCGCAGAACAGTCGACCGACTATGTCTTAATAGTCGACTATCCTGACTATCTTAATTTTCGAATTTTAATCATCGCAGAGCAGTCGACCGACTGTGCTTTAACAGTCGACTGTCCTAATAATTAAATTATTTCATGAGATAGTTTTCTATAATAACTTTCTATAACCCTTGGCCTAGTGTAAAGGAGAAATTGAGACTATTTTTGCAAGAAAGAACTTATTATAAATTGTTAGTTTAAAGCGTCTTTGGATAAAGAAAAGTGTATTGTTTAAAAGAGTTCGAAAAGAGATTTTTTTTTTATAAAAAGGAAAATTGAAAGTATGAATGTTTGATTTAGTATTGAAAAAGAGAATAAGAGAATGATGTGGAAAGAATGAATTATGAATGTGACAAGTTAGAAAATGAATTTATTTGTCTTATACATAAAATCGTACATGAAAGTGAAATCAAATATCATGATGAATTATGAAAAGTCTTATGAATATGAATACACAAATTTATGAACATGAAATGAGATTTTGAACTAGAGGGTAGCTAAGTCCTATTACCGGCAATTGAATGAATTATAATTATTCAGATGAACTATTGAGATGAAAGACCAAGATGGACAAGTTGTTGATTAAGACCGGTATAGAGGAAAGTGCTAACTCTAGGGGTTGATTTTTATTCGTGATTCAAATAAACTAAGGATTTAGATACATAGTGGTGATGTGACGAAAGTAAAAGCAAAACATGAGTATGAGGGTCATCGGATTGGCAGTGTGAGAGTGATTCACAGACTACCTGCTTGATGTGTCATGACATGGCGTGAGCACTACTCCGGAATTATCATTCCGGTGGTGACGTATGTGGGGTGTTTGGTGACTACGGGTGGTGCCATCGTTCCATGGCGGAGGTTAAATTGTCTATAGTCTGCCTGCTTGATGCGTCATGTCAGTGCGTGGGATTCCCCTCCAGACTGCCTGGACATGGGCTCGTAGATCATAGAACATCTAGGATACTTACCGTAGTTACCGTAGTAGTTTAAGTCATGGCGAGGGATTGAACCCTATAAGATGAAGTACGATTAAGGGCTTGCCCTCGAACCTATGTAGTATGGGATGCATAGAATCCGAACAAGTGCACATTAGTATTATATAACATAACAACTGCATTAAGAACTAAGTGCACAGCACAACACGACATCTATAGGATAGTCCCCGTAGTTTTGCTTGTGACAAGTGTGTGCTTTCTAAGTTAGAGAAAATTGATGTTTTATATCCGTGCGTCAGTTGAATGAACTGACGAGCCCACGGTTTCTATGCAGGATAAAGAGATTGACAAGATTAAAGTATGCATGCTGCTTAAAGAATGTTTCAAGTGTTGTACTTTTGTTTTATGTAATTATTGTAAATGACTTTCGTTGTTTAATTGTAATTCAAGTTGTAACTCTGATAAAATTAAAGTTTTAAATTTCCTTGTAAAATTGTACGAAGAGAAGTGTAAAGATCCTGTGGAACTTCGAATTCAGTTTGTTTTGGAATTCGGGGTGTTACAGAGTGGTATCAGAGCCACGCTTCCAAGTAGTACAAATTTATAAGGAACGACACCCTAAAAGTGGACATTAGAGCGTGTGTTGAGTCTAGAGATTTAAATGTAAGTCACTTACATTTGTGTTGCTCTATAATTTATGCTTCTTCTTCTCCTTTCTCTAAGATGGCGGACCACTTCGACCCAGCTGGAGGTGATGATTGGCACATAGTCGAGGAGGATTACTACCCCGGGCAAGCTGATTCCGACGAAGAAGATCCTGAAGAATTTGAAGAGGAATGGCCTAAGTCCAAGGAGATCAATCCACCTCCGGATTCATCTGATGATTCCTCTGACGAGGAAGAACCAGTTCCGAGTAGTCTCATTGTTACTCTTCAGAGGTAGGTTGAGACTCAGAGAAAGAGAGCAGAGCTGTTACAGGTGCAGTGTGCGAAGTGCAAGGAGAGCATTGCCACGCTCAATAATTGTGTTTGGGAACTCGAGAAGAGGAAAAACATGTACGATGTATTGAAGGAGGAAGTGGAGGAACTACGGGAAGAGCTTCGTGAAGCCAAGAGGAACCGTAGGAACTAGACTGTTGTATCTTCTTATTGCTTTCATTTGATGTCAGAAATGTTTTAAATTCGAATGTATAAAGTTTGAAATTCAATGAAATGAAAAGTTGATTTAAATTCATATTTTCTACTTCGAATTTAATGGATCTTTTGCATCAGAATATGGTTAGAAGAGGAGCTCAAAATGGTGAAGGTCTGGACTTGGAAACGAAATTAGTGAGGGTCTATCAGACACTCAATACCGTTGCCATGAATCAGAACCAAGGGAGGATGCCTGTGAATCCAGTACCCGAAGCAATCAAACTCGTGGAATCATTCAAACAGATGAAACCACCGGTGTTTGAGGGGAAGTCGGACCCTGACGTGGCTGACAATTGGATCCGACAGATCGAGACTATCTTCAAAGTCTTAGAGACTCCGGAAGGCAGCAAGGTGAAGTTGGCGGCACTGCAGTTCGAGAAGGATGTGGCTGTTTGGTGGCAGTTGATGAAGCGAATGATGGGAGATATTGTCTTTGGCTGGGAGGAATTCTTGAAGGAATTCTGCAGTCATTATTTTCCATCAGACGTCCAGGAGAAGAAAGCCATGGAATTTTTGGCGCTGCAGCGGGGCGGCATGTCGGTTAGAGAGTATGAGACGATGTTCAATAAGCTCTCGAGGTATGCTCCCCAATTGGTGATGGATGTGGCAAAGAAGGCTCAAAAGTTCGAGCATGGTTTAAGGCCAAGTCTGAGATCCAAGATGATACCCCTCGGTATCAAGAGGTTTGACAAGTTGGTCAAACGAGCTGCAGTCACGAAGGCGGACATGGAGCAATTCCACGCTGTTCAGAATCGGAGGAACAACTGGAATGTGGGGAAGAAGCTCGCAATTTCTGGCACTGTCAGGGGACAGCCGCCGGCCTAAAGGTTCAAACCGACTGGGGCGAATGCGGTCAGTGTGGCAGGAAGACCCGAAAATGCGTGGGTGAGACCTCCTGTGGTGACTTGTTATAACTGTGGGGAGACAGGTCACTTCCGATCCCAGTGCCCTAAGTTGCAAGATGTCGTTTGAAAGGGACCAACTCAGCAGGCCGGGAAGAAGCCATACCAGGAGGGGTGAGTTCCATACCAGGAGGGGTGAGTATTTGCCTTGACTGAAGCTGATGCTGATGAGGTGGACACGTCATCACTGGTATGAGGGAGGATGTTTAAGAGTGTTTTTTGTTGTTTCTTTTTCCCGCTTTTATAGTGAACTGTTATGTAACGAGTTGTTATGTAACAGGAGAACTTTATTTGAATGGAAAAAAAGCTGTTGTTTTGTTCGATACTGGGTCCTTTCATACTTTTGTGTCACCTAATTTTGCTAAAGTTTTGGGAGTCGAACCGAAAATCTTTCCAGACAAGGTTTTAGCAGTAGCTACTCCATTAGGGGAGACTTTAACCACTGATCGGTACTATGCGGACTGCGAGATCGTGATTGGAGATAGAATTTTCGGAATTGATCTGATCGAGCTGAATATTTTGGGAGTCGATGTTATCATTGGCATTGATTGGATGTCGGTGTACAGTGCAGGCATCGAGTGCAAGACCAAAGAAGTAACAGTGAAGGCTCCAGGTGGACTTGAAGTCACTTTCCAAGGGAAGAGGAGATTTTCAGGCTTGGTTGCTGCTATCAGCGAGAAGAAGGGGATTCCTGCAGAGGTGCAGCAAATTCCAGTGGTTCGGGATTATCCGACGGTATTCTTGAAAGATTTGCCTGGGTTACCCCCGCATCGTGATGTAGAGTTCAGCATCACTATTCAGCCGGGGAGTGCACCTATTTCCAAGGCACCGTATAGGATGGCGTATGTGGAACAAGATGAGATCAAACGGCAGATTGAGGAACTATTGGAGAAAGGCTTTATTCAACCGAGTGCGTTACCTTGGGGAGCACCGGTGCTGTTGGTAAAGAAGAAGGATGGTTCGATGAGGATGTGCATCGATTACCGAGAGCTGAATAAGGTCACTGTTCAGAACAAGTATCCTATTCCGCGAATTGATGACTTGTTCGATCGTCTACAAGGAGCAGCTGTTTTCTCCAAAATTGAACTTCGATCAGGATACCATCAAGTTCGAGTGAAAACAGAAGATGTGCATAAGACTGCGTTCAGAACTCGACACGGGCATTACGAATTCTTAGTTATGCCATTTGGAGTGACGAATGCACCTGCAATTTTCATGGATATGATGAACAGAGTTCTGAGGCCGTTTATTGATCCTTTTGTCGTGGTGTTTATCGACGATATTCTTGTGTACTCCAAGTCGGAGGAGGAGCACGCGGAGCATCTAGCAGCAGTTCTAGGGAAGCTTCAGGAGCATGAGTTGTATGCCAAGTTGTCTAAGTGCGATTTCTGGAAATTTGATGTGGCATTCCTAGGTCACATCCTTTCTAAAGAGGGAGTGGCAACTGATCCTCAGAAGATAGAGGCAGTGAGGGATTGGGCAAGGCCTACTACAGTGAAGGAAATCAGGAGTTTTCTTGGACTAACTGGATACTACAGGAGGTTTATCCAGGGCTATGCTTAGATAGCCGTGCCACTCACTGGTCTGACCAAGAAGAATATGAACTTCAAATGGACTGAGCAGTGCGAGGCGAGATTTCAGTAGTTGAAAGAGAGGCTAACTACCGCTCCTATTTTAGCTTTGCCTAGAGCAGATGTTGAGTACGATGTCTACAGCGATGCTTCACATCGGGGGCTTGGTTGTGTCTTAATGCAAGAAGGGAAAGTGACCGCTTATGGGTCTATGCAACTAAGACCGCATGAGAAGAATTATCCGACTCATGATCTGGAGTTGGTTGCAATTATCTTTGCCTTAAAGCAATGGAGACATTACGTGTATGGTGAGAAGCTGAACATGTACACAGACCACAAAAGCTTGAAGTACATCTATCAATAGAAGGATCTGAATCTGAGGCAAAGGAGATGGCTAGAGGTGCTTGAGGACATTCGTCCGGAGATTAAGTACCATCCTGGGAAGGCTAATGTTGTTGCTAATGCACTTAGCCACAAAAGCAGTCTGGCTAGTTTGATTAACTCAGAGGTAGCTGGTAGAGGAGTTGGATCGGGTTGGTATTGAAGTTGTTCTGCAAGGCATGGGATCATCTTTAGCTCAATTGAGGCTTCAACCAACACTGAATGAAAGGATTATCGCAAGTTAGAAGAAAGATGCAAAGATTCAGAAGATGAAGGAGCAGGTTGGTGCTGGCAAGTTGTCAAAGTTCCAGATCAGGGATGGGGTGTTGTGGTTCGGAGAGAGGCTGTGTGTTCCGGATCAAGCAGAATTGCGGGAGAGCATTCTTCACGAGGCACATGCTACTCTTTTGTCTATACATCCTGGGAGTACCAAGATGTACAAGGACATTAAGCAACATTTCTGGTGGTCAGGTTTGAAGAGGGATGTGGCCGAGTTCGTGGCGAAGTGTGAGGTATGTCAACAGGTCAAAGCCGAGAATCAGAAACCCGGAGGTCTATTGCAACCGTTACCTATTCCGAAATGGAAGTGGGATAACATCAGTATGGATTTTATCACGGGCTTGCCCAAGAGTTCAAAGGGAAACAATGCGATTTGGGTCATAGTCGATCGACTAACCAAGTCCACTCACTTCTTGGCGATGAAACTCACTACTTCGATGGATAAGTTGGCTGAGCTGTATGTTAGTGAGATCGTCAGGCTTCATGGTGTTCCGTTAACCATTGTGTCTGATCGAGATGCGAGGTTTACTTCATATTTCTAGAAGAGTCTTCAGATAGCTCTGGGTACCAAGACGGATTTCAGCATTGCTTTTCATCCGCAGACCGATGAGCAGACCGAGAGAGTCAACTATATTCTTGAGGATATTCTTCGGTGTTGTGTACTAGACTTTGGAGGCAGTTGGGAAAGGCACTTAGCTCTGGTGGAGTTTGCCTACAACAACAATTTTCAGACTAGTATTGGGATGGCGCCGTACGAAGCTTTGTATGGCAGGAAGTGCAGAACACCTGTTTGTTGGTTTGAAGTTGGGGAGCGGCAGATGTTTGAACCTGAAATCGTGCAGCAGACCTCTGAAAAGATCGATCTGATTAGGAAGAGGTTAGTGGATGCTCAGAGTAGGCAGAAGAGCTATGCAGACAACCAGAGGAGGGACCTTGAGTTTGAGGTTGGTGACTTTGTCTTTCTGAAGGTTTCACCTAGCAAGGGTGTGATCCGATTTGGAAAGAGTGGGAAGTTAGCCCCGAGGTTCATAGGCCCGTATAAGATATTGAAGCGGATTGGGAAAACTACTTACCAGTTGGAGTTGCCAGAAGAGTTGTCTCAGGTGCACAATGTTTTTCACGTGTCTATGCTGAGAGGTTACATTCCAGATCCGAGTCATCATTTGCCTGAATTGTCGGAGGGTTTGCAGTTGGATCTGAGTTACATTGAGCTTCCGGTTGAGATTGTCGATCGTCGGGAGAAAGTCTTGAGGAACAAGACGATACCGGTGGTCAAAGTAGTTTGGAGAAACCAGTTGGTTGAAGAGCCTACTTGGGAATCTGAGGAGAGGATGATGAAGGATCATCCTGAGCTTTTTGTTTGATTTGTATCTTCTTTCCTTTTTCTTTTCTTCTTGTTGTATTTTTGTTTTCTCACTCTTTAAGTGTAGTTCCGAGGACGGAACTATTCTAAGAAAGGAGTGCTGTAATACCCTGGATTTTCAAATCTTATTTTTATTTGGAGTAGTTTGATTTTTACATGTTGTGCACGTAAAAATTTATGCATGCATTTCTCTAAAATATTTCATGAATTAGTAATCCCCATTTATTTTCTTAGAAGCCTAATTTAATCCTAAGCTTAATTTGTCTCTTTGTAGCCGACATTAGTTAATTAATTAATTAAATTAGTAGAGCCCATAGTCTCTTAGCCCATTAGTGAGCTCATGCAATTTAATTAATTTTTATTTTAGTCTAACTTGTAGTGTAGACTCAAATAATAGACAATTAATTAATTAGCATGTACAACTTGTGAGTGGGGGACACTAGGGCAACACGTGCATGCACAAGAGTGTGCAAAACACGCCCTTGGAGTGAGGCCGGATTATGCATGAGTGGAGAAGGGAATGGGAGTAGTGGTGAAGTGGTTATCTCATTCATGGGTGGTTATGGCAACTTCCAAACTAATCCTAGCCCTTAATTCCTAGCTATTTGATCTAATCTTAGCCATTCAATCCACCCAAAATTATGTATAAATACCCCCTACATTAGTATATTCACACCTAATCTATATCAAAAAAAAAAGACAAAGAAATACAATTAGAGAGTAAAAGATTGAGAGTTAGTGAGTTCAAAAAATTGAGAGTTGTGTTGTGTGTTCCCATTTGGTGGCCGGTTTTTCAAGAGAGCAAGGAGGCTCGAGTTTGCTTCAAGACGAGGAGGAGACGACTTGTGGTGGCTTAAACTAGGAGGAGAAGGCCTCTTTTGATCAATCTAGGAATTCTTAGGAGTACATTCGTTTTCTCTCCAATAAGGTGGGCAATTTTCTCTACTTCTAAGTAGTACCATGCTAGGTTTTGTGCTAATCATGTTAGAATAAATGGATGAAAATATCGCTCTTTGATAATACCATGATTAAGGTGAAAATGGAACATATGTGAAATTGCATGAAATGAATAAGTGAACTTGATTGAATGATATGTTTGTTGTTGTAATATTTGGATATTAATCTAGCATGCTAAATTAGAATGAATGTTTCTCCGTGTCGAAATATGTGTGTTTATGGAAAAAGTGCAATTTTAGGAATTGTGTTTATGTGGAAAATGCTAATTGTAAGAATCTCTACATTATTAAAATAAGATTGGTTAGTAAATTATGCTTATTCATGATTAGTGTGATTGATGCTAAATAATCCTAAAGTTGTACGTTAATTGTTGAGAGAAATGAGGTACTTTATTTGGAAAATGAGAGTTAAATGGTGTTTTGAAAATCTTGAGTTACTGTATAAATTCCCAATTTCGGATTTTAGTTGCTGAACAGTCAATCGTATATGTCTTAACAGTCGACTGTCCAGACTAATTATTTTCGAGTTTTAAATCATTGCAGAACAGTCGACCGACTATGTCTTAATAGCCGACTGTCCAGACTGTTTATTTTCGAGTTTTAAATCATTGCAGAACAGCCGACTGTCCTGACTGTTTATTTTCGAGTTTTAAATCATCGCAGAACAGTCAACCGACTATGTCTTAACAGCCGACTGTCCTGACTGTTTATTTTCGAGTTTTAAATCATCGCAGAACAGTCGACCAACTATGTCTTAATAGTCGACTATCCTGACTATCTTAATTTTCGAATTTTAATCATCGCAGAGCAGTCGACCAACTGTGCTTTAACAGTCGACTGTCCTTACAATTAAATTGATATCCAGATTTCATGAGATAGTTTTCTATAATAATTTTCTATAACCCTTGGCCTAGTGTAAACGAGAAATTGAGACTATTTTTGCAAGAAAGAACTTATTATAAATTGTTAGTTTAAAGCGTCTTTGGATAAGGAAAAGTGTATTGTTTAAAAGAGTTCGAAAAGAGATTTTTTTTGATAAAAAGGAAAATTGAAAGTATGAATGTTTGATTTAGTATTGACAAAGAGAATAAGAGAATGATGTGGAAAGAATGAATTATGAATGTGACAAGTTAGAAAATGAATTTATTTGTCTTATGCATAAAAACGTACATGAAAGTGAAATCAAATATCATGATGAATTATGAAAAGTCTTATGAATATGAATACACAAATTTATGAATATGAAATGAGATTTTGAACTAGAGGGCAGCTATGTCCTATTACCGGCAATTGAATGAATTATAATTATTGAGGTGAACTATTGAGATGAAAGACCAAGATGGTCAAGTTGTTGATTAAGACCGGTATAGAGGAAAGAGCTAACTCTAGGGGTTGATTTTTATTCGTGATTCAAATAAACTAAGAATTTAGATACATAGTGGTGATGTGACGAAAGTGAGAGAAAAACATGAGTATGAGGGCCATCGGATTGGCGGTGTGAGAGTGATTCACAGACTGCCTGCTTGATGCGTCATGACATGACGTGAGCACTACTCCGGAATTATCCCAGTGGCGACGCTTGTGGGGTGTTTGGTGACTACGGGTGGTGCCATCGTTTCATGGCAAAGGTTGAATTGTCCATATTCTGCCTGCTTGATGCATCATGTCAGTGCATGGGATTTCCCTCCAGACTGCCTGGACATGGGCTCGTAGATCATAGAACATCTTGGACATTTTCCGTAGTTACCGTAGTAGTTTAAGTCATGACAAGGGATTGAACCCTATAAGATGAAGTACGATTAAGGGCTTGCCCTCGAACCTATGTAGTATGGGATGCATAGAATTCGAACAAATGCGCATTAGTGTTATATAACATAACAACTGCATTAAGGACTAAGTGCACAGCACAACATGACATCTATAGGATAGTCCCCGTAGTTTTGCTTGTGACAAGTATGTGCTTTCTAAATAAGAGAAAATTGATGTTTTATATCCATGCGTCAGTTGAATGAACTAACGAGCCCACAGTTTCTGTGCAGGATAAAGAGACTGACAAGATTAAAGTATGCATGCTGCTTAAAGAATGTTTCAAGTGTTGTACTTTTTATTCATGTAATTGTTGTAAATGACTTCCGCTGTTTAATTGTAATTCAAGTTGTAACTCCGATGTAATGAAAGTTTAAATTTTCTTGTAAAATTGTACGAAGAGAAGTGTAAAGATCCTGTCGAACTTCGAATTCAGTCTGTTTTGGAATTCGGGGTGTTACATTTCCTCTTCGAATTCTCTGTTTCTGGATACACCCCTCTCTAATGAACTCTATGCTCATCAAAAGCTTGCCTATCTTTCCTAGTCACTTCAGCATAGGTTTTCTTCTTGGTCTCTGATGTTCGATGGGGGTTAGATTGAAGCCCCGGAGAAGTCTTCCTCTCCCTCAGCCCTCCCCGTCTACCTCCTACCTGAACGCTTATCTCTCTCGACCGATCTCTATGATCGGATCGATGCTCCCCTAACAGGTAGGTCATTGTAACCATATATTGGCTTGTCGGAGGCATTCAAGTATTTAACCTTATAATCTTGTGAAGGACCCTACAATTATAAAAATATGTGGTCATTTGAGAATTTTACACATATTTCTAAGATGCCCTCAGAGGTCAAGTGCCTGTTTTTGGGGGTCAAGACCTTGGGCTGTGGAGCACAATAGTAATTCTTTAATCTGCAATTTATCATGTGCTCTAGTTGCGAATTGAAACTTGGTTCATTTGATACTATATGAAAGACCATGCTATTGCACCACGACTCGCACACTGGTATGGGCTGAAAATTTTACACTTATATTCCAACACAAGAAGATGAGGTGTTATATCTGTACAAGGATCTCAACTTGCTTTTAAGCAAAATCAATTCATTGTCTGCAACTTTCTGCAGTTTATGGCTCGATCGAGAAAATAATTTGCACTTTAGACATAAGTGATGCAACATTCAACTTACTGTCAAGAGAATAATCACTTCCATTTTTTCATCTATTCCGGAGCAGCAAGCACCAGGATCCAGGAAGGCAAGAAGTGCATGCCAAGGACAAGGACTGAATTAAGAATTTTTTGCCGTACTGACTCACTTTTTAAAAATATTTAGTAGTCTGACCCACTTCCGAAAACATTCGATGTTACCCAGTTTTGGACACGCCAGAAGCATAAACTGTTATTGAAAATAACGGCATAGGTTATTTATATACTGTTGTTTCCAATAGCGGCATCATTTTAAAAAAAAAATCTCGCATGCTGCTATTTGAAGTAACGATATCAGTACATTTTTTATACAAGTGTAAATCTTCTGACATGAAAAAATTTTAAGTATTAAAACAACTTATAAATAATGTCGTTATCCCCAAGAACAATATTCGAATTACTGATACCGTTGTTAGAGATAACGACATCAGTTATAATATAATGAACTGTTGCCACTGTTCCAAACAAATGCAACAGTTCATTTTATTATAACTGATGCCGTTATCTCCAACAACGACATCAGTAATGTGAATGTCGTTCTTAAAGATAACGACATTATTTATAAGTTGTTTCAACACTCAGAATTTTTTCCAAGTCAGAAAATTCACACCTGTATAAAAAATGTACTGATGCCGCTACTCCAAATAGCGGCATGCTAATTTTTTTTTTAAATGATGCCGCTATTGAAAAGAACGGCATATAAATAACCTACCCCGTTATTTTCAATAACGATTAATGCTGATGTGTCCAAAACTAGATCAAATCGCTAAATATTTTCGGAAGTAGGTCAGACTGCCAAATATTTTCAAAAAGTGCGTCAGTACGGCAAATATTTTCTGAATTAAGGGGGGATGATCCCCTTGGACCCTACCTCACCCTTTCTTTTGAGGCCTCGTATGTGACCCCACTGATAAAACCCTCTCATGAAAGATCCGAACTGTTGATCTTGTTTTACATGCCTGAGATAAATTAAGGGTGTAAAATTAAATTATTTGAAATTCTTTTGTTCATGTTTTACAACATAACCTAATTGAACAGCTGAATTTTTTTTAATTTTCTGATGACATGATGTATGGGGAATGAATGCCATCTTTAGGCCATCTTAGACATGTAGGGTTCGGATTTTTCATAGAGGATTTTTTTTTTAATGACAGAGGGCCTCAAAATAAGCATCTCCCCTGAATTAAGTGCCCTTTTTGTCAATTTAATTTTAATAACTTGTTTTGTAATACATGTAGACCGAAGCTGAGTTAATTAGAGTGAAGAAATCTAGTGACACACTAAGTAGTAAAATCTTTATTCAAAATTTCAATTGTTCTTAATGCACATGAGATTACATGAATGACATGCAAAATCGAACATTGCAGAAAACAAATTTATATTAAAGAATTTAGATTGTCAGATAATTGTTGGTGTTGAGTTCGTTACTCTAATAACTGTTGCATTGCACTGGCTTCGAAAGTGTGGGTGGCTAGAGCATTCATCTTGCATTTGGCTTTGGCCCTCCCTTCGATTCCTGCCGTGATCCACATACCGTACAGTTTCAGAACTGTGAACAAACCCACGTATCCTGTTCTCAAATAGCATTAACAAGTAGCCTCATTTACTGTATATCAGAAAACTAAGTGAAAGACAACCGAAAAAGCAAAAGTGAAATATCACACTAATAAAGAAAGAAATCTATGATATAATACTTAAAACTTTTGTTATTACGTGATATGAGGGTATAAAACTAAATGAAGTAGCGCAAAAGGATCCACAAATTTGAGAGATTGGTCTAAAAATAAGGTTGCAGAAGCAATTTTCTGTTTATTGATTGGCCGTGCGCTACTCAGGAGGTTTGTCTGTCGAAGGTTTAAAGCACTGGATCAGCAGGACTGGCTGCTGGAATTATGAACCCAATCAACGAAAGAGCAACCATTTGCGAATACGTTGTAATAAGGAGTAGAGGTTCAACTCTTGTGCTACTAATTTGCATTGACATAGAGAACTGGAACCAGTCCAGTCGTTTTGCCATCCCTTCCAGGCTGTTTTTTCTTCACCTGGGTGAAAGGAACCATGTTCAAGACTCAAGTATCAGCTTCAAAATATTAAGCACTCTTTGGTGCAAACTATTAATACTAATTAAGACTAGAAAACTTACATAGAACCAACCGTCAACCTCATATTCTATCTCAATCTCCTCTCCTGCATTCAAACTTAACTGCAAGAATATATAATAATGATTCACTCAGATATAGCAGGTTACAAGTAACAAGTGTAACACGGAATCTGAGGAAAGTGGATCAGGAAAAACTTGAGACAGGACACTAGCTGTGAACATGCTACTATTCAGAATAGCGAAAAGAAATTTCGTCCTGTTTTTAGTATAGCTATATAGGTGTAAATGCCTCACCTTATATTCAAAACAAAAATGATTAGGGCCAGTCATTTTAACTTTTGTTTGTTGTGCTTGAACAAATGTGTTACGAATCGAAACTGCTTTTGGGCAGAGGTGCTGTAAAAATAAAGCGCTTAGCCGACGGTTTTGTTTTAAGCAGCAAAAAACTTTTCCACAAGTCAAAAGCAACTCTTGAATCATGAGATGCGGGGAGAAGGGGGAAACACAGTTTATCCAAGTGATTTTGGCGAACACACTAAAACCAATGTTTTTCTTTTGGGTTTATTTTTTACTAAACACATTCCATAAACAATACCAAAATAACCCTTGGACTAGAGACTCAGTAGAGAAAGCATCAGCTAACATATGACATAGTAATGTTTATATAATGTTTTAAAAGATTGTCAATAGGTTATGTATTAAAAGAGCATAATGGTCATACCTCATCATCTCCTCCAGCGGTGAAATCATATAATGCTTTACCAAATCGAGGACTCTCAGAAGTTGGGCTATCGTCGTCCTGCGTTCCAAAACTTTGGCCAGCTAAAGGGTTTTCAAATGACTCAAATCTCTGGTGAGAAGCAGCGTACAAAGGAGGTTCTTCTCTGACCTGAACATATTCAGGAATTGGAGTGATAAACTTGATTGTATCCAACATACTATAATATCAGCTAACAGTCGTGCTTAATATAAACCCCTAACGCACAGGAACTTGTATAATTGAGCTGTCTCTGTCGGATGCGTGTCAGACATTGATACTCACTGGTATGCCTTGGACGTGTAGGACACTACTGAACGTGTCCTAAATTTAATATCAACTATGTTGGACATATCCTAGACAGTTCTTAAACCTTTACCACGTAATCAACAATCTTCAAACAATTTTCAAGGATATATAATTACTTTTGTATTTCTCGAGTCTGGATTATGGATCTTCATTTTTGTAATGTACTAAGATATATGACTGCTTTACTGTAGACTATAATTTTCTAGGTTGATTATGTTGCTCAAAATTACATAATTAGATGTCATTAGAGTTAGTCTTTAGAATAATTGTGATACGTAATACTACAGTATTACTATCTTATAGTCATGTCTCCATCTACTTTTTTACAAATCTGTTGTGTTTTGTACCTGTACCTGTGCCGTGTCCTGTTCACATACCCATCTCCTTGCTTCCTAGACACAAACTTCCTAACTAGCTTAATGACAAGATATCAATGAAGAAGTTTAGCATGTGTTTTTGAACAATGCCGTAGCCACACATGCACCCCTCACACACACTAACATCCCATAATTGAGGAATTGTGCACGTGGGGTATTTAAAACATTGAGTTCAGTGCATGGGAAAGTAAATCAATCACATTAAAACTTGAGAAGGGACATTTGACGTTAACCTGCTAAAGTAATGCACATGGTTTCTCCTATTCAAGCATATACTAGGAATTAGCGAAATCATTAAACACCCCATAGTTAAAAGTGATAAATTCCCTATATTGCAGAAATTGGTAAAATGTAAACCATGCAGTGTGTGCAAATAGATCTAAACCACTATCTGATGAAGTTCGAGACTAAGTACCGATTTCTGTGAAGTTCCCTGACCTCCTGATGAATGTGAGCTGAACAAAGAGGGGTAGTTCATACCACCAAAATGGGATGACATAGACGATTCAGCAGAACCAGTTGACTCAGGAGATGAGGCCCCAGACGAGCTTGCATTATCATCCTAAATAAATAAAAAATTAATAAAAATGAGCACTCAACTCACATTTCAGGACCATCCAATGACTGACAGGAGTAAAGTGACTGTAACCTCTCCGTCATTACTCTCTAATAATGACTTAGCAAACATGTCATCATAATTAATTGAAACCCTAGCGGTTTCATTTTCCTCTTGATCAGCCGGCGCATCAGGTCCAGCACCTGTAAGAAACTCATTCACCTAGCACAAAATAGGTCCGAGAGAAGATTTTGTCAGGTACAGAATATGTCATGAAAACAATGCAGTATAGATATGGAAAACTATATGACCACAACTTGGCTTGTCAATCTGGTCGGGATTGACCCGAACCAGCCTGACCCATCCCGAAAAATGTTGGGTATGGGTTATTATTCTTGAAAACCCAAACCATTCAGGTTTGAATTTTTTTATTTTAAAAAATGTTGGATTGGGTTTTGATATAGCGTCTAACCAGCCTGCAACCCTGAACCCCCATCTCAATTTTGTATACAAATGTATATCTTTCTAACAATACATACATATATATGTATTGACATTTAACAATACATGTATATAAACATGTTGTAGGTTAATTAAGCTCACCAGCTTACCCACTACCATATCCTAATTCCCAGTTCTTCAGTTTCCAACCAATTTATGTTGTACGTATTGTGTAATATAAAAATTTACATGGATGTAAGTGCAAGTGCTATGTTTTTGATTTGTCGGTATGTCCATTAGTCTTACTTGATGAGTCCTATTTGAGAAAATAAAATATCTAACTTGTATGTTATTTCAGAATGGATTTAGCGAATGTATGTGCAATTGTGATATGCATAATTAATTAATTGTACATACATTCCTACTACCATCAAAGGATATTCCACTATTAATGAATCTGAGGAAAACCTGCCCGAGCTAACCCGAACCCTTCTCAACCCGGGAAACCCACCCTGGCCCAAAAACCCGCTAGAACCCGAAGGTTCGGATTTACAAAACTACTAACCCATTGGGTATGGGCAGGGTCGAATATACGGTTGCAAGCCTCAGGTATGGGAACAAAAGAATGTCAAACCCGCCCGACCCGGCCCATTTGCAGGCCTAACCACAAGTATGAACTCACATGTTCACGATCTTTAGAAAGCTGTATGACAATGTCAAAGTTTCACTGCTTCAATGTAAGTGGAGAGTTAGAAGAAAAGACAGTGGTGATGACCAATTGGGATATATTGTAGATGTCCGGCTTTTGTAATTTGACTTATAGCCTATGTATCCCAATGATCACTCATGAATGACAGCCAAGGCTCTCTAGTTATGCGGATCACTAGGCATATATAGCTATAAGGTGTATTGAGCTTCGATTAACTTGTTTATTAATCTTAAAAATAGAATAAAATAATCACATCACTAGAAGTATACTATTTTACTTTTTTGGATAAATGGGGAGCTCTGATAGTACCAGCCATTCACTGTTCAGTGGACTATATTATTTCTAATTTATTTCGATGTGATTGCATAAATGTGGTAATTAATATGAATTATCACAAACAGTAGGAATAGAATTCAAGAATAAAAGAAGAAAAAAAAACTTCTTGATGTCCAACTCTTCTCCGTATCAGGGTTAATTACAATGAAAATTGAATGGAAACAAATATATTAACAGGAGTAAGTTTCTTAGACATCTTACTTTACTAATGGCCGGTGCATTACTTTCCCAAGCGTCATCTTCCAAGCCAGCTGCCCAGGCCATTGCTAAGTCAGGATCGATGGACACAGGCTCTTCAGAAGCTTCTTTAGATTCATATAGAAGATCAGCTATGCCACTAGCAACAGCTGGATCATTTAGACCAGAAGATGCACTAATATTGTGTCGATTTCTATAGATGTCAATTAGTTTGGCACTGTCAATGAATTCAAGAAGAGAACAAGATCAGAAGCATTTAAGGATTATAAATGGATCGTGAGAGTAAATGTAAATTTCCACAGGGAATTGTAAAAAGTAACTATTATCATTGTCTACATACATTAAAGAGATAAGGCATTAATATTCCCAATTCCCCATGGATCAGGGAATAACCAACATGATTATATCCACCTACTATTGGACACGGCTTGATATCACAATGGAGGATGGACAAAACTAGAAATAAATTGGAAATCATATGTTATGAAGATTCCATTACTCACAGACGAATTAATAGTGAATGGTCAATATCTCAAAATATCGATATACAAACAAATAAATCGTGATACAGGTGCAACGAGACCTCCAAATATATGGATTTTTCACTCAATGAATAAGTTCCTTTTGTTTTTTGAAATAAAGATGGCACGAGAATTGTCATCGGTAATAAGTTCCTTTTGTTGAATGGGGAAAAAGGCATGTAACGAGCACAAAAATATATGATACAGACTTGCTAGTAGCAGTTGTTGATGAGGACATCTATTCTGTTCAGATTTTATTTCAGTACCATATTTGTTTTCGGCAATTATAGCCATATGTAATCTTTTTTATGTATTTGAGATTCTGAGAATATTTTGAGATTTGTATCAAAATGTATTTTGAGCCTATCTATATGCCTTGAAATTAATGAGAAAGGATGTCATTCTTGATTAAAAAAAATTGTGTTGAGTTTTTGCTCTTCCTCTCTCTCTTTATATGATACAAGTGAGATCCAAATTATTAGAGTTTGTAATAAATCCTAATACAATTTTAGGGTTTGTGATAAACTCTAAAATCTACCCCAAATTAAAAAAAAATTCCCAACTAAAATTACCTAAACCCTAATTTCCCAAATCCCCAACACAAAACCCTAATCACCTCACTAATCTTCTTCTCCATATCAGCCGCCATACCTTTCCCGAAACCCATATCACCCAGATCTCATCTTCCGCTCCATCGAATCCCTAAACTCGATGCCGATCCCCACCTCCCGTTCAACGTCGCCACCCAACGCCACTGCCAACGCCATCGCCCTCGCAACCCCGTCACCATCCAACCCTCTGTCACCTCCACCCTCAACACCGGCCATCCCCAAACCCCCAAATCCATTCTCCCGAAACCCTAATCCTCCACAACCAAATCCGAGCTTTCCAACCCCGTCAACGAACCCTATCCAGCCGTCGCTACCATCTCTCCGCTACTTCTCTTCCCTTTGGACGGCCGCAACCGAAACCAAGGCTCCTCTCTCCTCCGCTCAACGTCGTCCAGTCCGCTGCCTGTGGCCCCCTTCTGTCGCGGGCTTCCTATCTCGTCAGCCGCAAGCTGCCACCTTCGACAGCAAGGTTGCTGTTGCTGCCGTTCCCACAGTTACTGTTGAATACTGTGTTCTTAGTTGCTGTCCAACTCCGAGATCTACGCTGGTTTCTTCGCACTCGATATACTCTTTCCACTATTAAATATTTGTGTTCTACAGCTCTATTATCTATTATATTATCTGATTTATCTGTCGTCCACAAAAATAACTGAGATTGAGTGTTCCACATGCTTGAGTAGAGTACGAATCAATATTGAACCTATTACTTGCTAAAAACACTTAGGGATTTAATTATTGATTGTAGAGATGAATTATTAATTGGAATTGTTAACGTGATTCAGTTCTTAAAAATCCATCCAACCAATTAACTGTTTAAAATTTTCAACTTTGATCCGCACCTACGTGTTGGTAAAATTAATCCATTAAGAATCTTGGAAATTCTCTATTTTAGGGTTAGTTTTACATCAGTTGTATTCTTATACTCTTGAGTATGCATGTAGTTGAGAATTTCTGAATTCAAACAGGTAAAATCCTTTGTCCCGAAAAAAAAAAAGAACTTCGAAATCCTGCACTTTTTTTACTTCAAAAATTCTTCTGGTAAAGCAATATTCTGACTAGGCCTTACAAAAAAAATTATAACAATATCATGCAAACACCTCCAGTTCCCTTGTTAATTGCTTAACAGTGTAGTAGAAAAGCAATAGGTTCAACAAGTGCATATTATCAGTATTTAATCGCAACACCTGCCATTTATCCATCGTGACATAATATATACAAAGAATTCCACCTCCAATATATGCCAATGTCAGCACTTCAGCAGGTAACTAGAAATTCATAACATTCCGAGAATGTTCATAAAATAAATTACCTTGTCGGTCCCAAAGGTAGATATTTTGCTCTTGGAACAAAACAAAAGAGAGAAATGAAATCAAGAAGTTTTTCATGGGTCTCATAAAGTTTCTTCAGTTCTTCATCAGTCCACTCTTGCTTACTATTATCATGAGTGCGCATATCTCTGCATATATCCATGTAAGATAAAAATCAAGAGATACTACGAACCCAACTTGGATGATTTTTTTTAAATGCTTACCTGATCAGATCATCTTGTGCCCTGTACATATCATCAAGGACCGTTAGCATTGGATTTATCAAGGTAATAAGACCAGTACCACTAGCGCCTTGATCTTCACCATTACTGAATTTCATCCCTGAAAATTGTGATTGTGTTCCGCCTTGGGCTAAAGTATGTAACAGCTCATATATCTGTAGCCTATAAGGCTCCCCAGACCTAATTGCCATAGTGATAAGGGCTTGAACAGCAACTATTCGTACCTATATTGGTTAGTAATTAAAAATTATAAATAAATAAAATCGGATACATATATGTATAGGCTAGAAAGTTGGTAATTGTATTGTCGCCAATACTTTGCAAAACGGATTAGTTTAAACATCTTTCTAGCCATTTATCAAAACTCAACGAAAGACAAAATTAAATTAAATAATAAAAGTTAAAAATAAAAAAAAAATCAGTTACGATCTAAATCATTCATATTTTGTAAACTACGAGTAAGCTGAACTTAAATGAGTGCTTAGGAAAAAGAAAAACATGTGTCGTGCAGAGTGGCGGACGCAGAATTTTTTCTCAGCATAGGCAGAAAAAAATAATACTTTTTATATCTATATATCCAATATTCATAGAACATTAACAAGTGATAAATTTTAAATGCAGTGCACATATATTTATTCACTATTTTCAATTGATAAGGAAATTTCATTACAATTATTTATTTATGGATTTACTATACAGTAAACAAATGGGTTATAAGTCGATGGCTCATACCTAACAAAAAAGAGGTCTGCACAATGCTAATTAAATTTGAAAGAGGAAAATAAATAAAAATCTATGTTACGTTACTTTACGGCAATAAATAAAAATAGTTATGGTAGTTAAAAAAATAAAATAAATATGCATTTAAGTTTATTTTTTCAAGTATGATTTTTTTTTTTTTTGAATACAAGACGCCTTTAAAAAGGCAAGAAAGTGTATCACAATTCATCAAAAAGTAAAGTTGGGCTAGCTGGATCCAAACCTGGATTTCCCAAGTTTTCAATCATTCACCCTAGACAACTAGTCAAACTTTACTTTGTGAAACATTTTACATTTCACGTCATAAGGCATATTCTCCTTATACCTAGGTCTTCACCGAGTTTCGAAAACTCAAGATAATCGGCCACCTACCCTCGGCACAAGCTGCCACTGGTCGTGCACGTTCTATGAAGTGTTTGGCTCACACAAGTTTGAGGAGGTTGACTTCACCCATTCTTCGGTTAGAATAGCATAGATAAAAATTATAAATTCAAAATTTTAGCTTAACATTCTCAAATTATCCTTATGGTTATTAGAATTAAGAGATAATTGTACATATTTTCTAAGGGTTTTTGTGCATAGGTCATTCAAAATTCTTGAAATTGCAAATTACTCACTGATAAATCGCAATTTGCATATACACTATTAACTAAGTGGGGTTCATTTAAAATAGTACCTCTTAGTTAATTTCCATTCAAACAAAGAGAATATTCTTTTTTTTTTTTTTGACCCACTTACACTATTTTGATCATTATACTCCTATCCCCTTCCTCCTTGTCATCCCCAACAATTAGTTTTTCCTTCTTATATTATGGAATCTCTAGTTCTCAACCCTTTCTTCCTCATCTTCATTAATCCAAGACTCCAAAATAGTGTAGGATTAATGAAGATGAGGAAGAAAGGGTAGAAAACTAGGGTTTCATTATAGAAGAAGTGAAACTAATAGTTGTGGTTGATAAGGATGAACGAATATGGGCAACACCGTCAAAAGAATCTAAGGGTGTTAACAAAAAAAAAGGTTCTCCTTATTGGGTTAGAAAATAACCAAGAGGACTACTTTTAAAACAAACCCACTTTGTTAGTGGTGCATATGCAAATAACGGTTTGTGAGTGAGTAATCTACAATTTTAAGATTTTGAGTGACTTGTGCGCAAAAGACCCATTTTCTAAACTAAAATTAAATTCATAATTTCTATACCAGATGACTGGCATTAAGTATTTATGCAGATTACTCAAAACAGACAAATAGTCATTATTTTTAAATTATATATATTGCGCGCACTAAATAATTTCAGTGTAAATAAATGGCTCTGATTTGTTAATGAGGGTTTAAACTTTATACATGAAACAGCACATGCAGGAAAAAGCTTCATCATAAATATTTACCTCCCAACTTCCGCTGAATGTACACCGCTGAAGCCGCATCAATGCAGCAGTGAGGGTAGGATTTCGAGAATTAGCAGCAGCAACCATTTTATCAGAATCTAGCAGCATTAATGCGGTGCCAGGAGGCGTAGTAGATTCCCATGCATATTCAGAAGCAGCATAATTTGCATTCTCACCCAGAAACCACACCTACAGAATTTTTTGCAATCAGTTCAGTATTTTGCACATTTTCAGATTACCAAATTATGGGTTATGATTTTGTATGAGTATAAATGTAACCCAAGATCAATCTTACAGCAGCCTGGACCAATCTCTGTAATGCGAGAGCAGCCTTAGGATCTGACGCAGAAACTTTATCAATAGATGTTAGACCTGACATTGACCCGGGTTGTGGAGGAGGTAAATCAAGGACTATCATAACTGCTTCAAGAGCTGTGTGCTTCCCATCTGGTCCAGCTCCAAATAGGCATGTCTATGAAAAACACTAGTGAATATTGTACTATAATGTTCAATTAGAACTACTCTTGTGCGTAATGCTAACAAAAAATAATGATTTTAAACTTTACACAAATCAGTACCATACATGACTAGAATATATGCAATTGCTAATTGTAATAGACTTTGACATTTCAGATTCCACACTCATACAGTGATATGACGAATGATAATTCAACCAAATATTTTGGTCTCTGTTTATCAACCCAAACCAAACTATATTTAAGTAGGTGATCCTTAATATAGCATTTCAATTTAAAAATAGGATAATTCCATAAAGGGTTATTTCCATACAACTCACTCACAAATGTGCTAATTCCATATAACTCACTCATAAATAGCTTTGTCCATATAACTCACTCACAATGTGTGGCACATTCCATTTTACGCACCCTCTCAGTATTTGTTACTTTAATCCTAGTTAACTCCTAACCTAGATTACCAAATTACCTTGCTACCCTCTTCTACCTCTCCATCTCTCACTTTCTAAACCTTAACCCTAACTCTAGCCCTCACCACCACTACCTTTGCTTTGCCCCTCCTGTCTCCACCGTCCTTCACCCCTCATCCTCTTCCCCAACCAAAGGGAATTACTGGAACGTAGTCAACATTGTGATTGAGTTAAATGGAATTAACACATCTGTAAAATGTGGAAATAACCCTTCACATAACAAGTGCTAACATACTACGGCAAAAAAAGGAAATAATTGTGCACCAATAAAACAACCATTTCAGTAATGTTGTAAAGTTCATTGCATTCACGAATCGAAGTAGTAGGTCATATACAAAGCTAAGATCTCGCAAGTATGAATAATAAAACATTATTGAACTTCTTGATATTAAGAGACACATAATGAAAAACAATGAAATATATAAATAGGCTACAAAAATTGGGCACAAAAAAAGTCCTCTATCATCCCACTTATAAATAATATCAACCCGCACAAAAAAAGTCCTCTATCATCCCACATAAAAATAATATCAACCCACATAAATCTTATCTAACCATATACAACAACAACAACAACAACAACAACAACAACAAATATAAACAACAAAGCCTTTTTCCCAACTAGTTGGGGTCGGCTACATGAATTCCGGTTTTCCATTCTGCTCGGTTTAGCACAATATCTTCTGTAAGGTCACAAGCTATCATATCTTTTTTCACCGTTTCCACCCAAGTAAGTTTAGGTCTTCCCCTAACCCTAACTCTACCCTCAATACTTATCAAATCACTCTTTTTTACGTTTGACATGTCCAGACCACCTGAGGCGATTCTCTCTTAACTTATCTAATCATATATTAACTAAATCTAAAATATCTTCTCACATATTCCAATACTACCCCTCAAGTTGGAGGTAAACACAATTGAAGTTCAACTTCAACACTAGGTATGTACCGAATATGGAGGACCGGATCTAAAAATTCGAATATAGAGAAGGACCGGATCTAAAATCCACATATTGAGGATGTGGGAACTAATAAAGAAGAAGAGTGATTTTTTTATGAGAGATGACTCTCTTCTTGCTACTCAAGAAAAAGAGGGCTTAAGGAGGATCGAAACGCTCTGATACCATGTTGAACAATACAATATTATTGAACTCTTGATATTGAGAGATACATAATGAAAAATAATGAGACCTATAAATAGGCAACAAAACTTGGCCATAAAATAAGTCCTCTATCATCCCACATATAGAAAATATCGACCCACACATAAAATCTTATCTAACCATTTACGAAATATTAACTAAATTTTAAATATGTACTCACAATATTCTAATAATAAGCAAAAAGCCAGTGCCTACCTAATGGCCAACCGAGGCATTAGGTGCTGCTTAGTGAAGGTAGACTAGCAAAAATACAATGCCAAACTGTTTTTACATGGTTGAATAACCTTATAGTAGTATCTCGAATTATTAATATCCCTGATCTTACCTACTAAGATTAATCCTCCAATTTGAAAGTGATGATGCGTCGAGGATGTTGAAGCTCGCTCGATAAACACATGTTCACGCTTGTTCAAGAAGCGGAATGAGACAATCTCGAACATAAGTATAAACCATGAATATATGTGAACTTGGCATGTTCAACCTTGGTCGAGGTTCACCTCAGCTCGTTCAGGCATGTGCAGGCATAACACATTTTAATTGTTGGTCTTCTCTTGTTAAAAGCTCAGCTAAATGAGCTTATTTCTGAAATAAACTCTTGTTATAGTAATTTCAAAAGTGAGTTTTTTGCATATAACCTTAGAGTTTGTATCCCTGTAGTTAGATTTTAGCTAAATTACTACCCCCAAACTCCTCAAAATTTTGGAATGATTTACAGTTTTTGCACCTGTTCTTGATTTTTGTACTGATGGTTATATTTTGAAATGTATATGTGTCAAGATGTTGCCAGAATGTCAAAAGAATTGAAATACTCAAGGTCCGGCTTGAGCTCATTCAGAAATCTAAGCAAAGGTTAAAAATAAAAAAATAAAATAAAATAAAGCCCGTTTGAATAAATGAATGTACCTAACAATGTAATGCTTCTCTCATTTGGTTTTGGACAACTCTAATTACCACCAAAAAACAAAAACACCAATAATAATGCCCATTCCAGTGTTACCGGGTCCCCCCCGGGCCCCAAATTAGATTTTTTTCGTGATCCAGATCCCTCCCCACCCCACCCTCACATTCTACGATCCGGATCTTGCGGCCCAAATTAGACTTTTTTCGCGATCCGAATAGTCAAATTTGAAGATCCGATCATATTACAAGAAAAAGACAAGACAGAAAAAGAAACCCACAGGAAAATTCAAAAAGAAAATTAATATTCAAACAAAAAACTAACAAAAAATTGAAAACAATTACCTCAAAGATGATTCTCAAGAGACTTATTAGTTGATTTAAATATGTGTGATTAAAGTGATTAGATTTGCAGGAAAACAAAATTTGGTAACTTATTTAAATCAACCTCTCCTGTGTGTGTGTGTGCATCTTCAAGAGAGGGATATGATGCAGGGGCAAACGAAGTTCATAGACTTGATTTCACATGTTTAGATTATGTTAAGTATTTAGAACAAGATGAATGATTCAGATCAATCATAGGATGGCCCCACCATGACGAGCTCTCCCACCTTAGGGAGAGCTCTAACCCATATTGAAGACCTATATATATATATATATATATATATATATATATATATATATGTATATAGAAACCTAAACCTTCTGTTGTGCACCACTTTGGTGTGCACTCGCCATTCTGACCATCGCATGGATGATCAAAACCGTTCGCATTGATCTACACGTCTAAATTGTCTAAATACGTAAAATCAAGTCATTTAAAATTTATTTTCCGATGCATTGAAATGTTACAAAATTGTATGGCTGAATATCTTTTTTTTATAATGACATGATGGATGGGCAAATGAATTTCAATTGACTTGATTTTACATATTTAGACTAATTTAGACATGTAGATCAATGTGAACGGTTTGGATCATCCATGCGATAGCCAAAATGGCGAGTGCACACCAAAGTGGTGCACAACGGAAGGGGATTCTCTCTCACAATGGAAGGGGATTCTCTCTCTCTCTCTCTCTCTCTCTCTCTCTCTTTCTATCTATCTATCTATCTATCTATCTATATATATATCTATATATATATATATATATATATATATATATATATATATATATATATATATATATAAAAGAGTGATCCCCTAAGAACTGATCTTATAGCTTAGTTTGAGATACTCTTCCCGCAGAGATTTGAAGGCCATCTGATTGAATTGACATGTATCGTGAGGTAGGAAAAAAACAAACCCAATTTTTTTTATAAAAAAACCCAGTTTAAGCCCAAACCAAATCTCTACTTAAGTTTTATGATATGCACGAATCATGGAGCAATCAGAGTGCACATTTTGGGGAGACCCGATGACTACAGAGTTCTGACCCCCACCTTCACTTAAGTTTTATGATGATCGCGAATTGTGGAGCGATCGGAGCACACATTTTGGAAAGATCAGACGGCTGAGAAGAAGCGGTCTGGTTTTCTTGCGAGTGAACTAGGCCTTGGGTTATTTCTGGGTATTTTCCCTGCTTTTAGATTAAGTGAAGGATTATGAGCATTTGGATCTGATAAATCTCAGATCCGATGGCTCATAATGGTTGGCGGGTATTGGATCCTAATTAAGCCACAAGATCAGTTCTTAGGGGATCACTCCTATATATATATATATATATATATATATACACACACACACACACACACTAGATTTGCCAGTGGGCACGTGCCTACGGCACGTCTTCAAAACGATACAACATATGAAAAGCTTTGTAAACAGTAAATCAACAATTATGTAGCTCAAGTTTAAATAGTATGACAATAATTAGTTGTAAATAAAAGTTCATGTTTCCATAAGTGTGTGTATATATATATATATATATATAGAGAGAGAGGAAAGCATCGGTTGTGCACTCCTCTAGTGCACACGGCGTGTGCACTAGGCCTTCGGGCGTTCATATCGATGATCCGAACCGTTCACATTGATCTACACATCTAAATTAGTCTAAATATGTAAGATCAAATCATTTGAAATTCATTTGCCCATCCATCATGTGACTATAGAAAACAATGATTTTCAACCATACAATTTTGTAACACTTCAATGGATGGGTAAATGAATTTCAAATGATTTGATTTTACATATTTAGAATAATTTAGATGTGTAGATCAATGTGAACGGTTCGGATCGTCGATATGAACGCCCGAAGGCCTAGTGCACACGCCGTGTGCACTAGAGGTAGTGCACAACCGAAGTTTTCCCAATATATATATATATATATATATATAATATTATAATGGGAGAAGGCCTTAGTGTCATTTATAAATCTACCAACATGTGCAACGCACGTACATAACTAATATAAAGAAGGTTTCAAGTTCGAGTCCTCCCTACATCAATTTTTTTATTTTTTTAATAAAAATTATTAAAACGTGCATCGCACGTGTAAATTACTAGTGTGTGTGTGTGTGTATATATATATATATATAGAGAGAGAGAGAGAGAGAGAATTAAATAAATAAAGGAGTTGTTTTGGGGGATTTGAATTTGAGTTTTGGGGAAAAACTTTTGGGAGGGAAAATGTGTTTTGTGGGGTTAGATCTGAGCCTTTGATTTTGGGGGGATTGAAGGAGAGCCACTTGATAGCTTTCTTTGTGTTTTATTATATACTAGGTTTGCCCGTTGACACGTGCCTACGGCACGTCTTCGGAACGGTGCACCTTGTTTGATCATATAAAATAGTTTTGGAGGTCCAGCAAATTAATTGAAGTAGCAAACATATTATATGAGAAACTTTTAGGGGTCCAACAAAAAACATATTATATGATTTTTTTGAATTATTTTTAAAGTTTTTAAAGTTTTAGTTTTTTAGTTTTTATTTTTTTTATTTTTTTAAATTTCTATTTTCTTAATTTTTTGAATAGAAGAGGGAGGGGAGAGAGAGAGAGAGAGAGAGAGAGAGAATTAACTAAATATAGGAGTTGTTTTGGGTGGGGGATTTGAATTTGAATTTTTGGGGGAAACTTTTGGGGAGAAAAAATATGTTTTGTGAAGTTAGATTTGGGCCTTTGATTTTTGGGGGATTGAAGGAGAGCCACTTGATAGCTTACTTTGTGTTTTATTATATATATATATATATATATATATATATATAATGTCACTTTCGGAATTACTGAACCGAAAGTAACACGTGTCCAGACTTAGTGATCCGTCTAACCCTACCCCCTCCGAACCGTGTACTGCATCCCTCTATCCGTACCACGAACTAGGTAACACTGGTCTATTCATCTAAATTTCCTACGAATCTGATAGCGTACCAAAAGAGACAAGAAGAAAATATTCTGAGCTATGCATCAAGTGGCCTTTTAAAAACCATTTACTGATGAGGCTTGAGAAATTTATGTATATTTTAACATGCCTTATAGGTTGAGTGTCTTGTGCGTTGAAAGCTGAAATCTGGGCTGCAAAGAGCAGTATATTTTTCTTAGTATGCATTTAGAACAATCCCCATGGGAACTCAGCTGGGAAGCTCTGGTACAATGTGAAATTACCGCGCTGCTATACTAAAACTCCAAAGTATTTAACAATTGTCTGTTGTTACTATCAGAATCTATTTACTACTAATTTACTACTATAAACTTTTGCTTGTTAGTGGAGCACAACAATCCTTTGATTATGAAATAAAGGATAAGTCTCCCATACATTTCCATAAGCAGATCTATGTTCAGTTCCTTATGTAAGGTTTGCAACAATTACTTTCTAGCTTAATTACCCAGATATCAAGAAACGGAAACTTGGTACTAGGGACGAAACAGAAGAATCAAGCTTTCAGTATTCTAGAACAAGGGAAGATCGGTGCACACTTGGCACATTGAACAAAGTAAGGAATAAATATTCGGAAAGAAGACACCACTTAGCACTGGCTTTCTAGTACGAAATCTGTTACATTTAAGATGAAACTGTATCCATCAAAGCAAGCAAACAGAAACATGCTGATACTGTGATACATGCCTAGTATTTATATTTTAAATAGAGTACAGGATGAACCTACTTTCCATAGAAGCTGCAACACATCAGCATCAATCTTTCCAGGAACCTTGGTGGCAAATATTCTTGCAATTTCAAGGAGAGTGACTGCCATAGCTGGAGTAGCCTAGTGCCAAAAAAGTTGAATGTGAGCAAGCCAGAAATAAAGTCCATGCAATAATAATTATAGAAAGAAACAGTGGAGAAGGACCACGATTCAAAGAATGTAGAGATAACATTCAAATCCTATCTTGCCAGTCTAAGAAATGTCATCATTAAAAGTTAAAACTATATTTATCTGTCATATTCGTTGTTAACTGTTGCCAGGAATTTGGCAACAATTTAGAAATCTGAAGTCAAGCCAATCATAAAGTCAGAAATTGACAGCTTAGAATGAAGGAGGTGGCTACTACTAGGAGAGAAGGCAGTGGAGTGGGGCCTGGAGAAGAGTGCAATGCCCCATTCACCCTTCCCCCACATTTGTACCAGGTGATTCCCACAATGGTGATGAGAGAGAGAGAGAGAGAGAGAGAGAGAGAGAGTATGTAATACCCCACAAAATAGCATATGACTATTTTGCATTGTAATCCGTGCACAGTTGAGAATTACACGCGATTATGTATTTTTCTAATAATAATTGATTTTAATTGAGAGATTTCAGATGTATTAGTTATTCTGAACCCGACAATGTATATTCGGGGTATCTTCTCAATTAAATTGTGTGTATTGTCCCAATTATTTAAACGAGACAATCTTTGGGAAAATAATATTTTTTAACATATATTCTTATATTTTATGTTACAAATAAATATTTTATTTGTATATGGAGGTACATATACATATATGGATGTATTTATACCTTGATTGGGTCGTATATGATATATATGTACGGATACTTGTATGCATTTTATATATATATGTATACGTATATATTTATATGTATATATATTGGTATGAATATGTAATTGAATTGTATTGAATTGGATTGTACAAATACATACACATGTATAATAGGAGTGTGTATATACAGATTGTATTGTAGGTGATGAGGACATCTTTCCTGTTTAGTTTATTTCAGTACCTTTTTTATTTCTGGCAATTATAGTCATATGTAATCTTTTTGTAATTTTTAGATTTTGAGAATATTTTGAAGATGTGTTTCAAGATGTAATTGAGCCTATTCAAAGACCTTGAGATTAATGAGAAAGCATGCCATTATTGATTAAAAAAAACCTGTGTTGAGTTTTGCTCTTCATTTTCTCTCCCTTGTGTGATACAATCGAGATACAAATTAGGGTTTGTGATAAATCCTAATCTAGTTTTAGAATTAGTGATTAGTACTAAAATTTATCCCCAATTAAAAAAATCCCCACAATTTTTCCTAAATCCCCAAATACAAAAAAAAAAAAAAAAAAAAAAAACCTAACCCTAATTCTCCACACATCAGCCGCCACCATCATACTTCCTTCTTCTTTCCCGAAACCCCTCCCCAAAATCCCGTACCCAATCCAAATCCACAGAACCCAATCCCCTTCATCCACCCGCCGCCTCCTCGTCAAACCATTGCGGCGCCAGCCCGCATCGTCCCTTGCTCCTCGCCCTACTTCGCAACAACTCCCGCACCTCCCCCTCACACAGCACCTCAGCACCCTGAGCGCGCGCCGCGCTGCACTGCGACAGCCCCGACTGCACACCGTGCGCACCCCGACCACCTCCCTCAGTCGTTCTCTGCGACCCCACTGCAGCGCGCGACAGCCCCGTCCACCTCTCAGCGCAGCAGCCAGCATCCCTGTGGCAGCCCCCCCTTCCCGACCTCCGACCACCGGCGACCAGATCAGTCACCCCCGGGCTTCGTTGCTGACTTTGCTTGCTGAGTTGCCGTGATCTGAGTTGCTGCCCAACTCCGAGATCTACGTGGGATTTCTTCGCATTCGGTATACTCTTTCCATTCTTCTATATTTATGTTTTACTGCCTTATCATCTAGTATATTATCTGATTTGACTGTCGACCACAAAATACTGAGATTGAGTGATCCACATGCTAGATTAAAGTACGAATCGGTATTGCACTTTTTACTTGCTAAAACACGTAGGGATTTACTTATTGATTATAAAGTTGAATTATTAATTGGGACTGTTACATTTGATTCAATTCTTGAAAACCCATCAACCTGTTAACTGTTAAAAGTTTATAACTTAGATCAGCACTTTCATGTTGGTAAAATTAACCCATTAAAATTCTTGGAAAATTCTCTATTTTAGGGTTGGTTTTACATCATTTTGGTATCAGAGCAAAGGTTCTTAAAACCTTAGTTCTTGCATCGTAGGCATCATTTTTGCATTAATTTAGTATCGCGTAGTCTTTTATTTTATTTTATTTTAGTTTATTTCAGAATCATTTAAAAAAAAAAAATTAGGACACACCCCATAGTTTCCACTTTTGGTGAATGCGTCTTCGCAGCACAATCACAGACCCTGAAGAGCCTTTCCTAGCCCTTCCCAATCACCCAATTAAGAACTCTAGACTTCCCAGACCTGAAATGGACAACCCTGATATCTCCGCTATCCTAGCTGCCATCCAAGCAACTCTTGCCAATATCAATCAGAGGCTTGAGAAAGTGGAGCTAAATCAAAACATTGTCCCTGAGCTTCATGGCCATCGTCAGATCCCTCAAGGGAATGTTCATGACGATCGACGTCAAGAACGTGACCCTGACGAACAATATAAAAAGAACGTTAAGGCTGACGTTCCCCAATTTGAAGGCCACATGGAACCCCAAGCTTACCTTGATTGGGTCCGTGCCATGGACCACTATTTTGTGTGGTTCGACATGAGCAAAGCCCTTAAAATTAAATTTGCAACTATGAAATTAACGGGTAAAGCTCAACAACATTGGACCAATCTTGAACATGCCCGCAGAGGCCGAGGCCTGGCACCCATAGCCACTTGGAAGGCCATGAAAGAGAAGCTCACTGAGAGGTATGTACCGTTATCGTTCCACACCCGATTGCTAGATTCGTGGAACCAATTGTACCACGGAAGTAAATCCACACAAGAATATGTTGATAAATTCGATGACTTCCTTATTCGGTGCAATGCGCTAGGTAAAGAGAGTGAAGAACAAACTCTCTCTAGGTTCAGAGCTGGACTACGAGCTGACCTTAGGAACGAGCTAATCTATAGAAACGTGGACTCAATAGCGGCAGCCTACGCCCTAGTCCTCGACATGGATTCCCTTAAAGCTAGTTCCCATTACAAGTCCAGCGATTTGATGGATCATTCCTCTAGAATGAATCCTCCTGACCCCTCTAGACCTGAGCACTCTTCTCCTCAGTACTCTAACAAGTCTTACCCAAATAAACATACTTCAAATTCCTATCCACTTAGAAATGCCAATACGGGTAAGAACACCGAAAGAGATTACAGTAAGGTTGACCCTCTCACTAAGTGCTATAAATGTAAGGGATACGGTCATGTTGCTGGCAACTGTCCTAGTCCAAGTAGGATTAATATAGTAGAGGGTACCGCAGTCATCGCTGATGAGCCCGACAATGAGTTTACCTATGAACCTAATATAAGTGATGACTTTGATGAAAAAGAGGATGACCAGTCTCTCAATTGTATTCAGCCTATCCAGTCACCTCTATTGAGTATACCCGAGACACCCATTCCTTTCCAAGTCACTTGGCAACCCATAGATTTTACTCATGTATTAGAATATCACAAAGTCACAGAGTCTGCACCCACATTTGCATATAATATTCATGACTTGCATAAAGAAATTTCCAAGGAACTTAATGAGAATAATTTTAACTACAAGTTAATAGCAGATACTAGAAGGAAATTTATAACTTTTGATATTGGTGACGAAGTGATGGTTCGGATTTATCCGGAACGGTTTCCTGTTGGACCCGTTAAGAACTTGAACATATGTGCTGCAGGCCCATTTAAGATTCTACATACAATCAATGATAATACCTATGTCGTTGACCTTCCTGAAGGTTTTGGCATAAGTAAAATTTTCAATATTGAGGATCTAGTACTTTATGAAGGCTCAAAATTCAACCCTAGAAATTTTCTTATAGATAAGCCTACCCTGCTGCCTAATGGTGAGATTCCCCCATTACCTCCACTACCAGATATTACTTACCCATCGACAGAAGAATTGGATAATATTTTAGATGATCAGATAATCTCTACTAGAGATGGTGGTATGCACAAGTATTTGGTAAGGTGAAAAAATAAGCCGAAGTCGGATGACACTTGCAGTGGTCGTGAGGGGCTCCCGCAACTGGATTCAGATCTTTTGGAGCACGATGACATGATCACTGGTTTTGACTCGACTGGGTCGAGCTCTCTCCCACCCGGAGAGAATGATGAGGACATCTTTCCTGTTTAGTTTATTTCAGTACCTTTTTTATTTCTGGCAATTATAGTCATATGTAATCTTTTTGTAATTTTTAGATTTTGAGAATATTTTGAAGATGTGTTTCAAGATGTAATTGAGCCTATTTAAAGACCTTGAGATTAATGAGAAAGCATGCCATTATTGATTAAAAAAAACCTGTGTTGAGTTTTGCTCTTCATTTTCTCTCCCTTGTGTGATACAATCGAGATACAAATTAGGGTTTGTGATAAATCCTAATCTAGTTTTAGAATTAGTGATTAGTTCTAAAATTTATCCCCAATTAAAAAAATCCCCACAAATTTTCCTAAATCCCCAAATACAAAAAAAAAAAAAAAAAAACCTAACCCTAATTCTCCACACATCAGCCGCCACCATCATACTTCCTTCTTTCCCGAAACCCCTCCCCAAAATCCCGTACCCAATCCAAATCCACAGAACCCAATCCCCTTCATCCACCCGCCGCCTCCTCGTCAAACCATTGCGGCGCCAGCCCGCATCGTCCCTTGCTCCTCGCCCTACTTCGCAACAACTCCCGCACCTCCCCCTCACACAGCACCTCAGCACCCTGAGCGCGCGCCGCGCTGCACTGCGACAGCCCCGATTGCACACCGTGCGCACCCCGACCACCTCCCTCAGTCGTTCTCCGTGACCCCACTGCAGCGCGCGACAGCCCCGTCCACCTCTCAGCGCAGCAGCCAGCATCCCTGTGGCAGCCCCCCCTTCCCGACCTCCGACCACCGGCGACCAGATCAGTCACCACCGGGCTTCGTTGCTGACTTTGCTTGCTGAGTTGCCGTGATCTGAGTTGCTGCCCAACTCCGAGATCTACGTGGGATTTCTTCGCATTCGGTATACTCTTTCCATTCTTCTATATTTATGTTTTACTGCCTTATCATCTAGTATATTATCTGATTTGACTGTCGACCACAAAATACTGAGATTGAGTGATCCACATGCTAGATTAAAGTACGAATCGGTATTGCACTTTTTACTTGTTAAAACACGTAGGGATTTACTTATTGATTATAAAGTTGAATTATTAATTGGGACTGTTACATTTGATTCAATTCTTGAAAACCCATCAACCTGTTAACTGTTAAAAATTTCTAACTTAGATCAGCACTTTCATGTTGGTAAAATTAACCCATTAAAATTCTTGGAAAATTCTCTATTTTAGGGTTGGTTTTACATCAGTAGGGGTGTATAAGACACACCAAATAAAATAAATTCCCCCACACTCCCTTTCCCTTCCCCATTCTCCACCGACCTCTCTCTCTCTTCCTTCCACTTCCATTTCGGAAGCCAGCAAACCCAATCCAAATCCTCATGGCCAAGTTCAATTCTCCATCTCCAATCTCAATTTTTCACCCAAAAACTCCATATCCATCTTCTTCTACTTCATCTTCTTCCACCTCTCCCAATTCTCAAGAAAGAAAAGAAAGAGGGTTTTTGATTTTATGGGTTCTTGGAGCTTTGGAGGTGAAGAAGAGATTGAGAGAATGAGGAGAAGGAGCTAGCTAAAGCTACAAGAGTCTTCTTGCAACAAGTGGGTGATTCTCTAAACCTAAAAGATTAAGTTTTTATTTTGTGTATGATGATTTGCATATAAAAATAACTAAGAAGAACTTGATTTTGCCATGTATGAATAATCAGCATACTAATATAATAAAAAGTCCTATGGTAGAGTAACTTCTCTTCAAGATTTTGTTAAGAACCATGTTCTTGATGTGTAGTTTGGGAAATTTTTATCTCATAAACGGTTAGGAACCTTGAGCTTAAATTTTGGGAGCTTGTTTTGCTAAGTATCTAGAGCGTGCATGATTTTTTTATAATATTCAGTAGTCATCTAATAGCCCAAACAAGTCCCCAAACTTCGGACAGCAAAATGACTGCAGAAACAGCAGCTTGAGGTATTCTGTGGTAACTTCGGAAAATCATAATTAATTATTGGTTACTTATTTTTGGCTGAAAATTTTTGTGGAAGCTCATGTGTATGTCTACTACCAAAATCCCAATTTTGACCCTTTTCTGAAGTGGTTTGATACCTCAAAAAATTTTCCGAAATCCCGCTGGTCTAAGTAGACAGAGCAGCATATTTTGTTTAAGAACTGAAATTCTTATGTGCATAACTACGTGTGTATTTATGATATTGCCTTGAAATTTAGCAAGCAACTTTTGGTAAGAGTCTATTTTAAGATTCCAGAATTTTAGAATTTCTAGATGACTTTTGATAAGGTTTCAAAATAAATTGTAAGTGGAAGAGCAAACCTTGTCTGAAAAACAGTGGAGATTTTTGTGTCGTATTCGAAGAGCTATAACTCTGTGCATATTAGGAGTTTAAGTGCAATTTTTGGACACAATGTAGTGCTGGGTGTCTAGTTATAGATTCCAAAATTTCATGAGCTTCCAACAAGGGGTTGATTTTATATGGAATTTAGCGTGGACTACATTCGATACTTGGGGCTGATTGCGCAGTCGGTGCACTTTTGATTTTCTGGATATATACGTTCGGAATTTACCCAAGTGTTGCACTAGAGATTTGTAGTAGGGAGTCATAGCTTGCTAACCCATCTGGAATTTTATAATTCCAGTTTGTAGGTTAAAAGTTATGATTTTCCAAAGACTAGGGTAGATCCAGTCTAGTCGAAGCCCTGTTTATTGAAGAATCAACTTTTCCCCTGTTTGCGCACCTGATAGAATTTGATGTTTTCGAGGACTTTAATGATTGAATCTAAGAATGTGTTCAACTAGGAAGTTGTAGTAGACACTCCCACCTTTTTATAGAATCCAGAATCGAGTTATTCCGATGAGCGAGCAAATTTTTATGATGTTGGAAAGGTGCAGCAAGTGCAGGAAGGAACATACAGCTGAGAGTGTATGAGGTGTTTAGAATATCAAGATGATTGAATTTGGGGAAATGGTTAACTGAAGAGTTGTAGCCTAGGGTCTTAGCTTTCCAGAATGGGTGGCATTAAGCAAATTTGAGCTGTGTTGGAAGTTATGGTCGTTGCAAGTTAGCAATCTGTTGTTTAGATTGACTTCAAGCTTAAGTTAACTCGGGGACTTGAGTTCTTTAAAGATCTGAAAGAGATGTCAACTGGGAGATTGCGGTAGAGTCTCCTAACCTTTTCGAAAACTTGTTTTTGGTGGATCCCGATGAGTGTAGCTTGGGGCACAGCTACTGCTATTCTTGAATTCCTTTATTGGGACGAGTAAGGAGGAATCCTCTGCATACCGCAGTGTGATGATCATGAGCTATTGAGTTTCAAAAGATGTTTTAGCATTTCATCTGGAACTTAGACAAGTTCATGTGCTTAGTACTCATAGTGGACACAAGTAAGTTGGGTTATAGCTCTAGTCGGGTTGTAATTGGTGTCTTGATGCCTGAGTCTGTCAATGATCAAGAATTGATAGTTATGTGTGTGCTTACCTTCTTTGAATTATAATGCATCCCTTTGGGCGTCGTTGGACTGCTCGTTGAGGGTCACGGGCCGGGGTTATTGGTCGATGACCCGTGAAGGTATTGAGAATCAGTAGATGTGATTCCCGTGATGATTGTTATTTTGACAGACCAGTCAGGCTCGGCATTGATTGTTCAGCACCATATATGATTTTGGGTAACCACATGTTTTTAGTAAACTGCATTGATTAGGTTTTTCTTTATTGTTTCGCTTGAAGACCGAATTGGTGTTAGGAGTGATTCCCTATAATCTGACTCGTTCTGAGAGTTAGCACTAGGTGGTGAGAACCAGAGATTCTCTTCCTGTCCTTAGGGATACGTGCTGCGGTGTGTATCTTGCACTGTTGATTCCTGAAGTACCGTGATAAGAACGGGATGTCGACTTTCTGGTGGATAGGGGGTTAGACCTTTGAGGCCGTTATGTTCTATGTTGGAGGATACGAACGGATCATAATGGATCTTCTGTGCAATGGATATGCTGCAGTATATCTGTAAGTTCGTCACAGCTTTTGAGGATGGTCCGATACAACAATTATTAGTGACAACGGGGTAGCTCCTCGAATTATTTCTTTTTACATACCTCCTCAATCATGTTGTACTATCAGGAACAGGAAGTGGACCGAAGTAGAATGCATTGCACAGCGAGGGTTTGAATCCCTGAAACTGGATAAATGGCTTGATCTGGGACACATGTAGTATGGGATGCATGCGTGTCCAGAGTCTCGCTGCCATTAGATTAAGTACATCTATCGTGTACTCTGTTTTATGCATTAAACCTTAGGTCATGGCATCCAGGACACACGTTTCTTTCTCATTCAAGATGAATTGTGGGTGTGATAGTTGGAGATCGTTGTTTTCTTATCAGCATTGCGTCAGTAGAATTACTGACATGCCCACTTAATTAGGTACCTGATACCGGGTCCAGAGGGCAGGTGAGCCAAACCAGCAGGGCATCCAAGTGGGGCGGCAGTGTACATGCCTACCAATCGAGCAGGTGCAGAAATATCAGAGTCGCACAGCAGAAGGCTCAAGCCGAGGGGCAAATTCCAGGGAGGCAGATAGACCATTCAGCGGAATTTTGCAGTGACCAACCGGTCATCATTCTGGAAGACAGCTGATAGCTTCGCAAGAGAAGTTGAAATATTTTTGTAATCAGTTGTAATAAATTTATGTAATTTGTATTCCTTATTCAAGAACAAAATAAGGGTTGTAATCATTGATGTAATGATTATTTTTGGCAAATAAAAGTTTTTAAATTTTCATGTTATTTACTATGTTGAGATGCATTTGACGAAAAAGATTTTGGTGATGTCACGGATGCCCTGTAACGGGGATCCGGGGCGTTACAGAGTAGGGATTCTAGGACGTGATTCGCTCATCGAAAGTGATTTTAATCTCTTGGTGAGGATCTCCATTCATGATCCACACTGATCATTGTGATTTTTACTGCATAATCGAGTTTGGAGACCTTTTGCCGATGCCTTAAGTGTATGCAAACTGAATGGTTTTCTAATAATAGAACAGAATTTGTCAAGTGAACCACATAATGCCTAGGTAAAAAGACCTTCAAACCAAATGATCTTTTGTATACATATGTCTCATGACATAGGAATGACATACTGAATCATCCACTCACCAACCAATTGACGAGAATCACTGTATGTAAGTAAATATCCTCCTACAAACTAAAGGTCGCTTTCCTCATATATATAGAGCTATCTTCCATTGCAAACGCAAATGTTGTGCAAACACGCTCAAACCACTTAACCCGTCATTGCTAATGACGGGTTAAGTAGTTTGCACGTTTCCACACGCTACAATAGCATTTGCAATGGAAGAATGCTCATATATATATAAAGAGGGGAGAGAGAGAGAGAGAGAGAGCCAAAGGAGCCCCATATTTATAGGAGAAAATTTCCCTCATATAAAGTAGTTGAATACAGACGATGAGAACCATTATGGATGGTGGGAACCGTTCTTCATGTTTTTTATGTTGTACTACGCATGTAACAAAAAAAATGAGCCTGTTTGGAGGCTTCTTATACATGCATCTTATGTCAATTGTTATATTACTGAAAAATTGTTCATTTTGTAGCAACTTGAAATGTGATTAATAAGCATCCAAACAACTTGATTTTCATACTAGGATATTATGGCATGTAAATCAATGTGAACAGAGCCGATCGTCCATAATGGGTGCTATCGCGTGTGTACAACTACTATATATATATATATATATATATATACACAGAGAGAGAGAGAGAGAGAGAATGGAAGAAAATGTGCATAAGAGGAAATTTCCTCCTATGGTACCTTAATTTTTTTTGCCCCACCTCCTAAATGCATGATGCACACCGTTCAAAGTGTTTAACATGTCATAAAATATCGGAGGACGAAATATTATCAAAGTTGAAAGTGTTCTGGCCATGTATTTAATGATCACAATAGTTGTATTACTGAAAAACCCTTCATTTTGCATCCTCATGTTGCATGAGCAAAATATTTTTTAAATTAATAATTTTTTTCATGATATGTTTTATGATATGAAGATCAACTTGAATGTTGTGGGTCATGAATTTCGATTGTGGAGAATGGAGTTTCATTGGAGGAAATTTCTACCTATACCAAAGGACCCCCTGTATCCTCATATATATATATATATATATATATATATATATATATATATATGTATATATGTATATATATAGGGAAGCGATCGGGTAATAACCATTCTCACGATAAGTTAGTGAGAACTCCAAGCAAATCCATCCTATGGCGTGCTGAGTTTTGCAACAACCGATCCAATGAACAAACCATCAAGCAATAGTAGATCAAACCAAACACACAAAAAGCACACATTTTGTCCTGATTTGAGCGAACCCTAATCTGGTGGAGAAATAACCGAGATATTATTCAACTACAAAAGATACAAAAGTTACAACCTCTCACCAAGAACATATCTATCTCTCAAGATCCACTAGAAGATAATCTGTTGTTTACAGTGGAAAACTCTCAATTAAGTACTTTCTCTCATTGCTATTTTATCTCAAAGGAGACCGTTACAATGTATATATAGAGATCTAGAGAAACCCTAGTTTATTATCTTGATGCAATAACCATCCGATGTATTCTGAAGAGATAACCATACGTTGAGAGTTGTACGATCTAACTTGGAGAAGAATTGAGCTTTAATAAGATTACCAAACTCGATACCCATATGTTGCCACTGCCTAGATGCGATTGACTATCTTCAAGGGCAATCAACCGCAATGACCCGACTCAAGTCAGAGAGCCACAACAGTAGACTGTCTGATGAGGACATCGATTCAAGACGATTTGGGCATTTCTATCAGCGCAGGCGTCGTCGTCATCAGTTGCTTTATTTGGTTTAGGATTTTTATTTTATTACCATTTTTATTTCTGGAAATTATAGCCATATGTAATCTTTTTGTATTTTTTTGATTTTGAGAATATTTTGGAGATGTGTTTCAAGATGTAATTGAGCCTATTTAAAGGCCTTGAGATGAATGAGAAGTTATGCCATTATTGATAAAAAAAATCTGTGTTGAGTTTTTGCTCTTCCTCCTTCTCTTTTGTGTGATACAACTGAGATCCCATTATTAGGGTTTGTGATAAATCCTAATACAAATTTAGAGTTAGTAATTAATTCTAAAACCTATCCCCAAATTAAAATTCTCCAATTACAAATTACCCAAACTCTAATTCCCAAATCCCCACACAAAAACCCTAACAGCCGTCATCCCCACTTCTTCTTCATCTCTTTCTCCCTCCCTTCTTCTTTCCCGAAACCCACCAAAACTCCAAACCCATCGTTGCCCCCAAATCCCCATCCTCTACTCTCCCGCTGTTTCCTCTCCCCCGTCCCCGACTTCACCCTCCGGCGACCAGACCTCAAGCCGACCCATCATCTGCCTCTCTCCCTCATCCTCGCACCACCCCGCCGTCGCCTCTTTTCCCCGCCACTCCCGGCCAGAACCTCCATCCCGCAACCCTCCCTCTCCGTCGAATCCACCACTACTGCCAGCCTCCACACCCTCGTCACCTTCCTCCTCAACTCCGGCTCCCAGCTTCTCCTCCCTCCTTTTCCTGAAGCCCAGCCAAAACCCCCACCTCCTGTCCTCGCCGGAGCCATCCTCGCCGGCACCGTCGCACTTCACCGTCGATCAGATCTGCCAACCACGTGGGTCGTTGCTGCCTCTGCTCGCTACATTGCTGTGTTCTACCAAAGATCTACGCTGGTTCTTCGCATTCGGTATACTCTTTCCATTCTTACATATTTGTGTTCTACTGCCTTATCATCTAATATATTATCTAATTTGTCTGTCGTCCACAAAATAATTGAGATTGAGTGTTCCACATGCCTGAATATCGTACGAATCAATATTGAACTTCTTACTTGCTAAAACACGTAGGGATTTAATTGATTGTAAGGTTGAATTATTAGTTGGAGCTGTTACACTTATTCAATTCTTGAAAACCCATCGAACCTGTTAACTATTAAAAATTTCCAACTTAGATCCGCACTTTCATGTTGGTAAAATTAACCCATTAAAATTCTTGGAAATTCTCTATTTTAGGGTTGGTTTTACACCACTGTCCTGCTGTGCTGCTCTTCCAGTCATCTGCTGTGGTTCTTCCCTTCTTCGTCCAACATTGCTTTGAACCTCTTCTCGCTTCACCTATCTTCTCTTCTCATCGGATCTAGTATGCAAGACATTAACCCAACACCTCTACGAATCTTCAACCAGTTGTTCCTGCTATGTAAGGCTCATTTTCGGTGGCAGGGATTCTTTTTTGTGGAAAGACCAGTGTTTTATTTTTCTTGTTTGTTTTGTTGTACAGTTGTGCTTGAATTTTTGATACTTGTCCTATGTAGGGAGTGGGACTTGTGCATTTGCCCTGAATAAGTATCATGATCCTGTTAAGGGGATCTTAATATCATTTTTTACTATCATATCTTTTTCATTGTTTCATTAAATCTTTTACAGGATATTTGAGGATACAAAAAAAGTTGTTAATTTCAGATGGTCAAAAACATTACTCTGTCAGAAAGTAAGTGAATAATAAAGTATTCGACTAACTCATATCATGCATCTAATTTTTTTTTTGACAGAGTTGGCGTCAGCAAGACCCAAGAGTCGAATCGTTGCAGCTTTCCATGAGCAGACATATGACGATGAGGGGATACAGATCAGGCCGATCCTAGACTATACCTAACTCCTAGGGTTGTTGGGGGGTTATCTATCATGTATCTATCTTGTTTAATTTTTATTTTCTAGCTTTAGTTCCCACCCTCCCAAGGATGTTGGAGGTTTTATGCTAAGTAGTTAAAATCAGAAAAAATTGTCGATTAATCAGCGATTAATCGCTAATCAGACCTAAGGCAATTAATTTTCTAGCGAGTTGTTTTATCGGGAATAATCGTCGATTAAGTTGGTAATCGGCCGATAATCGGTTAATCTGATTAACCGATAAATCGGTTCTAGGTTTGTTTCACTTTGTTTTGGCCATTTGCATTTTGATATTAAACATGACAATGGGTCGAAAACTAGAAATGTTTATTTAGTTCTTTTTGGCATGTGACATTAAATGTGAATTATGAATATGTACATGGGTGTGGATGTAACATTAAACGTGAATTGTGAATATAAAAATGGGTGTGAACTGTTTATAATTTATTTATATTGTGAATGTGTTATCTCTGGGTTTTAAGATATGCTTACTTAATTAGTAACATTAAACTTGATATTTTACGTGTTAAGTCTTTCAAAACTTAAGAACATCTTGATCATATACTTCAGAGATGATAGATCATCATATTTTTTTGTATATATATATATATATATATATATATATATATATATATATATATATACACACGATTTTTCCGATTTAATCCCTGATTATTTTCCGATTAACCGATTAATCACTAATCGCTCCTAGACTGATTAGTTCCGAAAACTGATTTTAACTGCTTAGGTATGTTATTTTCTCTACTTCTCCCCAATTTCTGGGTTTGTTTCGTTTAATTACTCATTAGTGGAACAGGGTGGCTATTAGTCAACCTTTTCATCAAAAAAGAAAATAAAGCATTCGACGTTAATAAATACATGAAAGTACCAAAACTTATTTAAAGAAGGATTTAAGATTCACTGAGATGTACCTTGAACCGAGCATGCAAGGTAAGTAAAATATCATTCAACAGAGTTGACGGCCATGCTGGATCAGACAGCTCAGATGCAATGATGGCTCCCATTTCATCAAAAGATTCATGTGGATTTTGCATCCAAATCAAAGCTTTTATCACCATTCCTCGAACATAAACACATTCACATGCCACGGTGGTACGAACTACTTCCATAAGTGAAGCTAATAAACTTGCAATTGTATCTTTACCACCTGCTCCATTTGATAATGGTACTGCCTTTCGAGGAACTGCAAAAGACAATAAGAAATAGTTTTATCAATAGAAGGATGTATAACCCATTTTTAATCATTGACATTGTTGAGATTCTCCTGGCTGGGTAATTTTACTCAGTAATAATCTGATACGTATTTAGTATAACTGAAGCGGTCTTTCAAATTGAACACACTTGAGGAGAGGGTACATAGTCATAATTGGGAGAATGGAGATACCCCCATCCCCCCCCCCCCCCCCCCCCCCCCCCCCCCCCAAAAAAAAAGGTCACCTGTACCACCAAAGAACAAAACAGACTCTTTCTCGCCTGTCACCATATTGAGTTGGAGTAATCTTCTAAAAAAGATTATATCTATTAACCGTAGGGGCTACAAACTAAACTTCGATGGAGATAATATCTATTAACTATGAATTTTGTAGTAACACGCAAAAGTTCCAATAAAACTAATTGCTCAAATGATGTCGCTAATATAAAAAAATAAGTTCATACAGTTGCATAGATGTTGCCAGTAACTTGCATGGTAGATAACTAGTTCATTAACAGATCACCTTCCTCGTTGAAATCCGAATCAACATTTTCAGAATATGTGGAGAGTTGAATTCCTTCATCAATGTCGTACAAACCCAATGAATATGCTGCTGCCCTGCTTTTCCCTAATTCCTGAACAACTCTTGCTGCCGCGTGAAGCACAGGACGGAAGGAACTCCGAAAAGAGTTCTCCAACCTAAATCAATTTGAAATGTGTCAGAAAACTTAATGTGGAAATGAAGGCTAACAAATTACATAACCAGAGATCTCTTCCTCATCATCATAGCTCTAATTTTTGAAGAGAAGAAAAGGAGAAGCATGAAATAGGGAAACTATCAAACAACAGGAAAGTAACAATAAAGAAATCCTTATCCCAAATCTTTTACCTATATGAATGATCTTTTATCCACACAGCTGAATGGAGATGATCCTAAGATTCATTTGTGACAATTTAATATGAATCTTAGTGTTAGTTATATGATTCTTAACTACTAGAACCCTATTACTTATAATAAAAGAACCCACCAAACAATCTCCCTAGGACCTATGCTAGATGAATGCAAAATATACAAATCTTTTTTCCTTATTTTTTATATCTTTCCTGTAAATGCTTCTATGTAGGAAAAATACTGTATATGGTTTACCTCAATAATAGCTTAAATTGATTTTTCAGAATGGTTGTTTTTCAACTTTTTATATATTAAACTATTATAAATTACTCTCACTAAAATAGTGACAATCAGAAGAAAATGACATTGAAGTCACATAGCCCACAAGTTTAATCCTATGGTAGTTTTTACAGTTATACGAATCCTCCTTTTTCATATAGATAGGCAATAAATTGTTAGTTCTCCATTTAGTTTGGCATTCTTTCACATTGCTTATTAATTCAGTCATATAAAGTAGATATCCCAAAACACTTCCAAATTTCAGTAAGTATGTCACCAAGTCCTACATATTTTCCAATTTTTCAAGAATCTTTTTTCCATAATGCTTATAGTGCTACCTTGAAGTGAATACATTTGTATCTCCATTATGTCATTACAATTTTCACTAAAACCCTATAGATGATAACTCTTCCACTTCGCTTCAATTTCAACTTCCTCATTAGTTCCCTCACCTTTACAAGCACATAAATATAGTAATATTATATTTCTTCTAATCCGTAGATCCTAGTTTATTAAGTGTTAGAGCCATTTTTTAATTCATTTTTTGTCAACTTGTATCTTTATTTAAATTATCAAAAAAAAAAGTCAACTTATATTTTTCAAAGTGTTCAACAAATTGACATTTTAAGACATTTTTATTAGATTTTTGCCTTTTACAATATGCCCTTTTTAATTCATTCACTGCATTTTTTAAACTTTCCCTGTAATGCCCCGAGCCCGACTCAGCTGTACACGCGGCTACACGTGCGTGCAAATACGCGAACAAATAAAATCCTAACAACTGCCCATGACAGGCGGCCATCAAAGGGGTGGTTAACCGTTGGGTACCCCTATCATTTGGCTAACTCTATATAACTCACACTTACTCCTAGTCATGGCCGATATGGGATATGTACATTGTACAACTATCCCACACTTCATGAAGCTACACTCACGTGCACCCACACATACATGAAATCCCTTCATGCACACCCGGGCCTACACAAAGCATAGCCAACTCTAATCCCATTAGGCCCATTAATTAATTCCACTTAGATTAATTCATTAATCAAGCCCAAATTACTCATAGCCCATATAGCTTAATATTAATATACTCATATATATTAATATCAAGCCCACTAACCATATATATATATATATATATATATATATATATATATATATATATATATATATATACTTCTCAAATACGGGGTGTTACATTCCCACTCCAAACCATTATATTTTCGTATTATCTATTTCACTGTTTTTTGACACAACTAGACATATTATTGTGCATAGTATCAGACCTATTGGCTGAGGCTATATATATATATATATACTTCCCAAATACGGGGTGTTACATTCCCACTCCATACCATTATATTTTCGTATTATCTATTTCACTATTTTTTGACACAATTAGACATATTATTGTGCATAGTATCTGACCTATTGGCTGAGGCTTCAATATCCATTTCTCGGCTATCTTCTTTCCTTCATTTTTTTTTAAATTTTGAACATATAAGGTATCAAGTTTTCTCCATTTAACTTCCATGGTTGATTTATAGTAGTTTTTTCTCTTCTACTTTCTAATAAAAGTATTAATACCAGCAATCTGTGTTGTGCAAAAAGTTCTCACCAAATATAATTTCAAGCTAAATTTTTTGCCTTCCTAGTTGGGAGGAAATCAGATCAGATATGGTATTGGCCATATCCGAATCCGCATTCCAATATATATATATATATATACATATATATATATATATATATATATATATATATATATATATATGAGTAATGTGAGCCTCATATTTGTATGAGGAAATTTTCCTCATACAAAGTGATTATACTCACTTGGTGGGGCCCTTATGGAAAATCCAATCCGTCCATCATTTTTATCATGCTAATAGATGTATGTGTAGAAAAAATCAAGTGGTTTGGAGGTCATTCACCCATGCATCATGTGGGTCCAATTTGTGGTTCGATTTGTATTACTGTTGAAATCGTTCATTTTTCAACCACATGATGCATGGGTGAATGACCTCCAAACCACTTGATTTTTTCTACACATACATCCATTAGTATGATAAACATGATGGACGGACTGGATCTTCCATAAGGGCCCCACCAAGTGAGTATAACCACGTTGTATGAGGAAAATTTCCTCATACTCTATATGAGGCTCACTTTTCTCATATATATATATATATATATATATATATATATATATATATATATATATATATATATATATATATATATATATGGGTCAGTAAAATAAACAAAACCATATCTATATCTATAAGTATTAGATACGGACTAAAATCGGATACGGGGGTGTTGGATTCGGATGTGAATTGGACATTGAAATCGTATAATACAAATTAGATGCAAAATATTATACGCATATATTGAATAAAATAAATGGTCTAGGTCTATTATATCCACTAATTTGAGTAATAAAGTGATTCCTATAATTAGCCAATTAGGATTAGATTTGTTCCTGTAATCATTTATTAAGATTATACTCTATTAAAATTATAAAATAAACAATTCAAAACTATTTACATTAAGAAGGGCTGAACAAGTAGCAAAAAAAATTATTAACCAAATGTGCATATATATATATATATATATATATATATATATATATATATATATATATATATATATATATATATATATATATATAGAATAAGGGGGTTAGGGTGCCACCCTAGCTAATTTAGCTAGGGAGACATCTCAAAAACCCATGTTTTCAATATATATATATATATATATATATATATATATATATATATATATATATATATAGAATAAGGGGGTTAGGGTGTCTCCCTAGCTAATTTAGCTAGGGAGACATCTCAAAAACCCATATTTCCAAACCGTTAGATGAGATCTACATCATACAAAAAATTTGTGTACAAAATTTGAAATGAATTGGGTGAGTTTTGACAACTCATCAGTCATCATGCAACCTTAAATTAGAGTAATTCTACACCATTTACAAAACGCTAATTTTTTCATTGCATAACAAACGGTTAAATCTCATCGAATTCATTTGAAATTTTGCACACACTTACCTTTTACTATGTAGACCACATCTGATGGTGTGATTTTTTATTTTGGATAGTCGAGCTATGAGTTTTTGGATGTCACCCTAGCTAAGTTAGCTAGCTAGGGTGACACCCTAGTGTGTGTGTGTATGTGTGTGTATATACTAGATTTGCCCGTAGGCACGTGCCTACGGCACGTCTTCGAAACGATACATGTAAACAGTAAAACAATAATTATGTAGCTCAAATTTGAATAGTATGACAATAATTAGTTATAAATAAAAGTCTATGTTTCTATTAGTATATGTTGAAAAATAATTATAAATGGGGGTATAAAATCTAACTTCTTAAAATTTTAAGTGTGGAAAATAATGAAATTTAATTGTTGAAGAGATATTTGCTATTTTCAATATAACATTTGCAATAAAAAAAATATAAAAATTCTGAAAATTTACAAAACCGAAATCTTAAAATCTAAATTTCTAAGTAAATAAAGAAAGAATGGGAGGGAAAGAGATAGACAGAGAAAGAGAGAAATATGAAAAGGTAAAGAGAGAAGAGAGAGATAGTAATAAAGTTATGAATTTTTTAGGGGAAAAAATTTGGTTTTGGGGTTTGAAATTTTGGAGGGAAAATGTGTTTTGTGAGGTTTGATATGGGCCTTTGATTTTGGGGGGGATTGATTGTGAGCCACTTGATAGCTTTCTTTGTAATTTATTATATAGATGGGCAAGGTTTAAAACTCGTGATCAGGATATATATGGGCAAGGTTTAAAACTCGTGATCAGGATATATATATATATATATATATATATATATATGTATATATATATATATATATATATATATATATATATATATATATATATGGGCAAGGTTTTAAAACTCGTGATCAGGAACGAGTTTGTTCCAAATATTTGGGTCAAGATCGGTATCGGCCAGATTGGTAGTATTAGATTGGTGTATCGAATTTTTTGGATCGGACATTTTTAAAATTTTAAAAAAATCTAATATATTTTGATAATTAAATTATTTTCAAACAATAACAATTTAATTTTAAAAATGACTTGATGAATTAAATAATTTTTTTACAAATTTAATATTTTTAATTACATACTTGAACATTTTAATTAGTTTTAGAGAAATATTAATGTAGAATAAACTAGAATAATAAATAGCTAGACCAAATGATACAAATTTTGTTTGCATACAAGGAAAAAAATTAAGCTAAACATGAAATGATGTCCATTACACAATTACATCTTTATTGCTTAGATAAGAGGATTCATATGAATAAAAAAAATCAAATATTGAAACATTTTAATCATAGGATCAATGGTTTTGGGTTGGGATCGGACCGATCCAATTGCGAACTCGGCCAATCCCCAAGTCATCTCACCAATCCCGAGATTTCGGGGTTGTATCGGATCAGCCCCTTGAAAAATTATTCGCATCGGCCTGATCGAATCCAGATCGGCCGATCTTTAAAACCATGTATATGGGGGTGATCATGTGAGACCCTATCTCTCCCCTTATTTTGTGGCCTCCCATGATACGAACCCCTTAAAAAATCTAAATCATTTGTTTGTTCTACATACCTACAATAGTCTAAGGGTGTAAAATCATGTTATTTGACATTCATTTTTCTGTTCATCATGTCGCTAGAGAAATGAAGAATTTTTGGCCATACAAATTTATCACGTTGTAAACAAACGTACTTCAAAAACATAATTTTTCACGCTTAGGCTATCTTAGGCATGTAGAGCAAGATGAAGCCATTCAGATTTTTCATGGGGTCTATATATATATATATATATATATATATATATATATATATATATATATATATATATATATATATATATATAAAACAAAATACTTGGGCTCATAACAAACTCAGTAATTATGCGCTTAAAAGTAATTGGTTTAGCTTGCAAGTACACTAGTACTTTAGTGGTTAAGCCTCCTTGCTTGTGAGCAAGAGCTCAGGGTCTGAACTAGTGTTGCCAAGTTTGTAGTACGTTTTGGTTCGTCGTACTAGTACGGGGTTGCGATACACTACCTTAAGTGGTACGCTGTACAAAGGGAATAGGATGAGTTTGAGCACTCATTTGAGTAATATACATACATATGTATGCATGTGTAGAGATAAAAACATTGATAGAAACTAGAATATAAACACATTAGTTACTTTGCATTGCCAAAATATAAGAGAACTAATCAAACAAAACTCTGACTCTGTGACAAACTGAGGAGAGTATGAAGAGAAGTTGATGAAATAATGGATAAAGGTGTTCACTCGTATGCGGATCGCCAATTTAAGAGATCCGCATCGTGGTTCGGATTGTGTGTGTGTGTGTGTGTGTGTGTGTGTGTGGGGGGGGGGGGGGGGGGGGGGGGGGGGGAGGAGGATTCGGTAACAATCACAAATCCCTTACTATATATATATATAGTTTTAAAATGTGGGTGTGGACTAAATTTTGCCATATCTACTCTCTGGAGCTGGGTAGATGGACTTTTGTGAAAGAAGGGATTTATCATTTAGTCCCTTCTCTGTTATAGAGTATATTTGTTAGGAATAAACTCTTTCCACTGTAAGGGTTCTAAGTTCATTTATTGATAAGTACAATTATAAATTTAAAAAAATTAAAATTTTAACTATCTGAGTATTTTCGAATATCTGTTTCTGATCCGAGTTTTTTATCTGAATCCTAACAAAAGTTTGAAATTATATCTGGATCCGTATCCGATTCCAACGGACTTGGACTTTTAGCATCCGGATCTGCGTCTGATTCGGATACAGATCCAAATCAGTTCAGATATATCTGCACCAATTGCACCCCTAGTTCCTAGTATGTGAAAATATCGTTGACTATTTTTAATCAACCTATAAATGGTAATGAATTTGTAATTCTTTTTTTTTTAACAAAAGAAAAATTATAAAAAAGAAAAGCATTAAACCTTCTCATTACAAGTTTTATAAGAAGCTGAGGTCGGCGCAACTTAGAGGACTTTCGTCTTCTTGGTTTTGGCTGAAGGGCATCATTTAATTTTACATCACTGTCCTTTGAGGATATCAATGGTGCCTCCGGCAGTTTGACAATTTCTGTGGTTAATTGGATCCATCCAGCAGCTCGCTCTTCAGTCCTTTATTGAACAAGTCAAACAGGAAGTTGTTTCATCACTTGGAAGAACAAAATAATACCTTTCAGAACTATCATAAGTATAACTGATTTTTTTTCCTTTGAAACAAAAGAATACCTTTCAGAACTATCAGACTTCCCTAATACGCACATTATTGCCTCAAAACAGACTCGATCACTAGGATCCAGTAGGAGTTGGTATAGAACAGAAGTGAACAAATTCTTTATGTCAGGCATCTCTAACAAATAAAAATTGAGATAAACCATGTAAGGAGTAACCCACGAGCAAAGCATTTGAAAAAGAATAATAATAAGTTTAAGATGCAAAAGACTAGCCTAAAGTTTCACCAAAAAGCCAAAAACTACCCTCAATCTGTTTTTACAATTTTACCTACCCTAAAGTTTTCCTTTTCCTCATCAAATTGGTTTATTAAAATTGAAAATGAAAGAAGAAACTTTAGGATAGTTAATAAGATTAACAATCCCAAATTTGGGCAATTGAGAATACCACAATCTGAAGGAAAAAAGGGAGAATTTGGAATAGTAAAATTATTATAGAAAAATAATTTAGGGTAGTCTTTTGCTTTTTGGTGAAACTTTCTGGTAGTGTTTTGCATTTTAGCCTAATAACGATTATGATAACAATGATGATTTCGAAGTGATTTGTATCATATACCATCAACTGCACGTGCTGTACATAATGTCCGGCACAATCTAGCAAGGGACACCCTAGCAAGATTGTCATGCAAATGAAGAACATCCTGCAGGGCACCTGCTTCATGCAATATCTGCTTAAGCAAACATGACTAAATGATGTACTCTTCAACATGAATAATTTGCACAGATACAATTCCATACAGGATTGCATGAGAAAATACTTCAGCACTATCATAAGAGAAAGAAGGGGAGATTACACTCAGAATGCATGGGAAAATGGTAGTTTACGTAGTAGAAATTTAAATATGCACAAGTTAAATGCCATTCCCCCCGAAAAATGAGAGTTACACCGAGAAGGAACGAAAAAAAAACAATGAACTAACCATAGTAGTAATTACAATATACACATGTAAAATTATTTTCCTCCAAAAAATAAATAAGTAAATAACTATTTCTAAGAACGCTATCAAAATGAGTATTCCATTAATAAATATTGCAGAAAATAATGCAACAAAAAGATCATTTCATGCAAGAAAAGTCAGAAGATATGCCAAGAAGGCTCTTAACATGCACTGACAACATTCAGTTACAATCCCAGAAACCCTCCAAAGGCACCAGAAAATATTTTTGAGTTGCAAACATTAAACTAATCAGGCTACGTTCATAGTGCTTTTGGAGAGACCAAAAGCAGTTTTGGGACTCTAAAGCACTTTGGAGCAGCAACTCGGTCTTTGGTGAAGTTATGTTAGTGCCAAAGCACTTCTTAAAAAATGAGGTTTTCCTCTTTCATACACATACTCGGTCATAGTGCTTTTGGAGAGACCAAAATGAGTTTTGGGACTCTAAAGCACTTTGGAGCAGCAACTCGGTCTTTGGTGAAGTTATGTTAGTGCCAAAGCACTTCCTAAAAAATGAGGTTTTCCTCTTTTACACCCATACTTCCATACATCAAGAGGTGTGTGTAGCTTTTTCTGGGCAGTTCTTGGCCCCTTCAAACAAAATCTTACTACAGAATGCTTCATCGCCACAGCATTTTTTCAATCAGACAACTTGTTCTTCACAGAAATGGACGGCCAAAAAGGATGACGAGGACATGCTTGACTAATAGGCTGTGTGCCCCACTACCTGTTCTTTTTTTTTTAATTTATAGATGTTCCTGTATGTGGAATTTCCCACCTCTGGATGAAGTAGTTTATATATATTTATATAATAAATCACAAGGCAATTTGAAAAAAAGGCTATCAAGTGACTCCCCTTCAATTGAAACAAAATCAATGGCTCAGATTCACCATCCCAAAAGATATTTTTTCCCCAAAAGTTTTCCCCAAAAACTAATCCCCCCGCCCAACCCAAAAAAAAAAAAAAAATATATATATATATATATATATATATATATATATATATATATATATATATTCTCACTTTATTACTATCACTCCTCTCTTCACTTTTTCAAATCTCTCTCTCTGTGTGCCAATAAATTACCTAGGTATGTAAATTTCCAAATTTTAATGCTTCTTTTGATTAGATTTTTGAGTTAAATAAACTTTCTTGATCTAATATGATTAGATTTCCGGATATATCTCTCTTCATGATTCAGCGAGTTAAATAAAATTAAGCTACATAAACTTTCGGAGTTAAATCTAAATTTTCCAAATTTGATGGAAGTTTATTTAGATTTTTGGGTAAAGATAGAAAATTTTCAGATTTAGGTAAAACTTGGCTTAAATCTAAATAAACTTTTCAGAACTTTCAGATTTGGGTAAAACTTGGGTAAAACTTAGTTGAAATGAAAATATTGGCTGAAATAAAAAAGTTTCAGATTCAGGAATTGTTGTCTGAAAACTTTCAGATCTCAAAAATCTAAATAAACTTTCAGATTTCTGAAAATGTTGGCTAAAATAAAAAGGTTCACTGAATTGTTGTCTTATTGTAATGAAAAATCTAAACAACAGCTTTTCTGAAAATCTTCCGAAGACGTGTTGTACACACGTGCCCACGGGCAAACCTATATATATATACCCACCAATTTATCAAGTGACCAAATTCAAAAGTATGATACTATACAGTTATATCGTCCAGTAAATTTGTAAATTTAAAAAATTTACAACCTACTTCAAGAAAATATAAAAGTTTTGCACAACATGAAGATAATAAATCTGAATATGAAAGTTTAAAATAAAACAGTACTTTTCCTCTAAGCCTTTGCCTTTAAAAGATAAAATGCACTTGAGTAATTGGAATTAAATGTTATTTCAGATAATTGACCTTGCAACGAAACTAATTAGTTTACTGTAGGAGAAGGATATTAATAACTTGGGATTGAAAATTAATATCAATTCCGTCAATTAATATTGCCTTCTCATATAAATGCACTGCCAAGGAAACTGCTAACAGTGGAAAAAGGATGAAGCTAGATATTTTATATATGTTAAAGATGGGTAAATAATTTAAATACCCTCCAGGGCACCTATATATTTTTCTATAGGAAAGCTAACATGTTGGGCCCGAAAACTAGGAAAAACAGGATATATTCGAATGACAAGCATATCAGCGCCATGATGAAAATGCATCTGCGGAATTAACAGAAGATGTTAGCTGAGGGCATGGTAATAATTTAAACTGACACTAGTTGTTAGCTTAAGAAAGATTTCAAAGAAGAGTTCCCCAGAATATGTTAGAGCATTCCATTTCTTTTTCAAAAAGCCACTTTCTAACTCCACATTTAATACATCGTATGGAGATATAGGAAATGTGGTTCCAAGAACCCTTCCATTGGCTTATTTGCTTCATGGGAACTGGGAGTTGGAAGTTAGGAACTAAGAAACTGATTGTATAGATTAGAAATGCAGAAAACACATTGAGGGCAATAGCCTCATATATGTAGGCAAAGTCTATGACAATTTACAATATAGTCCCCCCCAACAATCCCAATATTACACTCATGCATCATGCACTAAACACCCCCTTTCAAACTCAAGGTGAATTAACTAACATGAGTTTGGATACAAATGAACTAAACTGACTGAGCTAAAGGCTACCGATCAGACATGAGGATGCAAGATCTTGAATCTAATCAAATAAGCATATCTGAAAGGCCCCAAAAATAGCTGAGAAGCGGCATATCGAATCAAGATATGGATCCGTAAAAAGATGAAGAAGCGACATGTAGTCAGGATATACTCAAATTGAAGAGGATCCAAGTCGAGGTTGGTTTAGATCCAAAATCTGAACCGAATCAAGTTCGGTTTGGTCGAGGCGGGAGTAGGAATGGATCCTGGTTCGGTTTGACCGGGTTCAGTTCGACCGGGTTGGGTTGGACTGGTTCAGTTGGACCGGGTTCGGCTGAACCAGGTTGGGTTCGGGGCAGTATGGATCAGGTTAGATTCGGGTCAGACTGGGTTTGGGTTTGCGGGTCAGGTCTAGCAAACAAAACCAAACAAACGGAACATGAGTGATGGAGGGCTAAGTTTTTGATGAAACCTTAGCTCTGTGCTGGCGGCGAGCAGGGCAAAGCAGAGTTCCTTATTTCCCACCATTGGATCAACCTATAGGCCAACAACCAACCATCTTACTCTTTTCTTTATATATATATATCTATATAATAAAACACAAAGAAAGCTATCAAGTGGCTCTCCTTCGATCCCCCAAAAATCAAAGGCCTAGATCTAACCTCACAAAACATATTTTCCCTTCAAAAGTTCCCCCCCAAAACTCAAATTCAAATCCCCACTCAAAACAACTCCTATATTTATTTAATTATTTTTTTTCTCTCTCTCCCTCCATCTTCTATTCAAAAAATTAAGAAACTAAAATTTTTTAAAAACTTTTAAAATAATTCAAAAAAAATTCAAAAAAATTTATATAATATGTTTTTTGCTCTGAGTTTGCTACTTCAATTAATTTGCTGGACCTCCAAAACTATTTTATGTGATCAAACAAGGTGTACCGTTTCGAAGACGTGCCGTAGGCACGTGTCAACGGGCAAACCTAGTATATATATATATATATATATATATATATATATATATATATATACCCGCTTAAGTATGGGGTGTTACATAGTAGCCAAGAGTCCACTAGTAGTCGTCGCATTCCTTCCATTCCAATTCCATATGTAGAGAGTGAAGAAACACTTATGAATTATGATAGTATTCCCGATTTCATAAAACACACAAATAAAGTAGAAGTAGAAGACATAGAACCACAACCATCGGAACAAGGCCCTTCTCAATCCCGTAAAACAAGAGGGACCACATCCGAAGTACACAAATATTTTGACTATGTTCCTTCACAAAATAATGAGTGCAGGATTAAAAATTTGTAAGAAGTTTCAAACACCCTATAAGTTTAAAATAGGATTGGGAACGGGTACACTTCAACGACACTTAAATAAATGTCTACCTGAAATTTCTAAAGACAATCTCACACAACAAAAAATACACCCTAAGACAGGTTAATTAAATAATCATAGCTACGATCACAATATCGTTCGTAGAGAAATTGCTAAGTTAGTAATTAGAGATGAATTACCTTATTCGTTTGGTGAAAGTAGGAATGTAGAGACTTTTGCACAAACCGCATTAAACCCCCATTATAAAAAAATTCCTAGGAATCTAAATAGAGACCATCTCGATCTCTAAATACAAATATTTTCCTCGTATTGTAATTTGAATATATTTGAATGAAATTTTACTAATTTATTTGATTATATATTAAACTTTGTAATTCATAAAAATAATTTAATTTATGAATATCTCTTTAATCTATATGTTCTTAACAATTGTGAACAAATTTTCTTTTAATTTTTCTTTGCAAAAAAATATTTTTTTTTTAAAAACCCGGCCTGGCCCGACCCCCGAGCTAGGGGCCGGGCTACTATATTTCTCCCCCGGCCCGGCCCGGGAACTTTGGTGGCCCGGCCCGCCAAAGCCCGGGACCGGGTCAAACCCGCCAGGCTTCGGCCCGGCCAGGCCCGGTAGGCCTGAATGCCACCCCTATAACACTCAATATTAGACACCCTCAAATGGTATTAAATAATATTGACGACATGATCTAGAGTAAGGATCCATGGTCACTCTTATCACCAATAGAGGAGATGAAAGGAGATGTTATTGATCAAAACATGGGTATCATATCAGATCATACATTACCTTTTCCATTAAGTTCCACTTGTTATTGTATTCCTAAAATCCATACTATATATAAAGTTCTTCAATCCAATCAAATGTTCATGCAATTTATGGTTTAAAGCACAAGCTAAAAATTGGTTCAAAGACAACATTTGAGATATAGATGGTTGATAAAAGGGAACATCTATTATAAATTAAACAATATAGTTTGAAGATCACTATAATTAGTAGCAACTGTATGATATTTTTTTTAATAGTATAAATTTTCCTTTTCTTTCATGTATCAAATACTTCACAATTATATTGAGAATAAAGAACAATAGCAGTGTACCTCCAGATTGTGCATGCTTGCCTGCAAAGGAAAAAGAGGATATCATATTTCTGTGAAATCCATTTATTCAACCATTTTCTTGGTGTCTCTTAGACCTAAGGAAGGAAGGAATCCACAGGTGATTATTTTAAAGAAAACAAAGGTTGCAGATTGCTCAAGACTTTGTGATCTAAGATTGTCAGTGAAAACTTTCTAGGTATTAACAACGATAAATAAATGTGAGAACTGACCCAAAGCCATAGCAACAGAATAGGGATCTTTCAAAGCTACATCAGAAATGATGGCTAAGGCATGCCTCACTGCAACTGGATCAGTAGATGAAATCCTGCAGGATATCACTCATTATTTCTCTTTAATGGAACAAGTTAGGCCACCCCCCATCTATGCATGTAAGCAAGCATTGCTGCTACAACATTTGGATTTTTTGTATGTTCATATGTATACATTACTGTTACACATTTGGACTTTTTGAATGTCATCCATTTACTTTAGAGGGTGCCTGGTTGCATTAGCAACCAGGTCCTTTTGCAACTAGAATCCTGAAAGTGGCCGATTGCAAAGATTTGGAAGGGTTGCAAGTTAAAAGGTTTTGCAACCCTTATGCAACTTTTTCTTACTTGCAATCATCACTTTCAACGGATGATGGATTGGTTGCATGCAAAGTAATTATCATGCAAGCAGAACACCCGAACTGATCAAACAAAAGAAATTACATGGATTAAACATCTGGGAGATGTTCAATACATGCAAACTGTCAAAGACTATCTTTGAAAACATTACTTGATAATATAAAAATGTACATAAAAATCTGATCCGCTTACCCCTGTATAGCTCGATGGAGAAATGCAGGATTTCCATAATCTATAGGGAGCCTTCTTAGACAGCTAAGAGCAGCATATTGCAAATTATCCCGGATAATTGTCTAAAGATATAAACATACAGATGTTTATCAGCATTTGATTGAAATCCAGAATGGTGAATCAAAGTATAAACATTACCACGTAATTGCGACCTAAAACGGAGTAGTAAGTAAGAAATTAAGAATTGCGCTGAAACTTAACATGTTGTACATGACTGCAACTTGCCACAGCATCTAAATGACCTGACTTAATCATAAGATAGGCAATATTGCCTCCACAGCTTACACGTATGTAGAACATTTCAAGAAGATACTTGTGAGAAAAAATAATAATAGTTATGTGTGCTTGGCCTGTGAGAAAAATAAAATTGCCAGAGGTGGCAGTATATCAAAGAAACACAATCATGCCTTAGTTATTTAAAAATTAAAGAAGAAGAAAACATTTTATCTGCTGAAATGGGGGGAAAAAGGTAACACGATGTACCAAGTGCATGACTTTGCATTCTCAGTTGCAGCTTTTTGTGCATGTTTGCAATAGCAATAACAAGATATAAAGCTGTTCAAAATTAAATAGAGGGTTTTTTGCAATTTAATCACTCAATTATTAGATTTTTGCAATTCGGTCCTCCAAATCATAGCAATTGTCATTTAATCCCCTAATTAGAACCCATTCATCAATTTAGTCCCCTGTTTTAACAGAATTTTCTATATTCAATTCAATCTAGTTGACAATAAAAGTAAGTGATTCGATTAAATTATCAATTCACTACATTTAGTTGAATCTACTGTGATCATCATTAGATGACTTGCTCTATAGGGCACTAGATTGAGTTGAATGTAGTATATTCAGTTAAAATTGGGTACTAAATTGATGAATGGGTTCTAATTTAGGGATAAATTTGTAATTGCTATGATTTGGGGGATTAGATCACAAATGCTCATTAATTAGGCACTAAATTGTAACTTCCACCCCAAAAAAAAGGATTTAAACTGAATATAAATTAATTGTTGAACGTGGAAAAAACAATTGAAAAAGAAGAAAACATTATGTCTGCAAAAATGGGGGGAAAAGGTAATACGATGTAGCAAATGCATGACTTTGCATTCTCAGTTGCAGCTTTTGGTGCATGTGTGTAATAGCAATAACAAGATATAAAGCTATTCAAAATTAAATAGAGGGATTTTTGCAATTTAATCCCTCAATTATTGGGTATTTGCAATTTAGTCCTCCAAATTATAGCAATTGTGATTTAGTCCCCTAGTTAGAACCCATTCATCAATTTAGTCCCCAATTTTAACTCAGTTTTCTACATTCAATTCAATCTAGTCGACAATAAAAGTAAGTCAATTTCATTAAATTTTTCATTACATTCAGTTGAATCTACTGTGATCATCATTAGATGACTTACACTAGTAGGGCACTAGATTGAGTTGAATGTAGTAGATTCAATTAAAATTGGGTACTAAATTGATGAATGGGTTCTAATTTGGGGACTAAATTGTAATTGATATGATTTGGAGGATTAAATCACAAATGCTCATTAATTGATGCACCAAATAGCAAATTGCACCCAAAAAAAGATTTAAACTGAATATAAATTAATTGTTGAACTTGGAAGAAACAATTGCAGCTTGATGTGCATGTATGTATGTGTGTGGAGGGGGAGAAAGAGAGAGAAAGAAGAAAGAGGGGACTACTGTATCACCCTAGGCAACTTACCTTGGGTGGCACGATGTGAAGGCTTTGATGTGGACATCGGTTCAAGACGATTCGAGCGTTTCTATCAGCACAGACATCGTCTAAGACAGCTGCTTCATTAGCTTAGGATTTTATTTCAGTACCATATTTTGTTTTGGCAATTATAGCCATATGTAATCTTTCTTTTATGCATTAGAATATTTTTTGAGATTTTTTAATATTTTGAGATTTATATCCAGATTTGTTTTGAGCCTATTTATAGCCCTTGAGATTAATGAGAAGCCATGTCATTCTTGATTAAAAAAATTATTGTGTTGAGTTTTGCTCTTCCTCTCTCTTTTTGTGTGACACAATTGAGATCTAATTATTAGGGTTTGTGATAAATCCTAATAAACTTTTAGGGTTTGTGATAAACTCTAAAACTACCTCCAAATCCCCAAATCCAATACAACTTCCTAACCCTAATTTGCCAAATTAAAAATCAAACCCTAATCCCCCAAATATAATTAAACCCAAACCCTAAGCCCTCTTCATCTTCTTCCTCTCCCTCCGCGATTTCCGATGCCCCTCCCAGTCAAGCTCCGCCCCTCGACCACGCCGCCCAACCCCGAATGCCCCCCGCCGTCTTCCCTATGTTCCGTCGACAACGATCGAAACCCCCTCCAGTCGACTATCTCCCCTTTGCTCCTTCCCGATCGAAACCCCGACGCCCCTTGGCTGCTCCTCCCTCAGCCACATCCGTCGTCGACCCACCTCGCAGCGTCGACCCCATCGCCGCCCTCAGCCACATCCGTCGTCGACCCACCTCGCAGCGATGCCGCCGTCTCCGTTAATGTTGCCATTTGCTGACTTGGTTGCTGTCGTCTCTCTCTTACTATTGCTGCTGATTGCTGTGTTCTGCGTTGCTGCCAACCCGAGATCTAACCCTAGTTGCTTTGAACTCTCGATATACTCTTTTCACTTTTAAATATTTGTGTTATACTGCTTTATCATCTCTATTATATTATTTAATTTAACCGTCGACCACAAATATCGAGATTAAGTGTTCTACTTACCTAATTAGAGTACAAATCAGTATTGCATCTTTTACTTGCTAAGAATGATTAGGAATTTAATTATTGATTGTTAGAACCGAATTATTAATTGGGCTTGTTAAACCTAATTCAATTCTTGAAAATTCATCAAACCGATTAACTGTTTAAAATTCTAACTTTGATCCGCACTATATGTTGGTAAAATTAATCCTTTAAGATTCTTGAAATTCTCTATTTAGGATTAGTTTTACATCATTTTGGTATCAGAGCAAAGGTTCTTAAAACCCCAGTTCTTGCATCATTTAGGCATCAATTTTTGCATTCATTTAATATCGAGTAATCTTTTAATTTTTTCTTTTTATATTTTAGATCATTTCATATTCATTTTTTTAAAAAAAATTAGCGCACACACGACCCCTAGTTTTCCCCTTTTGGTGAATGCGTCTTCACAGCACCATCACAGATCCTGACGAGCCTTTCTTTTCCCTCCCAAATCACCCAATTAGAAACCCTAGACCTTCTCGACCTGAAATGGACAACTCTGATATTTCCGCTACCCTAGCTGCCATTCAAGCAACTCTTGCCAATATCAATCAGAGGCTTGAAAAAGTGGAATTAAATCAAATTGTTGCCCCTGAGCTTCATGCTAATCGTCAGATCCCTCAAGGGAATGTTCGTGACAACTGACGTCAAGAACGTGACCCTGACGAACAATATAAGAAAAACGTTAAGGCTGACGTTTTCCATTTTGAAGGTCACATGAAACCCCAAGCTTATCTTGATTGGATCTGTGCGATGGACTACTACTTTGTGTGGTTTGACATGAGCGAAGCCCTGAAAGTTAAATTTGCCACGATGAAATTGACTGGGAAAGCTCAACAACACTGGACCAATCTTGAACACGCCCGCAGAAGCCGAGACCTGGCACCCATAGCCACTTAGAAAGCCATGAAAGAGAAGCTCGCTGAGAGATATGTACCGTTATCGTTCCACACCCAATTGCTAGATTCGTGAAACTAACTTTATCAAGGAAGTAAATCCACACAAAAATATGTTGATAAGTTCGATGACTTCCTTATTAGGTGCAATGCATTAGGTAAAGAGAGTGAAAAACAAACTCTCTCTAGGTTCAGGGCTGGACTACGAGCCAACCTTAGGAACGAGCTAATTTATAGAAATGTGGACTCACTAGCGGCAGCCTATGCCCTTGTCCTCGATATGGATTTCCTTAAAGCTAGTTCTCATTCTAAGTCCAGCGATTCGAGAGATCATTCCGCTAGAATGACCTCTACTGATCCATCTAGGCCTAAGCATCTCTCTCAGCACCCCAATAAATCTACCCCTGCAAACCTAACTCAAATTTCAATTCACATAGAGATGAACATAAGGGTAAGAACACCAAAAGAGACTACTCTAAAATTGACTCTCTCACCAAGTGTTATAAATGTAAGGGATACGGTCATGTTGCTAGCAACTGTCTCAGCCCCAGTAGGATCAATATTGTAGATGGTACCGCTATCATCGCTGTTGATTCTGACAATGAGTTCCTATGGGCCTATTGAAGGCGATGACTTCGGTGAAGAAGAGGACGACCAGTATCTCCACTATATTCGATCTATCTAATCACCCCACTTGAATGTAGTCAGATGTGCTTTGTCTCAGCCAAAAGAAGAAGATGATTGGAAGCGCACTGCTATATTCCACACCTTTATGACTATAGGTGGCAAAAACTGTAAGGTGATTGTTGACAGTGGGAGCTACGTCAACGCTGTCACTTCTGCGGTCTTAGCTAAGACCGGACTTAAGACTGAACCACATCCACGCCCATACAAAGTATCTTGGATTGATGCGATAGCCCTCCAAGTAACACATTGATGTTTGGTCCCTGTGGACTTCAAAGCTTACAAAGAGAAAATCTGGTGTGATGTGCTCAAAATGGATGTGGGTCAAGTCATTTTAGGGAGACCCTGGTTATACGATCACGATGTGACCATATATGGTCAATCCAACCAATGTGTGTTCCAGCATAATGGACTAAAAACAAAGCTCATACCTGTGAGACCACGAACTGGTCCAACTAAAACAACATCAGCTCCCTCGAAAAAGGGCAAGGAAGTAACGTATATGGGTGAAAAGGAACTCACAAAAGAAATTGACAAAGGGGCTACCATTCTTCTACTCACAGCGAGAGAAGTCCCTAAAGATCCTAAATCACTCATTCCGCCTCAAGTTACTCCTGTCCTACAGGAATTTGCAGATGTGTTTCCTGTTGACCTCCCCAACCAGTTGCCCCCACTGCGTGACATCCAACACGCTATTGACCTGGTTCCGGAAGCGAGTCTTCCTAACTTGCCACATTATCGGATGAATCCGATAGAGCATGTTGAGTTGAAAAGGCAAGTTGATGAGCTATTGGCAAAGGGCTTCATCAGAGAAAGCTTAAGTTCTTGCATTGTTCCTGCCCTTTTGACACCAAAGAAAGATGGAACCTGGCGTATGTGTGTGGACAGCCGTGCCATAAACAAGATCATGGTGAAATATCGTTTTCCTATTTCTCGTTTGGATGACATGTTGGATATGATGTCTGGTGTCACAATCTGTTCCAAGATTGATCTTAAAAGTAGCTACCACCAAATACGTGTTCGTCCTGGTGATAAATGGAAGACCGCCTTCAAGACGAAGGATGGCCTGTACAAATGGATGGTCATGCCATTCGGAATGACAAATGCCCCGAGCACGTTTATGAGAATCATGATGCAAGTACTCCGTCCCTTTATGGGAAAGTTCCTTGTGGAGTACTTTGATGATATTCTCATTTACAGTCGATCCGTTGGGCAACATCTTGACCATTTAAGACAGGTCTGCGGTGTTTTAAGGAAGGAACAGCTTTATGCTAATCCTACCAAATGCACCTTTCTCTCCGATCAGACTATCTTTCTGGGAATTGTCTCTGCCTGAGGAGTATCCGCTGACCCAGAAAAGGTATGAGCTATTACTGAGTGGCCTGAGCCCCGCAATATTAGTGATGTGCGGAGTTTTCATGGCCTTGCCACCTTCTATCGTCGGTTTGTGCAAGGATTTATCACAATAACGGCTCCGATAACCGACTGTTTGAAGAAAGGTAAATTTGTCTGGTCGAAAGAAGCCACGAAAGCCTTCGAAGAGATCAAGAGAATGACTCAGACACCTGTCATGAGGTTGCCTGATTTCACTAAAGTCTTCGAAGTAACATGTGATGCTTCAGGTATTGGTATAGGTGGAGTCCTCAGTCAAGAGAGTCATCCTGTTGCTTATTTCAGTGAAAAGCTGAACGAAGCAAAACAAAAATACTCTATTTATGACAGAGTTCTATGCAGTAATTTAGTCACTTCGATATTAGTGACATTATCTCCTGCCGCAAGAATTCGTCAATTTCTCAGACAATGAGGCCTTAAGATTCCTTAATTCTCAACAAAAGTTGAATCCAAGACATGCTAGATGGGTAGAGTTCCTACAAGAATATTCATATACCATTAGGTACACAAAAGGAATTGATAATAAGGCCGCGGATGCACTCAGTCGATGTCACGTGATCTTATCTACACTGCACACCAAAATTATTGGTTTTGAGAGATTAAAAGATGAGTATGCCTCCTGCCCAAATTTTCACGAGATCTACACCTCTTTGAAGGATGGCATCACTCGAGTGATAGATGATTATTTCCTGAAAAATGATTATCTCTTCTATCGCTCCAAACTGTGCATTCCTAGTACATCATTACGACAGTATCTTGTTTGGAAATTGCACGATGGTGGCCTTGCTGGACACTTTGGGCATAGCAAGACCATTGATGCTATGGAACATAGGTTTTACTGGCCAAAGCTAAAGAGAGACGTTGCGAGACTTGTTAACAGATGTCATACTTGTCAACTCGCCAAGCAACAAAAACAGAACACAGGCTTGTATACTCCATTACCTGTTCCCAGTCGCCCTTGGGAAGATGTGAGTATGGATTTCGTGTTAGGCTTACCGAAAACACAAAAGAAATACGATTCCATTCTTGTCGTCGTGGACCGTTTTTCTAAAATGGCCCACTTCCTCCCATGCTCGAAAACTTTCGATGCATCCCATGTGGCTCAGATCTTCTTTAATAATATTGTGAAGCTACATGAGTTGCCAAAAACCATTGTGTCTGATAGGGATGTGAAATTCACGAGTTATTTTTGGAAGACCCTATGGCACAAAATGGGTACGAAATTGAAGTTCTCTTCAGCATTCCACCCACAGACTGATGGACAGACTGAAGTTGTCAATCGGAGTCTTGGCAATCTCTTACGTACTCTTGTGGGAGAGAACTTAGGAACATGGAATTTAAAATTAACGGTTGTTGAATTTGCTTATAACACATCTAGGAATAGAACCACTAGCATGAGTTCACACAAAGTTGTACATGGTTATCGTCTAGGCAGCCCATAGATCTTGCCCCCATGTTAGAACATCATCGAGTCTCAGAGTCTGCATCTGCATTTGCATCCCACATTCATGACTTGCATAGAAAAATTTCCAAAAAAATTAATGAGAATAATTTTAAGTACAAGTTAAGAGCTGATACTAGAAGAAAATTTAAAACATTTAATGTGGGTGACGAAGTGATGGTTCGGATTCGTCCGGAACGGTTTCCAGCTAGATCCGTTAAGAAGTTGAATGCACAAGCTGCAGGCCCATTTAAAATTCTTTATAAAATCAATGATAATACCTATGTCGTTGACCTTCCTTAAGATTTTGGCATAAGTAAGACTTTCAATATTGAGAATATAGTATTAACCCTATGAAGGCCCAGAATTTAACCCTAGAAATCCTCTTATAGATGAGCCTACCCTGCAGCCTAATAATGAGATTCCCACATTACCCCCACTACCTGATACTAACCCATCGACAGAAGAATTGGATAATATTTTAGATGATCAGTAATCTCTACTAGAGATGGTGGTATTCATAGGTATTTGGTAAGATGAAAAAATAAGCCGGAGTCGGAGAATACTTGGATAGATCGTGAAGAGCTTCAGTGCTTGGATCCAGACCTTTTGGAGCACTATAACAGAAGAACTGGTTTTGACTCGACTGGGTCGAGCCCTCTCCCACCCGGGGAGAACGATGTGGACATCGGTTCAAGACGATTCGGGCGTTTCTATCAGCAGGCATCGTCTAAGACAGCTGCTTCATTAGCTTAGAATTTAATTTCAGTACCATATTTATTTTTGGCAATTATAGTCATATGTAATCTTTCTTTTATGCATTAGAATATTTTTTTAAATTTTTGAATATTTTGAGATTTGTATCCAGATTTGTTTTAAGCCTATTTATAGGCCTTGAGATTAATGAGAAGCCATGTCATTCTTGATTAAAAAATTATTGTGTTGAGTTTTGCTCTTTCTTTCTCTTTTTGTGTGACACAATTGAGATCTAATTATTAGGGTTTGTGATAAATCCTAATAAACTTTTAGGGTTTGTGATCAACTCTAAAACTACCTCCAAATTCCCAAATCCAATACAACTTCGTAATCCTAATTTGCCAAATTAAAAATCAAACCCTAATCCCCGAAATATAATTAAACCCAAACCCTAAGCCCTCTTCATCTTCTTCCTCTCCCTTCGCGATTTCTGACGCCCCTCCCCATCGAGCTCCGCCCCTCGACCACGCCGCCCAACCCCGAACGCCCCCCGTCGTCTTCCCTATGTTCCGTCGACAATGATCGAAACCCCCTCCAGTCGACTACCTCCCCTTTGCTCCCTTCCCAATCGAAACCCCGACGCCCCTAGGCTGCTCCTCTCTCAGCCACATCCGTCGTCGTTGGGTAATCTAAAGAGATTTCTACCGATGAAAAGCCTCCACATTGTGACACACTAGCCCCGTTATTTTCATATAAGATGAGATATTTTCTATATGTATACCTCTTTGTCATGCTTGCCAAAAATGCCTTTCTTTCGTTTGTGCTTTGTATCTCCAACCTGAAAGCGACAAAGAGATTATGTTGATGGTTTTAGTTAAGCCTGCTAATCACTTGTGGTTATATAAAGGCCGTCTAAACACAGTGCAAGTTGAACCTTTTCTAGAATACCAAACACTAGTTCATATAATTTGGCCAAAATTTCAGAACTGCTCCCTGAAGCACCAGAAAGGGCCTTATAAGCTGCAAGCCTTCGCGGATGAACTTCATACAAACAACAAATAAGAAGTCACTAAAAAGAAAACCCAAAAAGATGCAAGCATTTTCATGTGGCTATATGTGATCATCCTTTTCAGCTTGTATCAGTTAATATTCAACATTGAAGATATTACACTGAATCATATATACTTGCATAATCAGTACTTTCAAATAAACTTCACTACAATTTAATACTCAATAATTATAAAGACGTATAAAAGTGTTTTAACAGTCAATACAGCACATGTATAAGAGCAAGAAAACCAATACATTGTGCTTACAACTCCAAACCGTATGTGATTAAAACTACAGATCCCTTAAAAAATAATTTATATTTGTTCACATCAAAACCTCAAAGTATTTTTTTCCATTACATCAGTAAACACCTGAAGTCAGGCAAGATGAAGTTGCAACATACCTATTGCAGAATAGCAATTAAGAGATAGCAGGTATGACTTCACACTCAAAATATGCAAATTACAAGGTCAAGTCCTTCGGTTAAACTAAGGTTGGATCAATCAGTCTAAAATGAAACAGGGGCCCAAACAGTGTAAAAATTTATAGATTTAAATATTAAAGTTCTTATTATTTATTATGTCCATATTTGACTAATTCCAGCACTTCTTGTCTGATACATGGGTACTCTCCTTAGGCTGACCTACTTAAGTTGGGTGTGTCTTGGATATAGGTACTCTCGGGACGTACCCAAGAGGTACCTGATTTTGAAATATATTAAAAAAAATTCTGGACTCTCAGTTAGTTACACGTTTGTGTGATAGTTTGGGGCCTTAATGTACTTCCAAAAAACTTGTCTACAATTTTGCTATAACAACAAGTATACCCAAATATTTTCTTCAAAAAAAAAACAAGTATACCCAAATATTGATATTTATAACCATCGAGAACATTTTTATATTTAAATATATACCCAAATATTGATATTTATAACCATCAAGGACATTTTTATGTTTAAATATTTAAATATAAATACTATGCAAGTACCATAAACACTAACGTAATTGTATCCTACTTCTACTGATAACCACATATTGACATAATAATAGCATGGCATATCCATTCCGTGTACTCCTAGTCATGTTTCTTTCGTTGTTACCCATATTAAGAAATTTATATTGTTCAATTGAACCACATTTCATTGAGAAAGTTAGAGTTGTCATTAAGACTTATCACATTTTTCTCTCTTACAATATTTATTATAATTATTTACTTTCAACTTTACAAAAATTCTTAGATGTATGAAATCTTTTAACATGATATTTGATTATACAATCTATATAATAAAACACAAAGAAAGCTATCAAGTGGCTCTCCTTCAATCCCCCCAAAATCAAAGGCCCAGATCTAACCTCACAAAACACATTTTTCCTCCCAAAACTCAAATTCAAATCCCCCCCAAAACAACTCCTTTATTTATTTAACTCTCTCTCTCTCTCTCTCTCTCTCTCTCTCTCTCTCTCTCTCTCTCTCTCTCTCTCTCTAAATATATATATATATATATATACACACACACACACACACACAAACACACACACACACACAAACACACACACACACACACTTATGGAAACATGGACATTTATTTACAACTAATTATTGTCATACTATTCAAACTTGAGCTACATAATTGTTGATTTATTGTTTACAAGGCTTTTCATATGCTGTATCGTTCTGAAGACGTGCCTACGGGCAAATCTAGTTCATAAATATAACATAAAATAAATTATATTTGACATAGCTAACAACGTACCCATATCCGATTTTTTTGTAAAATCACATATCCCCATACCTATATTGTATCATACCCACATCCATGCTTCATAGCATAACCAAAAACAAGATTCCATCAAAACAAAATATCAGAGCAAGTTATATATAAAATAGAGGAATAGAGCATAGTACATTCAAAATTGGTAATCGAAGCCTCTGTAATAAGCCGATCTACAATTCGAGGAACCACATCTGCTCTGGTGACACCTCCAACATCATCTATCTTAGCAAGTGCGTCCCAATTTGGTGTGGGAATTCCACCAGCTGGAGTTAAACTTTGGGCACTACTGTCTGCCAAGATTCGAATTAAGTAGTAGTACACGTAGCGCAGAACAGTCCTATCCTCACATTGCTGATGAAGCTGGAAAGCAGAAAGAAATCAATCAGCGAAAAGTATGAAGCACTAATACTCATTTACTGTATATTCTGGGGGAAACAAAATTTAATTATGACCCTCATTTTTTTGTATGTTCAATGAGCATATATCGTATGTATGTATGGGTAGTGTAAGTGTGTGAGACTATATTGTGGGCTACTTGTGTATAAGATGTATATACTGAGGCATTTGCCTGCTCGTATCGCTCATCCATTTATCAATGAATCACAAGTTCCCAATTCTTGACTGTGTACAAAGGAGACTTTCAGTTAATTAGTGCCCTCTGACAGAACTCATCTTCAGTTAAAATTGGAAATTTTCCATCACATGCAAACAGGAGGCCAACGCTTTGCTCTAATTTCCGAAATCATATCCAACAGATTCTTCCATCTCCAATCTCCTTAGGATCTTAAGTTTTTCATACCTTCTCTTCCTTTTTTACTTTTTTGATGAGAAAAAGTGTAATACATCCACACATTCCATTAAAGATTTTGACATGAAACAAGGAGTGAAGTCGCAGTCAGTACATAAAAGACAAGACAAGATTAAAGATTTATCAATAATGACGAGACTCCTATCCATATACACCAAGATCTTCATCCAAAAAATCTCTCCACTTCACAATGCAGGTGCATTTTCAAGTTTTTTTGTGTGGGTATGTTTTGGGATTACGATTAAACAAAGACCAGTCAGTTAAAATTATCTTTGCAGTGATGAATACAAACTCTGAGAAGAAATACCTTAAAACTTCTAAATTCTAGGTATATTTCTGAGTCATATTAATTTGTGAGAAAAAATTTAGCATCTATGGGAAAAGAACTGGAAATCACTAATAGTCTGACCAATAGGAAATATACTTTCAATTTCTACCACCAAATAAAGATTATAATCAGATCATGTAAATGAATGAAAATTAAAGGCCTTGCTTATGCAATGAAAAATTATGAACTTTTTAAATTTGTGGAATTGTTTAAAGACTAAATACAGTGCACAACTTTCTAATAAGTTCCCTTCGCAAAAATAAGGGATTGATTATTTGATAACTTTTGGGACTAAGTTGTCTTCAGCATCGAATGGTTCAACTTTACAAGTTAAATATGAGCCATATTAAGGAAACTTTTTAACTATATCAAATTTTAAACAGAATGAAAAGTGGGACACATTTTTCTAATCAAAAAATGCAAATGAAGTTGCAAATGATTAACTTAAAGAGAAGAACTAAAGCCTTCAGGTAATTCAGCATTAGAAATTTCTAGGAACTAGATGAGCTGCAAGTTGTTGATGACCTTCATGTATCTCATTCTCCATCCATGTTCATTGTTCTAGCTCATATCTTTTTCAACTTGAAATTGTATAACTCTTACTCTAGGCTTCTCTAATTTTTCACTATATTGTGGTCAACAATGAAACTAAGCTGGCCCATTGGGGCGCACATTTGATGAAGTATTATTAGTTTATGTTATTAAAAACAAACTCCGCTTCTTTTCCATACTCGTTCATTTCATTCCAACTCTTCCGTGTTTCATGTTAAACTTAAACAATCATTTCACTCTTTCATACTGAATTATGTGATAAGAAATAGAATGTATCTAGAGAAAATTAATCTAATACGTTTGCCTTAAACATGAAATCATTTGGTATATTTTATTCTACTTCTTAACTAGATACAATATCTAGCATATATACAAGATACATAAACACAGGCTCTACCCGAAAATATAACAACTACAATAATTTATCTAATACTCCTCCTCAAGTTGGAGCATATATATCATCCATACCCAACTTGTCATTGATGAACTCTATTTTGGCTCCGGCAAGTGGCTTTGGGAGAGCATCGACTAGCTGGTGATTAGTGCAAATATGTCTAGGCTCTATCTGCGGAGACTCATACGGAGTACAACTAATTTGTTGCGAATCACATGACAGTCAACTTCAATATGCTTGATTTGTTAATGAAACACAACATTAGTGGCTATATGTATGGCAGACTGACTGTCAAAATACAAACACATCAACTCATGCTGAACATCCCCCAACTCACTAAGCAAACGCTTGACCCAAGTCATCTCACACGTAACAATAGCCATAGCACGATACTCAGATTCTGCACTCGAATGAGAGAACTAGAGACCACATTCTATTTATTGATTCTCCAAGAAACTAAGTTTTCCCCAACAAACACATAATATCTTATTGTGGATCTCCTAGTGGTCGGACAACCAGCCCAATCGGCATCTGAGAAGCCAGTAGTTCGACAATGCCCACCATCAATATAGAACAATCATCTGCCCTGGAGAACTTTTCAAATACTGAAGAATTGTCATAATTGCATTGCAATGGCTTGTACTAGGGAAATCCATAAACTGACTCACAACACTCACTGAATATGCAAGGTATGGACGAGTGACTGTGAGATAATTCAGTTTTCCCACGTCTTCTATATCTCCTGGATCCTCCAACAGGACTGCCAAATCTGGCAACAACTTGGAGTTTGGGTCCATAGGAGTGTGAAGGCCTGCATCCCAGCAAACCGCTCTCGAAAAGTATATCCAATGCATACTTCCCGTGATAAAGAAATTCCTTGCTTGGATCGAGCAACTTCGTTCCCTAAGAAATATTTTAGTCGCCTGAGATTCTTAGTTTAAAACTTTTGTTAAATATGACTTCAGATCTTGAATACCACTCTGATCATCTCTTGTAATTACAATGTCACGTATACAACTAAAAAGATCCTCTGCCCACGATGATGATGTGATCAATATCACTTCTCCTCAAGCCAAAATTCGTGATAACCTCAGTGAAACGACCAAACCAAGCACGAGAAGACTGTTTAAGTCCATACAAAGATCGTTTCAAGCATCAAACCTTAATAGGCTCAGTTTTGCTAGTAAAACCGGGAGGCTGCTCCATATAAACCTCCTCCTCAAGAACGCCATTGAGAAAGACATTCTTGATATCAAACTAGTGTAGCGGCCAATGAAATCGAGCAGCCAAGGCAACAATGATCCGAACACAAGGCATTTTGGCCATTGGAGAGAATGACTCATCATAATCAATACCATAGGTCAGTGAATAACCTTTTGCAACTAATCAAGCTTTAAGCGAGCCAGAGAACCATCCGGGTTTATTTTAACAGTGTACACCCACTACAACCAACACAATATTTGCTAGAAGAAAGGAGAACCAGACCCCATGTATCATTTTCCTCTAGAGCAGTCATATCTTCTCGCGTAGCCTGACTCCAACCAGGGTGTGATAGTGCCTCTGATAATGACTTGAGAAAAAGGTAGAGATGAAGGCAGAATGGGCAGATGACAAGTGATCATATGAAAGATGACTAAATAAAGGATGTGCAATGGAGTGGGTCCCTTTGCATACAGCAATGGGAAGGTTCACCATTATGGGGAACAATAGGTGTGGAAACAGTACGTGTGGGTTTAGTGGATGTATCATGGGATGTACCTGTAGGCTCAGGCAATTGTGTATCAGTAACCGGAAACAAGGGAACAATAAGTACAGTAGCGTAAACTGAGTGGGAAGCCGTTGGAACATTTGAGTGATTACAGGCCTTGTGGACAGTGGTAAAGACATTGTTTCACAGATGCAGAAGTAGAGACCGAAAGATCATGATAGGTAAGGAATTCAGTATCATATGGAGGTGGAGTCATACAAGATGACGTGGTAGAGAAATAAGACTAAGACTCGAGAAAGGTAACTTCAGTAGAAATAACGCGGAGATGCAGCTCTGAACTATAACATTTATAACCTTTCTGGGAATGCGAATACCCTAGAAAAATACATCGAATAGTTAGAGGATATAGCTTAGAACGACCAGAATGGTGATCATGAACAAAACTAACACAACCAAGAATTTTAGGATGGAGTGGAAACAAATCAGTAGATGGAAATAATATGGAGAATGATGTCCAACCATCTAACACGGATGAGGGCATGTGGTTGATAAGATGACATGCAGTACGGACCGCATCCTTCAAAAAAAGCTGAGGGAACCTGTCTATGAAGGAGCATGGTCCTTGCAACCTCCAACAAGTGACAATTCTTACGTTCTGCAACACCGTTTTATTGAAGGGTGTAAGTGTAACACCCCGTGTTAAGAATATATATATATATATATGGGAAAAAGGGGTATGAGCAACTTGCTCATTTAGTAAATAGGCAATTGATGATGTGGCATACATGTGATTAGAAAATTCTTAAAGGGTTAGTTGTCCAATGTATCACATGCATGCCACATAATCAATTGCTCATTTACTAAATGAGTAAGTTGCTCATATCCCTTTTACCCATATATATATGAGCAATTGATTATGTGGCATGCATATGATACATTGGACAACTAACCCTTTTAAGAATTTTCCAATCACATGTATGCCACATCATCAATTGCCTATTTACTAAATGAGTAAGTTGCTCATACCCCTTTTTCCATATATATATATATATATATATATATATATATATATATATATATATATATATATATATATATATATACTAGGCAGTTAAAATCGATTTTTGGAACTAATCGGTCTATGAGCGATTAGTGATTAATCGGTTAATCGAAAAATAATCGGGGATTAAATCGGAAAAATTGTAATATATATAGTTAAAAAAAAGATATATTCTCATTATGTAGCAACCCTAAATCCCAACCAAAAACTATTATGAGATTATCAAATAGGAACATATAGTTATAGAAAAAAAGAAGAAAGTACTTGGTTTGAACTGAGTTTGGATTTTGGATATGGGCTGGGTCAGGTTTGCTAGTGGGTTCCATCAAACAAAAACAATCGGGGAGGAAGAGCAGTGCGAGCAACAAGATGAGGAGGAGCAAATACAGACTGGGTCAAGTATGCGATGGTACAGGGGTAGCGACGGCGGTTCGAGTTTAGGTTTGCTCGAGGAAGAAGAAGAGAATCAGTTTGGGTTTGGGTTTGAAGATAATCAATTTGGATTTGGGTTTGCACGAGGAAGAAGAGGGCGGCGATATGTCGAATTTGGGTTTGCACGAGGACCAGAAGCGGTTTGAATTTAAATTTGGATTTTGAATTTGGGTCGGATTGAACCAAATAATGCAAACGAGCATAAAAATTAGAGAAGAAGATTTAATCGGTTAATCGGCTACTTAAAATCGGCCGATTAACCACTAATCAGCCGATTAATCCCAATTAAATCGCTAGCTATTGAAATATTATAAATCGCTAACTACTGAAATATTATAAATTGCTAAAAAAATAATCGCTTAGTCTCCGATTAGCAATTAATCGGGCGTAATCGGGAATTTTAACTGCTTAGTGTATATATATATAGGAAAATCTTCAATTGTGCACCACCCCTCCGTGTGCACTCAGCCTTCCCGCCTTCGTATCGACGATCCGAACCGTCCACATCGATCTACACATCTAATTTAGTCTAAATATGTAAAATCAAATCATTTGAAATTCATTTTCCCATTCATCATGTGACTATAAACAATAATGATTTTCAGCCATACAATTTTGTAACACTTCAATGGATGGGCAAATGAACTTCAAATGATTTGATTTTACATATTTAAGCTAATTTAGATGTGTACATAATGTGAACGGTTCGGATCGTCAATACGAAGGCGGGAAGGCTGAGTGCACACGCCGTGTGTGTAATACCCCGTATTTCCGCGAACAGTCGACTGGTATACCTAGCAGTCGACTGCTACTACATAACGTGTACACTATGTACACGGGATTTGAGAAGATTTGTGAAAGGATTTGAGAAATATAGTCCCACATGGGAAGTATACAAAAATAGTTTGAGTATAAATATAATTAGCCAATGATCAAGAGTCACCTAATTGGTTAACCACCTTTTGAGAGGCAGCCTGTGGTGGGCAGTTGTACTACATAGTATCTAATTTATCTTCTAAAAATATTAAAATTGTCTGAGTATTGGGGCGGGGCGTTACAGTGTGCACCATAGGTGGTGCACGACAGAAGACTTCCCTATATATATGTATATATATATATGTATATATATATATATATATGTATATATATATATATATAGAGAGAGAGAGAGAGAGAGAGATAATTAATGAGAATGTGCCCTGTAGAAGTTCCTATAGGGGGTTGTATGGGATTTAATGTTGGAGGGGGGCCCATGGGAATGAAATGCAGCTGGGCTGCGGTTTGGAGATGTCCACGTCAGTGACGTGGATGGTCTCGTAGGGCCCGCCCGTTTATGAAGAGCAGCAGATGTTGCTCTTATTGCTGACGTAGGCATGGAGCCCGGGTAGGGGTTTCTGTGCTCACGGGATTTGAGGGGTATGAGATTTGAATTTGTCCCATATCGGAAGAATTGCAAGGATTATTTAAATATATATATAATTGTCTGGGATTAGAGGTCACCAATCAGCTATAGCACATTTTATGAGGCAAGCCTGTGGTGGACAGTTGTTAGAAAATCGTTGTTTCGGGCCGGTGTATTACAAATGGTATCAGAACCGACTTTTGACACCGATTTGGGTAAGAGTGGGGTGTGTCTTGTATGCCTGAGAGAGAGTCGTGGTCAGTACACTGGCAGTGTAGCCAGGGACAGTACGCTAAGATTTGACTGAATCAGGGGTACGCCACTCCACATCGGCGAGAAAGGAGATCCTGGCGCTACGTTGCAAGTCCCGGCTTCAGCGAGGACGCTGAATTCTTAAGGGGAGGTGTATGTAACACCCCGTGTTAAGAATATATATATATATATATATATATATATATATATATATATAGAATAAATGAGAATGTGCCCTATAGAAGTTCTATAAGGGGTTGCATGGGATTTAATGTTGGAGGGGAGCCCACGGGAAGGAAATGCAGCTGAGTTGCGGTTTGGAGATGTCCACGTCAGTGACGTGGATGGTCTCGTGGGGCCCGCTCGTTTATGAAGAGCAGCGGATGTTGCTCTTATTGCTGACGTGGGCATGGGGCCCGGGTAGGGGTTTCTGTGCTCACGGGATTTGAGGGGTATGAGATTTAAATTTGTCCCACATCGGGAGAATTGGAAGGATTAATTAAATATATATATAATTGTCTGGGATTATAGGTCACCAATCAGCTATAGCACCTTTTATGAAACAAGCCTGTAGTGGGCAGTTGTTAGAAAAATCGCTGTTTCGGGCCGGGGTGTTACAGTAAGGACAAGAGGACTCATGAAGAATACCAAAGAGAACATAAAACTAGTGAACTTATAGGGTAAAATATTCTTTGGCATTATCACTATGCAAAATTTGAACAGAAATGTCAAACTGACTCAGCGCAGAATAATGAAAAAAAAGAGAAAACTTCAGACCGAGATTTCATTTAATATAACCAAGTTGCTCTAGAATAGTCATCAACAATGGTGACAAAGTATTTAAAACCACCAATCTGAGACTCAACAACACAAGGTCCCCAAATATCAGAATGAACTAAGCCGAAAGGTCGACTCAATCGTTTATTAATTTTAGGAGGGTAAGGCGCATGCAAGTGTTTGCCTAATTGGCATGACTCACAAGTTAACTTCTTAAGAGAAGATAATTTAGATCTCAACTTCTTCAGATGTGTACAGACGGATGTCCCAACTGACAATGCATATCTAAAGGTATGGAAACACTCAAGCTTGCAAATGAGGTAGGAACACTGTAAAGCTGATAAAGACCCTCAGACACACTCCCTATGGCAATTGTCTTTCCGGTCCCAAGTTCTTGAAACACACAGTGATCATGATAAAAGGTAACAAAATAATTCAGAGTTTTGGTAATTTTGCTAACATATATTAGGTTAAAGGAAAATTTTGGCATATGAAGAACAGAACTAAGTGCTAAAGTGGAAGAATGGTTTACATGTCCGACCCCCCCCCCTCCCAAACTAGGGAGGCAGAATCATCGGCAAGCTAACAGGTGGATGTAAGCATCTACTAACTGAGGACAATATTACCCCAGTCATGATCAGAAGCACATGAGTCTATTACCCATGATGTTGGTGTTGGGATGGGGTGTTTACAAACACACCGATGGTGCAGCGGAACTAAGTAAAAATGTCGAAGTAGATGAGATGAGTCAATGAAAACCCAAGCAAGTAGATCCACCAATCCAACACAAGCAGCACGAGGATTTATCCCGATTAGCTTTTGCTTAATCTGGAGGAAAATATAGGGAGATATAATATTCAACTAGAAGAGATTACAAAGAGTTAATGATTCACTCAATACAAGAAATTAAACTCACTCACCAAGAACTATCTCTCTCTCAAGCCTTTCTTTGCAATGGAGAAAATATCAATGAAGTACTCTACCTCTCATATTGGAGGCTAAAACAATATATAGAAGAATAATAGAGAGAACCCTAGGTTAATCTTAATTCTCAGTTGTTCGATATAACCTAAAGAAGAAGTAACTGAATAGGAGTCATACGATCTGACTTGGAGTTGAAGATTGGGCTGAAACAACCTAACAAATTGAGGCCCAAAAAGAACACAGTGCGCACGGTCGACCGTCCAACAAGACGGATCAACCAACCTCCTCTCGGCCAAACCCTGAACAACTGCAGTCGGGTGTGCGGCCGGGGTGCGGTCGACCGTCTCCCAGGACAGTCGACCGTCCCTCTTTCTGGTTGCTGATGTTGATATTTTTTCTTCTACTCTCTTCGACCTCCGAGCTTCATCGTCTCTTCTTCTAATCTGAACACAAGTATACAAGACATAATACTATCAATCTACACCTTGGATTGCAGACGAGTGCTATCATATGATGTGATTATTTATCTCCAAACTCTAATGAACTCCACTTACAAATCAAACTTCGAACAATAGTTTCTTCTACTAGTTGAACAAATCTCTACCCAATCTCACCGATCAGTATACCCCCTCACGGGCACACCCCAGTAGACGTTATCACGGAGTTGCCAACCTCCGCACAAACTCCACCTACATCGAGGTACTCTCCACCTCTCAACGATATTCGAACGTCCTAGTCTCGCTTTGATGATGCTAGTTGTGGCAAACTAGATGATTTTGCGGGAATGACGGAAAAAGAAGCAACAACACCTGCGCAGGTATTTCGGATTCCCCAAAGCTTGTAGAGATTGTTTTGACTTGGCTCAACCACACTCATACCTCTAATTACCTTATGACCACCCTGAAAAACGAACAGAACTCTACCTCGAGCTATGTACCTACAACCCCGTGCTTCAAGAGTTCCCGAGAAAATCAATTCCATTTAAGCAGAGGAATGTGCAAAACTTCCGTTAGAGTGAACATGTTTAGACCTGGCATCTTCAACTCAATTATCCCCTCATCTACTACTTCACAAATCTCTCCAGTTCTCATTCTCACATGTCATGTAGTAGACTTATAAGTAGAAAAAAACTCCCTCTCAGAGTAAATAAGAGACGAACTCTCTGAGTCAAGAAATCAATTAGAATCCATTCCAAATTAAAACAAGAAGACACGAATCACCTGATTCACAAGCACTAACCACATAGGCAGTAGATTTTCCATCCTTCGCGCTCTTCTGATTCAGCAATTTCCAACAGTCTTTCTTGATATGTCCTGGTCTCTTGTAATATCGGCAACGGATCGAATTATTTTGCATAGCACTTTGTCTTTCACCTGAAGGACCTTCCACTGCTAGACAGCTTGGAGTAGACGATGTTTTTTGGGCTCCTTCCTAAGTTGATTTTCTTTCAATGCTTTGATTACACCGTCCATTGAAATACTCTCCATGGCAGATTTACCATGCAGCATGGCAGTCATCAAATGCTTGTACGAATCCAGCAGTGAATATATCAAGTTGAAAGCTTTATCTTCCTCACTCACATCCGCGTTGATCGCTTGAAGTTCGGATAATACCTTGTTGAACTCTGTGATGTGGTCTTCGAGATCGGTACCTTCCTTCATTGAAAAAGGGAATAACTTCCAATGCATCTGATCTAATAACTACAAACCAGAGTAGTCAGCAATGAGTTTTTTCCACAAACTCGTCATGCCAGTTTCTTCAACAAACTTGCACTTGACCTCGTCCGCCAATGATAGTTGGATTAGACTTACGGCTATTTCACAAATATCGTCCCAAACATCCTCCTTCATATTGGATGGCTTTTCCTTTTCTTGACGGCTAACTGCAGACGTTCTTGAACTAGGACATCATACATGTCTACCTTCCAAAGATTGAAGTTGATCTTTCCATCGAATTGCTTGATCTTCCAAGGACTGTGAGGAAGAAGTAAACTCCTTCTCCGACATTGACTGATAACAAACAACCCCATCTTAACCAAGGGACTAGGCAATCTGAAGCTCTGATACCACTTTGTTGGGATGGTGCAGCACCCCGAGATCCACATACAGGGAACTCGTGATACAACCCAAGATCATTGCTTCAAATGAGTACACAACACAGAAAAGAAATCACAGAAAATTTAAAACTTACATTGTACAGGAAGAACTATACTCTCCACTTGGATGCTCCACAGCCCAAAACTCTTTTGCTCCCACGATCGGTCCTACAAACTAACTGTGGGCACGTCAGTTGAATACAACTGACGCAAAACGAATGAAAACCGTAATTTCTCAAATGCTCAACAAACAGCATTAATGTGGAAAGAAAATGTGGAAATCAAACAATAGGAGTGTTGGTATATGTTATGACCTAGAATCTAATGCACAACTCAAATGCACACGATGCTCTTATTCTAATGCATACTTGATTTGGAAACATATGCATCTCATACTACATATTTTCCAGTCAAGCTTAAGTATTCTTCTGATCATATGCATTCTCTCGCAATGTAAACCTATTCTTGTACTTTTTCCTGTTCCTGATATTTATTTAGTGACTAATAGAGTTACAGTATATACGATCTATCCGCTTACTGCATCGGATCGATGGTCTTTCTCCACTCTCGAAGGTTGGTGATCACTCCGATAGATTGGAATCGGTGGTCTCTCTCCACTCCATCCGGCCGGTGGTCTCTCTCCACTCCCGACAGGCTGGTGATCATTGAGCTCGGCTGCAGAACTGCCGGAATCAGTGGTCTTTCTCCACACTCGGACTCTACCATAAGTTATCCGAACTTAAGGCCAATCGGCAAGCCTTCCTCTACTCTGCCAGAGACAAGAGTTACACTCTAGCTCCTTGTTGTTCGTATGGATAACTTAGAATATAGACGTACTCATTGTCCCCTTGACAGGTGAGTACACTTCCAACTAGTGTCTGTCCTTATTTTATTGGTCATGTGATTACAAGCTGCTATAATTTATTAATTATACTTTATTTTCTAATTTATTCTACTTAGTCTTTTTATTCAATAATGGTTGAATACTAGGTAAATTAAACCTAGACCCAAAAGTTAGCCTTGTCTTTATAACAAGTCAGCTAACTTAACAAGTCATCTAACTCAAATATGGGTTCAATCTATCGGATTAAGCTAAGAGTCGGCTTAAATTAGATACTTGACATTGACATATATTAAAATTAGTGCACTTAATATGCACTAAATATTACCATATGCATAACAACACTAATGCACTTGATAGGGACTAAACATCACCATATGCATACTTATCCATTTAATTCTTTAATGCCTACAATCTTTTCTACACTATCAATAGTTTCTATTCTTTACTACCATGCATTACTATCTAACTAAGCATGTTGCTACAAGTAGTTTCTACATGTGAGTTTCTACACAAATGACTATTATGTCTACTATTTTAAGTGACTACTGCTTCTACCATGAATTACTAACTAACAAGTAATTACTACTACCATGAACAAGTAGTCTTCTATTACCGTAATTACTAATTCTACATGGTAACCAAACAATTATATCAACTAGGCATACACTCTTATAATTCTTCTATTCAATTCTTCTTTAGCTATAATTGTTTATATGAGCTAAACATACATGAACAAAGCATGCCTCTACATTAACTAAGCATACTATGAGTAATCTTCTCTACTAACATACAACATCATCCATGTTATTCTATATAATTTATATATAAATCACCATTCTCATTCATGACAATTATGTATTAATGCCACATAGAACTTACTACAGTTAATTATACATGTAACTTCTTCATACTCTTTACACTACTACTACATATAATTTTCTACAAGTGCTTCATACCTAATTAAACTACAACTTTTACTTCAGATAATCACTTCAACTATTTATATATAAATAAACAATTAGTTAATTTATTAAGGAATAAAACATGAGTTGTGAGTAAGCATACATCATCTACTATTCCTCTATTTTGATTATCTTCTTGCTATGTTTGCTTCATATGAACTAAAATATTCAATACTTGCAATCAACATCTTAACAAGCATAACTTCTAACTATTTAATCTGTGAAACAGATAACTCATAAAATAAACATGAGGTAAAGGAAAATACCCACTTTTACTTAGTGAACTTTAATAGTTAGGCCTCCAGTTGCTTTCTTCTCCTCCTTGCTTCTTTTGGCTCTTCCTTACTTTAGCTTACTATGAACACAATGCTACTAGGAATTATATAGATATATATATAGATATATATATATAGGGATGCTTAGAATATGGAAGATATAGAGAATAGAAGAAAAATAGGCTAGAATTATTATCATTATATATATTTTTTATATATTAAAAGAACTAGGGTTTTCTTCTAATTCACTCTTATTTATAGAGAGAAGGGGGAGAGGTTTGGCCGGCCATCAAGAGAGAATGAGAGAGGGGTAGAAGAGTATAGGTGTGTGTAGAAATCCCTAGGTGAGCTTAGGTGTCCTCATTTTTGCACTTAACCCCCTAGAGTTTAACTAATTACTATCAATCCTTTGGTTGACTTATTAGTGAAATTGAGAGTTGTTTGTTGGGTTGGGCTTAAACAAAACTTATTGGGTTTTAAGAAAGAAAACATGTTGGGTTTAGGCTAACCATATAGATATGCTAAAAAATTTAAGAAAATCATAGTAATAATAGTGTATGATAAAATAAAAATAACAATAATAATGTATATTTTTTTTTTATTTTAAAGAAAATTTTATTAACCAAACATACTAGGAATATTACAGATGGGGTGTCTACAAACACACCGGTGACGCAGCGGAACTAAATAGAGCAATGAGGATGTCGAAGTAGATAAGACGAGTCAATGAAAACCCAAGCAAATAGATCCACGAATCCAACACAAACACAACGATGATTTATCCCGGTTAGCTTTCACTTGATCCGGTGGGAAATATACTACAACAACACAGCCTTTTCCCAACTAGTTGAGATCGGCTACATGAATCCTGGTTTTCCATTCTGGTCGGTTTAGCGCAATAGCTTCTGTAAGGTTACAAGCTATCATATCTACCCCTAACTCTACCCTCAATACTTATCAAATCACTCTTTCTAACGGGGGCACTACTAGGTCTACGTGTGACATGTTCAAACCACCTAAGGCGATTCTCTTTTAACTTATCCAGGATTGGAGCTACCTTTAGCATGTCTCGTATATACTCATTCTAACTCTATCCTTCCTTGTTTTACCACACATCCATCTTAGCATCCTCATCTCCGCTACTCATTTTTTGGACATGTTGTTTCTTTGTTGCCCAATGCTCTGCTCCATATATCATTGTTGGTCTAACAACCATCCTATAAAATTTTTCCTTCAACTTCAAAGGTATACGTTTGTCACAAAAAAATCACTGGCACTTCTCCACTTAAGCCACCCTACTTGGATCCTTTGTATAACATCTTCACAAATCTCCCCATCTCTTTATATAATCAAGCCTAAATATCGGAACGGTCTCTCTTAGGTATCTCTTGGCCATCAAGCTGCATTACTTCCTCAATTGTATTCTGAATATCAATAAAATTACACTTCTGATGCGGTTTGTTTTTGGGAGGCGTGTGGATGCACCAGGTGTGGGTTCTTACTCGATTTGTATTGGTGGAGGAAGCTCCGGTGCGGACGACCCTCAGCCGGGCGAACGGTACGGAAGTAGGCGGGAGTAAGGTGGAGGCTGGATGCTCGGTTCGGATCAGGAGGCTCAGATCCGAGGTCTCATGTACCTGCAGACGGTCTAGGAACACCGGGGTTGGTCCCGGTGGCAGACCCTCCGACGATCTAGTTAGCTACTGAGAGAAAGTAACAGTAACTAGGAGTCTGAGTGGGAAAGATTCATTAAGTAGTAAGCGATGAGTATAATAAGAACATTCGATTTTCTGAACCTTGATAGTCTTATTGGGCGAGGATGGTTGCCGAACTCGGCACACAGGGGGTCGCCGCCGAGGTGACCTGGTGCAGCGGGCGCCTATGCAGTGGCGTTGATCCTTTCGAGAGTCATTAATGGCGATGTTTCGCCTCCCAATAAGAATTAATGGTGACGTTTTGCCTTCTGCCATTTGGGATTCCCAGACGCAATAACTGCGCATCTCAGGGGCTATATAACCCCCCCCCACTCCCCTTCGTTGGTTTGTCAAGAAGAGTAGCTGATCTATCGCTTGACTTGGGTGCTTGCCGAAGGTGGGCGCTCCGAAATTAAATCTTTTTCGAGGGCTCCGAATTGGAGGCACACCAATCACCCTCGAACAATTCGGGATTTTGGGTCTCGAGGGCCGTAAGACCCCGGGTTGTTCGTTGGTAAGTGGTGGGCCGACCAATTGATTCAGAGCGTAGGAGAGAGCCGAGGGTCGGTGGCTCTCTTGCCGTCCTCGAACAATTCAGGGTTTTGGCTTGTGAGGGCTGTAAACCCCAGTTGTTCGCGGGCGAGAGGAGGGTCAACGGAAAGACTCAGGGCGTCTGCCAAAGGCGGATGCTCTAAACCTTAATGAAAATTTTGCTGATGTATGGGCGTGGCTGGCGGTTGCCGCCGTGCGCTTGGGTTGGTCGGCTTGAAGAAGCCCAACCCATGCCAGGGGCAGATGCCGAGCCCCCTTACCAGGAGAAAGCCAAT
>CM030360.1:254833219-255211296 GCA_017893485.1 Hemerocallis citrina | reverse complement strand
CTTTCTCAGTGTTGGTTTTGGATTTTTTGGTTTCTTCCTTGGCCAAGACTCGATGTTTCAAAAAGCGAGTATGTTTTAACCAAACTCGCTTTTTGAGACAGCGAGTGTGAATTGGAGTTTTTTTACTTTCTCAACCCAGACTCGCTGTCTTAAATAATGAGCTTGTTTTAACCAAACAAGCAGTTTGAGATGGCGAGTGTCGATTGAGGATTTCTTAAACCCCAGGCTCGATTTTTTTTTTCTTCTCTCCATTCTTACTCCTAACTCCGAAACCAAAAATCCTAGCCTCCCAAATTCGACCTCCTACCCACAAAATCTACTATAAATTTAAATCTATTTACTTAATCTTTCCCAATCCTCTCCTCCTACTCTCAAAACCATAAACTCATCCTTTGAAAGACCCATATTTTGGAATTTCGATAAACTTCAAGAGGATAGCAACTTCAACTCTCCTACCCGTTCTTCTACGGCTATATTCTGATAGCAAGTTTTGAAGGTATGATTTATATCACATTTTCTTTTGTACATTTTTGTAGGTTTTGTTTGTGACTAGATAATAACTCGTATTTTCGTATAAATATATATATATGTATGGATTACAATATTCCTATTTGGTTATATTTTGGTGGTAAAATAATTCGTGATCCAAGATAGGTTGTTGTTATAATGTCGTTGATCCAGAAATAGTTTGGGTACCTCGTACCATTACATTGGCAGAAGTAGTTGAGAAAATTTATGAAGTTACTAATTGGGATAAGGCTCAATGGAATGTAAAAATTTTAGCTTGGTATGCAGCGGGAAAAGGAGGTGGTCAATATTTTATGACAGTGTCCGTCTCTACTGATAATGCTATGAAGTCAATGAACGCTAGAACACTTGATCCCAATTGTAGTTGGTCCGCATTGAAGTTATATATTCAGAAAATCCAAATTATGAATGCCCAGGCACATGTTAATCCTAGTTCAACCTTCGTACGGGAAGTACTGACACAGCAGATGAGGTCTAACCCAGTTCAAACTTCATAAGCAATCTCACTGTCCCCACAAGAAGACACGTTCACAAATACAATAAGCCCGAATTCTACATATGTTGAGTTGTCACGTCAACGTAGTTTGGTTCATGACTATGTTCAAAATGACACCTTTTATGAATTATTTCAAAAATGCGACCGTTAGCAACGACCTATTAGATGATGATGAAGAAAATGAAGAAACAGATGATGAAGTTGATTAGAGTATAGAAAATGATGATGAGGACGAAGATGATGAATATACAAATGTAAATACAAATGAGAGGAGGGCTAATGACGTGAGAGCTAATGGTAGCTTAGTTCCACCACCACCACGTCTATCACTTGAATGTGGGCCATAACAAGTACGTGGTTCGGCGCCTCGAGTTCTTGGGGGTCTACTACTCGTTCCTTCATCCACATTACCCTGCGTGCGTGCCATATATAATAACTAACAATACACTACAACTAAAACAAATCGTTATCAACAATTTAAAACAAATACCACCTATAAATATAGCTAGATATACCAATGTTATAAGGATTTATGTGTATGTTGATTGTGAGATTTCTAAAATTATATTCAAACTATACAAAATATATACAAATAAACTATATAAAAACTATACAAACTAAACAAACTATATAACTATATACAAACTAAATACAAACTATATAACCATATAAACTATACAAAATTTCTCACGATTTCTCAACATTTCTTAAAAATTTCTTCATTATATACCTACAAATATTATCAAATTTTTTATTCAAAATTTCTCAAACATTTCTACACTACATACCTACATATATTATCAATCTATCCAAAAATTCTCAACATAACGTAAGATTTCTCAACATTTCTATTCAAAATCACTACTAATTTCTGATGATTTCACTAACAATTTCTTAACATTTCCCAAAATTAACCAGTAATTAAAAATGCAAATGTATAGAAAAATCCCATTAAAGTTTAGTGCTTTAGGATGTAGATAGTGCAGATGATGGGAATGTAAAGCCTTCCACAGCACTCCTTTTTGAAAAATCAAGAATTCACGATTATCTTTGATTTTGGGGTTTAGGGTTTAGGGTTTTGCGAGTGTGAGGAGAGAGGGTTGAGAGTGTAAGGAGTGATGCTTGAGGGATGTGGAAGATTGAAATAAATTTCGATGGGTTAATCGATCCAAACGCTCGAATTTGGGGGCTGGGGTTTATGGGTTATCAAAGAAGGAGAGTTGAGAGAAAGAGATAGAGGGAGAGATCAACGCTCGAAACAGCGAGGCTGGGGTTTAAGAAATCTCCAATCGACATTTGCTGTCTCAAAAAGTGAATTTGGTTAAAACAAACTCATTTTTTGAGATAACGAATATTGGCCAAGGAAAAAACCAAAAAAACCCAAAATCAACACTCGCTTTCTCAGATAGCGAGTGGATTTTGACTACACTCGCTATCTGAGAAAGCGAATGAGTCACTTTGGTTTTTTTTTCAAAAGTAGTTTAGTTTGGAAAATACTTTTTAAAAGTGGGTCGGTTTGGGAAAAAATTCCCGCACTCCACTCTGCACCTACCAACATCAACATTTTTGGCAAACACCCAAAAATATTAACATCTCTACCCAGAGAATTTTTTACCAAACTATCCCACTTTTTGTAAGTATGAACGAAACTGTCCCTGTTTGAAAATTTAATACCAAAAACTCCCTGTCGCTAACTGAGTTAACGCGCCTAGTAATTTTCTTCGCGCTTTATCAGTTAGCGTGTGTTAGGGAATAACACTTTCCCCCTCAGAAGGGTGTTTGCGAAAAAATCCACCAATTATAGACACACCGTTAGTGTGCCTGTTTAAACCACTCGCGCTAACGGGGTTAGCATGATAGATCGACACTAGGGGAGACTACTCTTCAAGTAAGGATGTAGGCAAAAAACCCCAACTACAGACACGCTAACCCCGTTAGCGCGCCTCTTTATACTAGGCGCGTTAACCGGGTTAACGTGTGTCGTTTGGGCTTATATTAAATCTTAATCGCTGATGAGTACATCATTATATTTGTTTTGTCTCTCTGTTCTCTTTCTCCCCCAATTTCGGAACCAATTAAAGACACGCCGTTAGCGTGCCTGTTTAAACCACTCGCGCTAACGGAGTTAGCATGATAGATCGACACTAGGGGAGACTACTCTTCAAGTAAGGATGTAGGCAAAAAACCCCAAGTACAGACACGCTAACCCCGTTAGCGCGCCTCTTTATACTAGGCGCATTAACCGGGTTAACGTGTGTCGTTTGGGCTTATATTAAATCTCAATCGCTGATTGGTACATCATTATATTTGTTTTGTCTCTCTGTTCTCTTTCTCCCCCAATTTCGGAACCTAAATCCAAAACCCTAGCATCCCAATTAAAGATCTTACTCAAAAAACACTTTACAAAATCTTAAAGGATCTTCTTCTTCTTCTTCTTCTTCTCTCTCATTCATCTTCTTCTTCTCCCACTTTCATATATCCACACTTTGAAAACCCTAAATTCATGTTTGGGCTTTTGTTTGTTTGGGGATGTACATAACGGATTTGTTATCAACTCATTAACTATGTCGTCTTCTCGAAGCTCGAAAGTTCCTCCGGAGTTCGGGTTCATACATTTGAAAGTATGATTTGTATATTATTTTATCAAATACATTTTTTTTAGAAGATAATGATTATTTTTTTTATAAATATGTATAGGTATGGATTACGATATTCCTATTTGGCTTTATTTTGGTAGTGAGATTATCCGTGACCCAAAAATGGGCATGAAACTTACCGAAGCAATGGTGCCTTTGGTTGAAACATTGGCAGATTAACAGAGTAGGTGTCGGCTGGATCGGCAACATGTCTACGTGTCGATACTTTGACCCCTACTGGAAATTGACTTGTTGGGGAAATGTAAAGGCGAGTCATTCTCCTATACCACGTCATGTAAGCGACATGGGACGACACATCGAACGGTGGAATATTCACAATTACGTGATCGAGACAATGATTCCAAATATCCACGTGTACATGCAATGAAGCTGCCCATTCATGAGTTGCTTGTCGACCCATACCGGTAACACTGTGTAGATCGGCATTGTACGGTTGATGTAATGGTATATTCTGACGCAATCCAAACTGACGAAGTACTCAAACTGACGAAGTACTCTATCTAGAAAATAGGCCTCAACTGTACCAAAGTGAATAAGCGGTGCTTTTGTCAACCACAGTTGAGGAGCTGATGTACAAACTGGAGGTAATCTCGCTAAACGTTCCTCCGTATATGGTTGTCACTTAACACATTCGTCTGCCAAGTGGTCAAGCTCGTCCCGATAATATGAGAGGCATCTATTAGGGCTAGCCTTCCACGTCAATGAACCTGTCCAATACACACCTTGCGGTGGCCTAATGTTCTCGTCATCGGGAAGATTCAACAACTTTGGTGACTGCTTTGCGACAATAGGTTGGCCAATGTGTAGTCGTTCCCAACTCCAGACCTGTAGCATCAACATTGGTCCGTTCATCTGCTTGGCACTGAGAGAGCAATTGCACAAGACTCTATACAATGTGGCTAATGCAGCACTTCCCCAACTGTACCCCCTATTTCACCAAGATCGGCGATTAGTGGTAGGTACATTAACGGAACAGAATCTCCCAAGGAATTTGGGAACATTACACCTCCGAACAGTGTCATTATGTACGCCCGGCAGTAACAATGTACTTGCAACTTTGTAGAGGCATTAGTCAACGTACCGAAGAATTTTTCCGTTAACCATTTCAGCCTTAACGATTTGCCTACAAGGGCAGATCGATCCACCTCTACACCGAGATACTCGTGGATAATGAACTCTGGTTCAAAGTCCATTGTGCCAGTTATAGCCTCTCCATCAATTGGCAGACACGTTATTACAACAACATCTTGCGGTGTCACTGTCGTCTCGCCGACCGGCAAATGAAAACTATGCATCTCGAGACGCCATCTCTCGAGAAGGGCTGTTAATAAGGGTCGGTCCGCCTTAATGGAGCTCATCAACCCTATGTCGTATAACCCACATTGCTGTAATATCTCATGTATAAGGGGATGCATCTCTAACGTGCCGTGCCCCCTAAAATTACACTCCGAAGAGTTTCATTCCCAAACGGCTTTAGATCGATGCTGGCTTTGTAGAGTCAGAAGTTTTGGGTCGATCGGACCGGGAACCACCGAAGGAACATATAAGGAAGAAGATAGTCCCGGTTGACTAGATGGAGAGGAAGGGCCAGGTTGATTTGGAGGAGGAGGAGACGGGCCCATTTGAGTTGTCGGAGAAGAAAAAGTACCGGCCTCAACCTATACCAAAAAAATTTGAAATTCAACATATATATTGTAACACCCTGAATTTTCAAATCTTTTTTATATTTGGGATTGTTTGATTTCACGTGTTGTGCACGTGCAAATTTATGCATGCATTTCTCTAAAAATATTTCATAAACTAGTAATCCCCATTTATTTCTCTTTTTAGAAAGCCTAATTTAATCCTAAACCTAATTTGTCTCCTTGTAGCCCACATTAGTTAATTAATTAACTAAATTAGTAGAGCCCATGGTCTCTTGGCCCATTAGTGAGCCCATGTAATTTAATTCTTCTTTATTTTAGCCTAACTTGTAATGTAGACTCAAATAACAGACAATTAGTTAATCTAACAAATACAACTTGTAAGTGGGAGACACTAGGGTAGCACGTGCATGCACTAGAGTGTGCAAAACACACCCTTAAGCATTGGCCAGATTGTGCAGGAGTGGAGAGGGAGTATGGGAGTATTTGTGAGGTGGTTATCTCATTCATGGGTGGTTATGGCAACTCCTAAACTAATCCTAGCCCTTAATCCATAACTATTTGATCTAATCCTAGCCATTCAATCCACTCAAAATTTTGTATAAATACCCCCCCCTACATTAGTATACTCACACCTTATCTATATCAAAAGAGAAAGATAAAGAAATACAATTAGAGAGTAAAAGATTGAGAGTTTAGTGAGTTCAAAAGATTGACAGTTGTGTTTGTGTGTTCTTCATTCCCACTGGTGGTCGGTTTTCTTCAAGGAGCAAGGGAGGCTCGGGTTGCTTCAAGGCTGGGAGGAGATGACTTATGGCGACTCAAACTAGGAGGAGAAGGCCTCTTTTGATCAATCTAGGAGTTCTTAGGAGTTCATTTTGTTTTCTCTCCAATAAAGTGGACAATTTTCTCTAACTTCTAAGTAGTATCATGCTAGGTTGTGTGCTAATCATGCTAGAATAGATAGGTGAAAATATTGCTCTTTGATAATGCCATGATTAAGGTGAAAATGGAACATATGTGAAATTGCATATGTTCCATTTTATGTTTGAAATGAATAAGTGAAATTGAGTGAATAATATGTTTGTGGTTGTGATATTTGGATATTGATCTAGCATACTAAATTAGAATAAATGTTTCTCTATATCGAAATATTTGTGTTTATGGAAAAGTGCAACTTTGAGAAATGTGTTTATGTGGAAAATGCTAATTCTGAGAATCTCTACATTATAAAAATAAGATTGGTTAGTAAATTATGCATATTCATGATTAGTGTGATTGTTATTAAATAATCCTAAAGTTGTATGTTAATTGTCGAGAGAAATGAACATTTTATTATTTAGGCCAAATTTGAGAGGTCGTCAAGTTGTGTGTTAATCAAAAAAGAAAGAAGAAAAACTCCTTAGACTAATAAAGAAGAACTACTTTATGATTGAAAGAACTCAAGAAAAATGTCCCTTGGAAAAGAAATTTGTTAATAGAACAATAAGTGATTTTTCATGTACAATTGTATGAAATAAAAAGAGAGGTACTCTATATGAGAAATGAGATTTTAATGGCTTAAAAAATCTCCAAATTATTGGTTATTTTGAATCAGGAAATTATTTAGTTCTAATGAAGAACAAATTACTTTTTTTGAAGAAATGAGTCTTTTTAACAAACTAGAATAATTACAGTCTTGAACAAAACCAATTGGAATTATTTTCTCTGCAGGTGAGTCACTCTGTCCATTTTGGTCAGTGGGTTCAAATTAAAAACGTCACTATAGTAGGAGGTCATCGGTTCAAATCTTGGCATACACTCTTTATTTTTGTTTTGAAAATAACCCAATACCGAGACACTGAGTATAAGAGGATTTAAACCCCCTTTATGACGTGTGGGCGCTCTGTCCCCTTTGGTCAGCTGCTGTGCCACAGTAACGTTACTGTAGCGCATGCTACTGCTGTTGGTGCGGGTTCGAAACCTGGCTTCGGCCAAGGTTTTGCTTTTTTTTTTATTTTTGGGAAAAATGAATATTTTTAAATGGTTCTTTTTGTGAAATTAACTTATAAAAATTATATTAATTATCCAGAGATTAATTTGGACTTATCTAGAAATTTCTATGGATTGATAAAATTATAGATCAAGATTAAAAGGATTATAAGTGTGTTTTATGTGATAATTTAAACAATATGCATTCTCTTCTTTAAGGAAAATTATGGAAAATTATTTTAAGAATTCATGGCTTAATGCAAATGTGAATAACTTGTTTAGGTTAACTAAATGAGATTTCTAGACTTGTAAATGCAAGAGATTATTAAGATTTAATTTATAATTTGAGAAATTGTGAAATGAAACTATCTTGTCTTATTATGGTGAAAAGTAATACAAGAATTGAAATGAAGAAAATCATGATGACTTATGAAATTATTGATGAGTGTGAATACTCAATTTATGAACATGATATGAGATTTTGAACTAGAGGGTAGCTGAGTCCTATTATCGGCAATTGAATGAGTTATAATTATTGAGATAAATTATTGAAATGAAAGACCAAGTTGGTCATGTTGTTGATTAAGACCAGTATAAAGGAGAGAGCTAACTCTAGGGATTGATTTAATTCATGTTTCAAATAAATTAAGGACTAGATACATAGTGGTGATGTGACGAAAGTGAGAGAAAAACATGAGTATGAGGGCCATCGGATTGGCGGTGTGAGAGTTATTCACAGACTGCCTACTTGATATGTCATGACATGGCGTGAGCACTACTCTAAAATTATTGTCCCGGTGGCGACACTTGTGGGGTGTTTAGTGACTACAGGTGGTGCCATCGTTCAATGGCGGAGGTTGAATTGTCCATAGTCTGCCTGCTTGATGCATCATGTTAGTGCGTGGGATTCCCCTCCAGACTGCCTGGACATGGGCTCGTAGATCATAGAACATCTAGGATACATACCATAGTTACTATAGTAGTTTAAGTCATGGCAAGGGATTGAATCCTATAAGATGAAGTACGATTAAGGGCTTGCCCTCAGACCTATGTAGTAGGGGATGCATAGAATCCGAACAAGTGCGCATTAGTGTCATATAACATAACAACTGCATTAAGGACTAAGTGCACAACACAACACGTCATCTATAGGATAGTCCTCGTAGTTTTGCTTGTGACAACTGTGTACTTTTCTAAGTAGGAGAAAATTGATGTTTTATATCCTTGCATCAGTTGAATGAACGGACGAACCCACAGTTTCCATGCAGGATAAAGAGATTGATAAGATTAAGTATGCAAGCTGCTTAAAGAATGTTTCAAGTGTTGTACTTTTTATTCATGTAATTATTGTAAATAACTTTCGCTGTTTAAATGTAATTCAAGTTGTAACTCTGATGTAATGAAAGTTTAAATTTTCTTGAAAAATTGTACGAAGAGAAGTGTAAAGATCCTGTGGAACTTCGAATTCAGTGTGTTTTGGAATTCGGGGTGCACAATAAGACCAAAAGGGAATCAATGGCTCTTCAGGTACAGGGAAAGCACATTCTTATCGATTAGGGGTCTTTATATTTATAATTTTCTTGATGATAAAATTAAACGTATGAAATTAATGTCAAATCATCTTACATTGGTACGTCTCTGTCCACCATGGTGCGTTTTTTTGGGAGGTTGTCCGTGACATGTTCGTGGACCTTCTCGGGTAGTTGGAGGTCTACTACTTCTCCTTTCTTCGGGATTACCCATTGTCCGTGCCGTATCCTATATCAAAGTGAATCCTAAATGTTAGATAATATAAGTTAATAAATTTAACTTAAAATCGCTATAAATTACTTATACAATTAACAATGTCTAATTTCCAACATTTAAATGTCAAACATTATTACTCAAAATGTCACATTGGCCTTTAGGTCCTTAACCAAAGGATAAAATATGTAACGCCTCGAATTCCAAATAAGACAGAATTTGAAGTTCCACAGGATCTTTACACTTCACTTCGTATAATTTTACAAGGAAATTTGAACTTTTCATAATACAACAGAGTTCTTTATATTTATTTACACAACGGAAGGTAAAATGAAGTACAATATTGAAAAATTATACAATTGCAACATCTTTAACATTTAAATAAATCAACAACAGTATATCAACTTTATATCTTCATGAAAATCCAACTCCTGCATGTAAAACTGTGGGCACGTCAGTTGCTTACAACCGACGAAAATGTTATACACGGCCATTCTCTCTATGCCGATAATATAACGATCTTAATACTTTAACATACCACAAATTTGAATGTAAATAAAGTGTTAAATGTGACCACTAAATATGTCAGTGTATGCAATGCCTTAATGCCTAATGCAGATATTTTATACTAAGATGACACTAATGCATACTTGTTCAGATTCTATGCATCCCATACTACATAGGTCCGAGAGCAAGCACCTACATACTCCACATTAAAGGGTTCGATCCCTCGCCATGAAAACTACCCAGTAATAAAAATAAGGTTTGAACATTCCACGAGTACGGATCCCAGTCTCAGAGTACACTGTCCGACTGTTATACAGACTCCACGTCGTGCGAACATCCTGCAATTGCCCCTCTAGCCCCGGTATACGTATATACACTGGAGTACGACAAACTATCCGCCCAACTACGCATAGTCCCAGATTTAAAATAAAAAATCGTCTCCATCGAAGCAACCTCAGTTCCGGAGTACACCACCCGACTAGGTCTATAGTCTCGAAGTACATCGCCTGACTATATAGAGTGCCTCACTTACGTTTGCCCAGGTTTAGTACATCTTCTCTTAGTGCCTAGTTCTTAAGTTCAACACATGAATAAATTATCATACCGGACTTAATCACAAAGACGAGATAGCTCCATGGCCATATCTCAAAATATAACTCAATCTTTTATTTCAACAATGCCGGTACCCGAGGTCTCACTAACTCTAAATTATAACCTTTCATGTACAAGAATCCACGGGTACACATACCCTTCAATAATCATGTATTAACTTAATGTATTCATATCTTTAACTTATTCACAAAGTGATCAATTTCTTATCTTAACACTATTGATGATTCATTTATTCATTCATAATCTTTAGAAGAAATAATTCTTTTCATAAACATAAATTCATCACTTGAAATTTCATTAGCAATTTAAGCTCATAAAATGTCTCAAGTCACATCAAAATATTTCTTAAATCAAATAAGAGTATAATCTTTTCAAGAGAAATCACTTCACTCAACAATATTTTACTCTTCTTCAGAAAATAAAAGTCTTATTCTCAAATAATACATTTTGAAGCCAATAATTCATTTTTTTTATCTCAATTCCATTTTTAATATCTTAATTATACATGAAAATTTCTAAAACTATTTTTAATAAATTCTATATCAATTTATAGGAATAATGAATATTTTCCCCAAATTTTCCTTGCATGAAAACTCACTTAAAAATCAAAAAAATCAAAAGAAACAAAATGTTGAGGTCGGGTTTCAAACCCAGGCACCCCCGACCAAACAATGAACGCCCAAGGCCTAAATCTGCTGGCTAATAAGTCCATATGGACTTGGCGTCATAAAACCGAAACGAAAACCCCAAATACCCATCTTCGGGTTTCAGATTTAATTAAATGAAACAAAATAAAATGTGTCCAATAAGTTTTGAACCAAGATCTCTTACAAGCACAATAGCGCTCTGTGGTGCACTGGCTAGCCAATAAGTCCAAGTGTGATTACTGATTAGAAATCACACTATTGTAGTTTTGTTCATAACGTTCTGAAATTAGTTATTTTTCACAAACTCGACATATGATCGATCTAATCTTTTTAATGAACTGTAATTTTCTTATTCATACTGATTTTTCTTGAAAATAATGATTTACGAATTTCCAAACTTGTGCTCTAAACATTGTATCTATATTTCAAATTATCTTCTTTTCTTTAATGAACATAAGTTTTATTTCTTCATTTTAATTAAAATAGCATTTTGTATCTCTTACAAATAATTTAAAATGATTCTATGTGTATCAATTCAATTTCACCAAAAATTCATTTTTTATCATAAGGGAAAATTTCAACAAGTGTTCCTACCATTATATTCTTCTTCATTTGTGAATTAACATGCATATACGGCCATAACTCATTATCTCTTTTTCTCATTTCTAATTAACATGATGTCAATTAGTTTCTTAATCATAGCAAAATTTCTACAATTCATAACATACATAAAAGCATGGATTTGTTCTCTAATTATCACATCAACTTTATCTTTACTACTCATGTAATATATTAACATGTATGTCTTATATTTAGAAAACACAAGATTTCCCACATCACATCAATTTGATCTATATTACTAATGTCATATTCTAGCATGCTCAACCTATGAATTAGAAAATATAAAGATCACCCACCTCTTATGAAGAATTGCAAACAAGATGATGCGACACCACTTCCAGGGACTTCTAGCTCCAACAAGCAATTCCTAGCATTCTCCTCCTAGAAAGAGCTCTCCAACAAGCCTCCAATGCACAAGAACACTCTCTTTCTCTCTTTCTTTTTCCTCTCTCTAAATTGGTTAGTTTAGGTGTGAAAAGAGAAGAAAACTAATGTGTATTTATAGGACAAAGTGAAGGTCTAAATTGTAAATTTCTTCACCTAATAACTTCTCACTTAATACTCCATCTCTTCACTACCCTAACTCCCATAACTCCCAACTCTTCACTACTCCACCTCTTCAAAACCCTAACCCCCAACCACTTCACATTACACGTGCACGTGTTGTGCACATACACACACACAAAAATAAATACAAATCCTATAGTTCTAAAATGTGTATTAAAGTTGTTATATGTCATGTGTGAGTCCATGCACAACTAAAAAATATGATTTAATTAATGGGCTTGTCTCATGGGCTTTCTTTTTAATCAATTTAATTAGTTAGTCTAGTGGGCTTGCCTTTTAATTAATCTAATGGACTAGAATCCATCTTTAGGTCCATGGGTTTAATAAAAGGCTAAATAAAAAGACTCATGCATGCTAAAATATAAATGAGAGTAATAAAAATAAAGATGGACAAATTAGCATGTACTTGCACGAGCACACACTTTCTTCAATTAAATATTTTTATTTAAATTAAAATACATGTATGTAGTATATAAGATGCATATAAAATTAGTTTAATTTAAAAATTATAAATTTTCATGCACAAATAAAATAGACACATTTCAGAATAATTTTTTTTTGAAAACGAACACGCCCACAATACATTTACCGAAAGTACGTGCGCCGCACGTAAAAAGAAAATATTATATTTGAGTTGACTCAAATAGGATAAAATCAATACGGAAAATGCATAAATAGTCGGAAATTAAAATACGTAGTGAAAACACGTTACAAATATTACCAGTACGGTACAAAATACACGTGCGTAACACACGAGGGCAAAATTATCATTTTTAATTTTGCGGGGTATTACAAAATATTGTGTAAGGTCTCATCCAGTGACGGTAAACAAATATATGATCTGAAATGACTTACAAAAGTTTTTGTGTAAGTAGCGTATTCAACATGATGGTTAACAAATATATTAAACAAAAGTCCCCTACTTCTACACTCCTATTTCCCCTCCTTCTAAACTCCTATTTCATCATGAACCATATCAGAAACATAGTTCTTCCCATAATATCTTTCAGCTGATCTACAACTATCGAAAAAATTAACAAATTTTCTGACAACTTCCAATTTACAGTTTTTAGTTATGCTTCTCTATTATCAAAAGCCTTGAAGATGGGTAAGCAGAAAACATGATGTTCCCTTAAATTTGGCAAAAATGAACCCAACATTGCAAATCAAACCCGACCCAAAATCACAAAAATTATATAGCATAAATCACGAACACTTACAAACGATTGTAAGGTGGAAGTAAGAAGTCGACAGCAAGCACTACGAGCCTTTCCTTTCGAAAATTTGGGGGAAACCCTTTATGGGTTAAATAGGCATTTTTTTAGGGAAATTGCAGATTCAAATGAGTGTTTTGGGAGTTGAAGAGATTCCACCGAAAATTTCGAGAGATTGGGATGAGTAGAGGGCGAAATAGAAGACTAGGATTTGGGGGTTTGGGTTTAAAATCGCTTGATTTTGGTTTTCGGAGAGAGGAGATGTGATATGAGAGTGAGATAGCGAGCTTTAATTAATAAAAGCCCAAACAACACATGTTAACCTGGTTAACGCGACAAGTATAAAGAGGCGTGCTAACGGGGTTAGCGTGTCTATACTTGGAATTTTTTGCCTACATCCCTACTTGAAGAGTAGTCTCCCCTACTGTCGACCTATCACGCTAACCCTGTTAATGCGAGTGGTTTAAATAGGCAGTTAGCGTGTCTATAATTGGTGGGTTTTTTCGCAAACACCCTGCTCAAGGGAAAAGTATTATCCCCAACACACGCTAACTGAGAAAACGCGAAGAAAATCACTAGGTGCGTTAACTCAGATAGTGATAGAGAGTTTTTGGTATTAAATTTTCAAATAGGGACAGTTTCGTACATACTTACAAAAAGTGGGATAGTTTGGTAAAATATTCCTACCCAGAAGGACCAATTCGAAGTTTATTGTTTTTAGTGTGATACATCAACACAACGTTTTTTAGTGTGAACATTCAGGAATATAGGGTTCATGTAAACTTTTTATTTTTATTTTTTTTACTTGTGAGATTTAGTGAAAAAACTTATATTCTTCTACATAGGGGTGTTAGACTTGAACCCGAAGTTGCTGGCAGGTTATACCCGCACCCAGTGGCAGAGCCAGACATTTTGAAATGGGGGTCCCACTTAATTTTTAGGCAAAACACCGATTGTAAGAAAAAATATTCTGTGAAAAAATAAATTTATTGGAATGGAGTCAAATACTAAAAAATGGGCAAATCTGTAAGTCATGAATTCAATGAAATACCAAAAAATGTTTTGACTATTTGACTTAACTACAACCTGCAAATGGAGAAATTAGAGGTGAATGAGTAATTTTGGGTTTAACCCCTTCTAATTTCGATATGTTCAGAATGAGTAATTAAAATATCTTATTGAGGGTAAGTCTGCTCACTTTTGAACTTCGCTAATCATACTACATTCCTTATCGAAGAGACGTATCACTGGACTGCTAGGGTTGCAACAATCTCTTATTATGAGGTGAGAGTGATTGTGGGAGGAATTACAGTTGTGTTCCAAATATATGAATATATTTCTTATTGATGCTAGAGTGTGAATTGAGAGGATTATTAATCATCCAATTCACTGAATGAAAGAACAAAGAATAAGTGATTGATGAGTAAATTTAGGGTTACTTATTACCCCTCTTAAAGATTAACCGTAGACTGAGTTTTATTTTAATATTTTAAAAAGTAAAGGGTAAATCAGTAAATAAGTGCATTAAGAATAAAGGTCATATTGAAAAAGTTTATTGACCGAGATCTAAACTTTCTTAATTGAGGGTCCCAAATTCTAACATTCTTTTGTACAAAGAGGCTCTTATATATAAATTTTATATATAAAAGGGGTGTTTTCATAAAATTTTTTTTGGGGGGGGGGGGGGGGGCGGCGGGGGGGGGGGGGGGGGGGGGGGGGGGGGGGGGGCGGGGCATTTGTCTCCCCTCCTTTGGTGGTAGCTCCGCCACTGCCCGCACCTTTGAGCTTAGGTTGGATATTACAGAAGGTGTTAGTGTGATCAAGTGGTAAGATGTAACTATTTGTTAATAAGAAAGATATGAGAAGTTTCAATCTTGCTTGCACAACTAGATCTCTAATTAATTAATATATATCTGAGGTAAGTTGGTGGTGTGTAGCCACATCCTTGTTCCAATTTTTTAATAATAATAATAATAAATATAATAAATTGAGAGTTACATTCTATAATATCAAGGGTTAAAATATCCATAACTCATATACATTAGTCTCAATTCATACGTTCAGTGCCTCAATCGTCTAAGAACCACGAGTCTATACTACTAACGACCATGGACTAATCTCTGGTAATGCAATTGCGCCATATTTGCAGAGCTTAGGAGCATTTGTAGTCGTTGGCTATTTACCTATTTTTTGCAAAATATAGCCAAAAATCTGCTGCAGTCGTTGTCTATATACCCAAAATATGGGTTGGAGATGAACAGTGGTCTGCTATATTTGGCAGGAGAAATGGGATTTTGCAAAATATAGCCAACGAAAGATGATTTTTTGTCCGTTCAATAGGACAAAAGATCATCTTATATATATATATATATATATATATATATATATATATATTGGTGGGACGGGAGATAATATTTTGGTGGGAAGGGAGATAATCTCCTGTCCCAAACCCAATTTGAAAAAAAAATATTTAAAGAACTAGGTCTATACATCCCATTATGTGCATATTTCCACCGATTTTTTTTATTTTTTTTACGTGGGACGGAGAATAATTTCCATTCTGTCGGTTTTTAAGTTTGAAAACCCAAAATTTGGGTTTGAATAACTGCAGCACAAGCCCAAAATTCCTATTTTTATATGTCAAATATCCAAATTTTGGCATTCAACGACTACAGATGCTCTAAAGACGAGATAAGAATGCTTTTTAGCCGATTGCCTCATTCCACTTTTTCCTTTTAAAAAAATAATAGAAAAAGAAAAGAAAAGAAAAGAAAAGAAAACCAAAGCCTTTAAACCCAAATATTCGTTGTTGGGTATATGAGTTAAACGATCAAAATAAAGGAATTAGAGCTGGACATTCTTACATGTGCGGTTGCTTTATAGAACCAGAACTTGAAATGCTTACATGTGTGTGGTTGTGCTGACGATGATCTCCAAATTTTTGGTGGGTTAAAGATCTTGTTGGATATATAGGTCTACTCTCAATATAATAGAATATTATTGTGTATAATGTTTTATGGGGCAACATGTGCTTTGCATGTGTTATCTGTTTAAGGGTTGAGTGGGTATAAAGTCTAGTACCCTAAACCCAGTTCATCTCATATAAAAGCTGGTCTAGAGGTAGTGCTCTGTAAAATTCCAATTACTGATAAACAGGGTATAATATCTTAAGTGGATGAGATATAAACCCTAACCCTAACTACTCATCTTGATCTAACAATCTTAAAAGATTATAAACTAATTGAGAATAAGAGAGAGAGAGAGTTTGAAACTGTTCGTCGGAATCAGACCCCGCCGCCATACTCGCCGACGTCGTCGTCGACGCAGACCACCGCGCGCCCAAATGCTTCCGCCATCGTTGACGTCACTGATGCCAGTCGCAGTGCGAAGACGCCTCCACAATCACTGCCATAAACCGACGACACCCACTCTAGTTCTTCTTTTCTTGACTGCAATTGATCTGAAGACAAGAAGGGAAAGGAAAGCTCAGATGCACTGTTTTTAGTGGACTATTTTGGTGTTTGGTGTGTGGGGGTGGAGATTAGATCATCTACCATGTTTCTTTTGAACTTTGTGTGGGTGGATTTGGTGTTTGGTGTGTGGGGGTGGAGATCAAATCATCTACCATGTTTCTTTTGAACTTTGTGTGGGTGGATTTGGTGTTGCGCGTTTTGGACCATAGACTGGATCTCATCAAGTGAAATCCTGGCTGCAAATTTCTGGTTGGAGAGCTTTGGCGTTTGGTGTTTGGGTTGAGAACGGGACCTACTGCATGGACTTGATCTGACCCTTCACTACTCTTGATTTTCATTAAGATTTGGTCCACTCTAAACTTTAAGATATGTGCTGCTTTATTTGATTTAATTTTCTGTTTAATGTTTATTAGGCAGTTTTATAGAAAAACCCTTCCTTTTACTGAAATTGTACTAGTAGTAATTATTCAGAATAAACCCTCTAGATTTTGGAATTTACAGTTTATTTCTATAAGATGGAAAACTTAATCATGCGTAAAAGATTCCGAAACTAGACATATCTGATAATTCTGAATTTAACAGTTGGAAAGTGAAAGCACATTAAAAGATGTGGATGTAGTTTTTGGAAATAGTGTGGGCAGTGAGGATGTTGTTTGGACTAGATCCAAGTATGAATGGAATGGATCAGATCTAAATTAAAGATAAGTTCTTTACCTGTATATATATTTTAATTATCTGTTGTTGCTAAGAGGTAAAGTTTTAAATCGTGTTAATCATTGTTTAATCAAACACAAATTTGAATAAATATTTTGGCTACGTGCTAATGATCAAATATTTATTTTGATAAGATAAATTATAGCTTTTGACAGTAAATTTGTATCTCCAATAAATTGTTGTTAGAATTACATAGTGCTAATAATTCGTTTAATTGGCTAATGTTTAACAATTCGATGAATGTTGGAACTTTAAAGTTACTTACAAACTGTGTGTACTGAAGATGATGGATTTGCGACACGGTAGAATAAGTCTGCTCTACGCAGACTTCTCCATCGAATTTGGATAACACTTCTAACTTGAAGTGTCGATATAATCTACTTTAATTCAATTTTTCAATATTTTCATGTGATAAATGTGTTAACATTTTGTGCATTTGATCACATAATTAGAAATTTTAGATCATAATTATTCTCACTTTGAAACTAGCATGTCTGAAATTATTTAGTGTGTCTTGTCATACTATGTGTATGGACATATTGGGTAAATCCATCGTTTGCAGTTTGTGTGAGATTGTATGTTTGCTTCTCTAATGAAATTTATATAAAAAAAATGATGTATAAGATGTATAAAAGATGTCCGTAACTTAGATAAGAGCATCCTGTAATGCAGAATATGACTACATTAGTTACGTTTTGTTATTTCTCGTTCGTTGTAAGTGTGCAAAATTGAATTATAAAATATTTGTCATTATCTCGCTTAGTGTTTCGAATATGATGAAGAATGAATAAAGGAAAATATAGCTCAATGTGTTTGAGCAAGTGGACATTGTTAGAATCACTAAAGAAAGCAAACATTTTTGTAAAATGTGGTAGAGTAATTTTATTTTAACTCTTATAATGTGCATATATACTCAATTGCATGTATAAGTTAAGTTTAACAAATGAGACAATTAATAATAATAGTTCTAATTGTATATAGTCCTCGAACATAGCACAATTTGCTAGGACATGAAAACTATATATTAAATTGTTTGTTCTTGTTAAAACATAACTCTGCTAAATGACACTTCATTAAAATATGATAAATGTGAAGTTTGAACTCAGATTATGAGCACTAGAATATTATTTTATATGGTCACTAGGAGTACATTCTGATATTTGTGATCTCAATAGCTTTGTGACTATATAAGATAATTGTTGGTCAGACGTATTTAATCACTTTTGTAAATAATTAGTATAAGTTTGTCATATATATGAAGAATGAAGCACTTGTTATTCTTAATGAATTAAAAATTTAGTTAAGTGCTAAGATCAATGGTTCAGTGTTGATGGAGGTGGTGAATATGTTTTATAATTTTAGAGTAATTTGCATTTGGCATAATCTCTAGTGCACTCTATTTACCATTGTCAAACGGTATTGATAAAGTTAGAATCAAACACTCAGTAAAATGTTGACGGCTAGTTTGTGTAACCCCTATTTCCCGTATATATGTATTTTTCGTGTATTTTCTGTATTTAAAATTTTTGTAAATTAGTTTTCCGCTTTCAAATTATTTTTGTTAAAACGTATTGTCGAATCTTCTATCAAAGTATATTTTTAATCAATAATTTTATTGTGACTATTTTTTATGAATTTTATATTGTAATACACATCTTATTTTTGTTATTATTACTTTGATTTCTGTTATTATTACTACTACTGTTATTATTAGTACTATTATTGTTTTTATCACTTTTCTTATTATTATTATTGTCAGTATTATTATTTTTACTGTTATTTTTAATATTGTTATTGTTATTATTGTTATTGTTATTGTTATTATTATTATTATTATTATATTATTATTATTATTATTATTATTATTATTATTATTATTTCTATAAAGTTCTATCATTATTTTTATTGGATATTTACCCTACCCGTTAACCCATTTACCCTGTTTTACAAATACCCGTTTAACTCCAAACCCATACCCTACCCGTTACCCCTTCAGCCCACACCCTAATCCTACTTCACCTATTTAACCTATGCAACCGTTCACCTCCCCCTCACACAACAAACCCTAGTCGCCCCCTATATCTCTCCCTCCTGTGCTGCACCCGCCATCCTCCGAGCCTCCTTTCCTTCCCCCGGTGCTCCTCTCCCTCTGCCTGTCGCGCCGCCCAGCCTACAATAGCAACAGCCGCGCCTCCTTCGACGCTGCCAGCAACTGTAGCGGCACACCTACATCCCGTCGCCCCTGTGCTTCGTCTTCTCCCCTGCGCTGTCGCGACCATAGCCAGCAGCGACGCGCCACCAGTTGTGCTTCCCTGTGCTCCTCCCTTCATCGACTACAGCCCCCTGCCTCCTCTCGATAGCCGCGCAGCGCAGCTTCCCTGCATTGTGCTGCTCCCCCTGGCCGCCAGCGCTGCTGTGCCAACCCCTGTCGCCGGCAATCCCCCTCCCGCCGTTGTCTCCTCCTCGCAATACACATCTGACCTCGGCTGCCTCTCCCCGTGTGCTCACTGTTTGATTATGTGTGCTGCTCACTTTGAACGTGGGCCGTCCAATCCCCATCGTGATCGCAATCTTGATCTCTTGATCTTGATCTTGATTTGATTGATTCCTGATTGTCGTTCACCTATGATCTTGATCCCTTGATCTCGACCGTCGGACCTACTTTGATCATCATCATCTTGATCGTCACCATCGGGGTGATCTTGGCCGTTCGATCGCGATCATCATCAACTTCATCATCACCTTGATCTGGACAGTCCGATCTTGTTGATCTTGATCTTGATCTTGATCTCTTCCATGCTGATTTGCCCGATCGTTGTTTGATCATCTTGATCTTGATCGTTATCGTGATCTGTTCGTTGGTTTGTGTTCGTGATCCGTTCATGATCTGTTCGTTGTGTTCGTTCCTGGGAATCCGTTCCTGTTATTCTTGCTTTTGCTTCGTTTTCGTCTTCGTCTCTCAGGCAATTAACTTGTATTAAATTCCTTTGTAAATACAAGTACTAAATACCGCTTGTAGTGTAGTTGGGTTCTAGAGACAATTTGTGTGAATATCCTTATTGATATTGTCTCTATAGTGATGATTTAACCATAGTTACCTCACGACATACATGACATGATATAACCTAGGATTGACCACATCTTGTTGTATATATGCGTATTGTTCATATGATATCATGTGCTCGTTCGTGTTATTCGTGGTAGACTTGTCTTGGACTTGTGAAATACCCTAAAACATGTTGCTTGGACATCTAGTATACTTTATCTCGTGTTTGGTTGTGTTTTGGATGAGTTCTATGTGAACTAGTGGATTTTGTGCACATGAGATATTTTCAGTTTTGCCGGTTTTTCTATTTTGATCAGTATTTTAGACCCTATTAAGTTCAGTATTTGAAAATATTTTGTGAACATGATTTGTAGAGAATTCTATCTATTTTCCAACCCTTTTGGCGGATCTCAGCTTTGTTTTACGGTTTGAGAGTTATGTCGATTTTACTATAGTAGTGTCGAAAGATTTCCAGATTGTGTTTTCTATAAATTCTGAAGAATAATCTATTTTTATTATGGTGTTAAAATTATTATTTTGATCTGAAATTTTTCTCAGTATTTCTAGACTTGATTGGGGTTTACCCAGAACTTTTTTGGATTTATTTGAGATATTTTACAAACCTTTTCATACTTGCAAATAAAGATTTTACATGCATAATTTTTCATTCTGTTCAGTAAAGCACCTGTTTTTCGATATATTTCTACTTGCTGTTTCTAAATTATTTCTGAATATGAAAGTTAGCTTACTGTATTTATTTTCTTACCCTTCTAGAGGATTTGGATTTCGATGTATGGTTTGTGAGATATTGTTGTTTTCGAACTGCAGTGTTTACAATTCCAGATTTACAAAACTACTGTATCTTGATATTTTTTAATTTTACTTGACTACTCTATTTTTATTGGAAAATTATGAAACTTGTTTTTCTGTAACTATACATATAGAGGAATATCCCAAATTTTTTGTGGATTTATATATCGAGTTTTCATGCTGTTTCCCTGACTTTGAATACGGTCTTCTGATTTCTGGTTGAACACGTTTTCTGGTTTCAATTCAGTTTCGAGTTATGATTTTGTGAAATACTATATGACTTATATATATTTTTTGGATTTGGACGGGAGTCTATTTTCTATATCTTTCGGCGGATTCAGATTTGTATTTTTGTAACAACGGGAATCTCAGTTTTACTGCAGTATGGTCTTGCTGTCCTGAACTAGAAATTTGGTTATTTTATTCTTTTGTGTGTTATCTTTCACCCGTACGTGTTTATCTTGCAACTTGAACTTGTTACTTGATTATACCATGATTTACTTGCCTTGTTTCGTGACACATACATACTTGTTTAACACTAATAATAAAATAACCAAGCCGGGGTTTAAAGGGACGGATCTAATAGTGGAAAATACAGAAGCGTGTACTCGGAAGAGGATCTATTGATTTTATGTGAAACTTGGCTTGATACTTGATACTTGAGGCTTGATATTTCACTACTTGATACTTGGCTCGATACTTGTTACTTGAGGCTTGATATTTCACTACTTGATACTTAACTTGATACTTGCTACTTGAGGCTTGATAATTCACTCTTGAGGCTTGAGGCTTGATACTTGATACTTGATACTTGATACTTGATACTTGATACTGGAGGCTTGTTTACTTGATACTTGAGGCTTGATACTTAATACTTGATTTCTTGTGGCTTGTTCCTGAGTACACTGCCCTATATGATCCACTATGAAACTAAAACAAAACTGTATTGACTGTAGCAACCATGTAGTAAAAAGATGGATGCATGAAGTGCTAGATAGTAATAAATACAAGACTTGAACATGATCACTTGACACTTGCTACTTGTACCTGATTACTTGTACCTGACTACTGGACACTTGTTACTTGTTACTTGATTTTGTGATACTTGATACTTGATCCTTGTTATTTGTTTATATGATACTTGTTCACTTGACACTTGATACATGCTACTTGTACTTGTTTATCTTACCATGCTAGTTGTTATATTTTGTTCTCATACATTGTCGCGCCCCGAATTTACAATATAATATCTTAGAAATATGTGACACAATTCCAGAATCTACTTCAATGTAATCATAAACATAGCAACCAAATACAGGGAAAATTAAAAAAATTTATTATATCAATTGTTTACAAAGCACAGTGGAAAATAAAACACCTTAAATTACAATTTTCTTTCTTTACAACACCTTCTTTACAATATACATAAGCTCTATTATCATTCTATCTCATGCATCCAAATTCCAATGCTATAGGTAATTACCTGTAAAACACGAGGTTAGAGATAACTCTAACCCCCAAAACTACAGGGGTCAGCCATAACGGTGTAAGTGACACAAAAACAAAGCAACATAAATAGAACATAAAATATGGAATCATAAACAACATGTAATAAAGACAAGAATAAATGAATTAAGAAATAACAATGAAACATTAAAAAACATCAAGTGTAGCTAGACTAAGTGTCAAGTGTAGAAAACAGAAAAATACATGCATAAACCAAATCAAGAAAACACAATACTATATGCTAACTCTCTAATGCGTACTTGTCGGATTCTATGCATTCCACTCTACATAGGTCTGGTGCAAGCCCTTAACGTTCTCCACTTTATAGAGTTTAATCCCCTGCCATGCAACTAATCTTACCACGATGACTACTACGAGATATAGATAAACTGTGAGTATTAACTCATGCCCCGATAATTCCAAAGGTCAAACTCTATCCACAGATAATTTCGAGACTATTTCACTCACACCTGGGAATCTTTGAGAATACCCTACACCGCAAGCTATGGCACCTCATCACACGAATACCACATGAGTGTCGCCTCGACCCTGATAATTCCGGAGATCAATTCCACACTGCAGGTAATTCCGGAGACTATTTCACTTATACCTCGATAATTCCGGGGATTATCTCACACCGCAAGCCATACTGAGGTCCATAACCCATGTTCTCATTTCATCATATCGCCATCTAGTGTCTCTCCTTATTTATTTAAGTTAATTAATTTATTTATGAATCTCCTAAAGTTGGTGTACCCTACAGGCAATGTTCTAAAAAACGCTAGGCGGTAGTCGGGCGGCCGATGGGGGCCTAGCGCCTAAACCTTGTAATCGGGGATTAAGCGGCTAGGCGCTAGGCGGTTTTTTAAATTTATTTATTTATTTATTTATTTATCGATCTTTGGGTTTATTTTGTTGTTACCCCTTTTTACTCTTTATTGCTTCTCATTCTTAGTTTCTTACTATTGAACTTTTTCTCCTTACAATTGTAGGATGAGCTTCATATAGTCGAATCAGTGTATTATTGTATCGGTGAACATGAGGACTCTATCTTCTCCATATCCGATGTAAACCGAGGAGCTGCGATTTGGGGTGAAAGTGAAGAGCGCGATTTGGGGGTGAAAGTGAAGAGCGCGATTTAGGGGTTTTTACTTTTTTTATTAGGAGGAGAAAGTGGGAGTGGTGGGTTTTCTTACTTTTTTTTAAGGCCTAAGCTGGTCTAGTCCGCCTAGACTGATTAAACGCCGCCTAGGTCCGATTTCAACCGCCAAGAACCCATTTCCGATTTTCATAAACGCCTAGGCCCTAGTCGAGGCGTTGGGGGGCCGCCTAGTGCCTAGGCGCCGCCTAGGCGGCCGCCTAAGCCGCTTTTTAGAACACTGCCTACAGGACTTAACTCAACTGATCAACAATAAGCCTCAGCAGGCCAAAAACCCAAAACTCAACTGCCGGTATACTAGGGTCCCACACACCCTCTAGAGACTCACACTCAACCATCAATCCCAAACTTCCATTAATCAATACTTTCATAAAACATTTCGAAACATATAATCCGTAGAAAATGTTATTTATAACAGTAGGACATCAATCCCAAAACATTAGAAGAACTAATCATTTAGAAGAACATCAGAAAAACTCAAGAAAATTTCAGTCAGAATAGTATCAGTTGACTGTATACAGTAGTCGGTCAACTGTCCCGTGTGAAAATCCAAAACTTCAAGAAAACATAAGTCAGAGCAGTAACAGTCGGCTGTATAAAGTTGTCAGTTGACTGTTCTGCACAAAAATTCAAAACTTCAAGAAATACAAAACAGAACAGAGACAGTCGACTGTAAACATTGGTCAGTCGACTATCCCGCACGAAATTTCAAGACTTCAAAAAAACGCAGCAGCCAAGTAGTGACGGTCGACTGTTACTCCTACAGACTGCAGTTTTAGTTTGTGCATATTTCAACCGATACGAAGTTTTACTTTATAAAAACCAAATCTGTAAAAGGTATAATTCTGATATGTTCAAATACGACTTATATAGTATATAAGAGTCCACAAAACCAATCAAAACCACTTTGAATTGATAAAAATAGCTTTTTGATGAATTCCTTCAAATTGAAACATGAATATGTGCATATATCAAAATAATGTTTTTAAGAATCAATCATACATCAAAAGACCTTCATATTATATTCCAAACCATATTAATACCAAAATAAGTTGAGATATAACCAAAATCTTCAAAAAACACTTAAAGATTCAAATTCTTCAAAACAACAAAATAGGATATTCATGTAATAGTGTTCATGCATGTTTGTGCACCAAAGAAAATTCACAAATTCATCAATTTAGGAATAGACAAATGTTTTGATTAAATCTTTAATAATTGAGCAATTCAAATCCAAGTAAAAACTTCATAAAATCACGAAATCTCCAATTTAGTCATAAAGCATCAAATCCAAATCTAATTAACACGACTCCAATCCTCAAGACATGATCTTTTAATTCATTAGTCCTTCTCAAAATTCCTGAAACTCATTCACAATTATTTTCAATAGTTAACTCATGAACATAAACCAATTTAACATTACCATAATCAAGTTGCATTCATCCAAACTCAACAATAGTCAAAATCTCTTCTTTACTTAATTTATGCAAAACATTCACCATACATAATCAAATCAGCAATAATTCAAAAGAAATAGCCAACACATGATTTATAATAGGTTCTTTAACAATCTCTGATCATCTACATGTAATTCTACTCATAAATAACTAGGTTTTTATATTCAATTTTTAACTCATCAATTCATCCAATCCATCATATACATTCATACCAATCCCTAGCATGATTTCTAATAGATGAAACACCACAAACGACATTCAAAGAACAAAGCAAAAACAAATTATATCACTCACCTCATTGAAAAAATCAACTGAATTAATAAAAAATGAGAAAAAAGCCCTTCTTTTCCAAAATCCAAGATCATCTCTTCAAAATTTCCAAGAAATTAATAGTAAAAATAATGTTTTGTTTTTTCAGAGGAGGGGGACGGCTGTATGGCTATTTTATAAGTCGAAATTCGGAGTTTCTAGGGTTTTACAAGTTTATGGAAACATTCCCTAACAAATTATTACTTTACATATCTTTAATAAAGTAGTTGAATAAGTTAAATAAATTAAAATCAAATCAAATTCTTTTACTATTGAGTTTTCCAGCCATCTAGCACAGTCCAGAAAAATAAAATTTTCGGATTTGTACTAAAAGTGGTAATTTTGCACAAAAGTCCATTTTTTGTAATATTTGCAAATATATCATAAAATATTCGTAAAAATCCAAAAAAATCAGAAATAATATATATTAATACATATTAGATTTTCCAATTAAAATTTATAACTTTTACTTTCCAAGAAAATATTTGCACAAGATCCAACATAAATTCCATATTTACAAAAACACCATATTTGTTTAAATCTTTACCAAATCAACTCTAAATAAAATTTAAATATATTTTATTTTCAATGATGACCATGGAAAGCCTAAAATCAGTAAAAATGAATTTTCATTATTTTTTTGAGATCCAAACGACTTTTTACATAAAAGCCCCTTTCGAGGTGTTTATAAAAATAGTTTCTTTATTTAGAAAAATTCCAAAATTTAGGACAGACTCAATTATAATTAGGAGAATTTAATAAAAATTTAAAATTGGATATTTGCACCAAAAATATTCGCACGTGTAAAATCGACAAATTTGTAAAATAGTCAAATTAATTTAAATAAATCTGAAAATTGAAATATCATAAATAAATAAGGAAAATCAATCATTAACCATAAAATTTTAAGAATTCAAAATTCATAACTTTGTACGTGTGTTGTACGTGCAAAGTTGCAGTTTCAAGAAAATAGTCAAAATAGTCAACTTTACAAATTTAATATTATTTAATAATGCAAAACAAATCTTTTTATTTTACAGGGTGTTACATGCATATTTCATGTTATTAGTTAGTTTTTTCCATATAATTGTATCATACAGTCCAAGCGGCCTGTAACTTGCATTGACGAGAGTTTGTTTTCATTTTTCTATTCCTACAATTGTTAAATTGCAGATTTTGGAGAACAGATATCAGATAGTGTTAGTGATATGAGATATTAGTGCTAGATTTTTCTATTATTATTTCATGTTGCTTATTTTTAAACAATTGTTTCTTGTACTTGGAATTATTTGTATTTGGGCAATGTGACCCAGGATATTTGACTTATTCAGATCTAGATTATCTTAGATTATAATATTTTGGTTTCAAGTATTCTTGTTGGTATTTTGGTTCATATGTGCATGCTTGGTTGATGCTTTTGCTTCCGACTCTGATTATTCTTGTGAAATGTTGTAAAGATTCTTGAACAGCTTATGGATGATAAAAATTATTCGTTGGGCTTAGTCACGTATCCGTATTCCGTATTCTCTTTTGGGAACCGGGGCGTGACAGTTTGACTTTGTGTAATTATGAGAGATGTTATAATATGAATCATATTTCTAATTTGTTACCACACTCTAAGTCACTTACACCTTGTACATTAATGGTATAAAAACACAAATAATTTTGTCAAAGTGAAAAATGTGGTATGATACATTTGTTAAAGTACATGATCTTAGAGCATCCACAGTCGTCATTGTGTAAATTATGCATATATGGATAAATGCATATAGCATTTGGCTTTGTGCTGCAGTCGTCGAATGTTATTTTTTACCAATTTAATTTAAAATAATAAAAATCTCAGATCATGTAACGCCCCGATTTTCATATACTGGGAAATCGTGACATAAGCCAGAATCTTTCCTTCAATTGGCCACAATACACAGAAAAACAGGAAAATTTAAAACTTTTTATTCAACATAAATGTATTACAAGTCCGAATGTTATAAAACTGCAATACATTACATCAGTGTTACAATAATACCTTTACAAGTCCAAGTGTTATAACTCTCAACAAATTACATCAGAGTACAATGAATAAAGAATAACACTTGGTACTTCACTTGGATGCTTCCCAACAATTAAATAAATTACAACAACTGTTACAAATGGAACAATAGTAAACAACATATATTACAGCGGAAAATAAAAATCGACTCTTGCTTCTCTTGCCTTGAGTCCTCCTGAATCCTGTACCTGTAGCTTTGCAATCCAGTGCCTATTGAAATGGGGACGTCAGTACATATACTGACGCTTTAAGGTTGATGACTAGTAGCGATTCTCCACTTTAAGCAAACAGAATGAAGAAAAGAGAAACGTGTATGATATGGCTAAAAATAGGGTTAAATCGAAACCGTCCAAATCGAGCACGAATCTTAAAGTTTGGGATAAAACGGTAATTTCACCTACAAACGGGTCTGAAATGGATACTGGGTCCTTTTCCCAAAGGCCCAATAACCTGCGAACGGATCCACCTCAACTGGGTACGGGTCCCAACCCGAAATGAACCCGGTTCAGCAGGATGGAATTAGGATTTCTGATTCATCCGAATCAACGGCCCTGATTCATACCTATCCGTTCACTGGGAATTAGGGATTACATTCCTTATCTGATCACAGGGATTACATTCCTAATCTGATCCCTAAGACGACTATAAATACCTCCCATCCACCACCATTAAGAGGTAATCAATCTTTTGCCAATTTATGCTCTCTCATAATCTTTTCTGGTTATTGACTTGAGCGTCGGAGGGTACGTCGCCGGGATCAACTCCGGTGTCTCGCACTTTTTGCAGGTGAACGGCGGGAGTCAACGGCCAAACTCCGGCAGAACAGGTTTCAGGTTTGTTATTTAAGTTTTCCAAGAATCTACAAATTCATCTGTTTGCCTCCACACCAGATTTAGCAGTAACAGATTGGCGTCGTCTGTGGGAACAACAAATAGCAGCCCTTCCTATTCCCGTCAGGTCAGACCTACCCAGCCATTTCTGCCCGAAGGCTGAGATCCCGAGGGTCCAACCGCGGACCCACTCCCCCTCAACCACAACAGGAGGTCCCTATCCAAACAGTCCAGCCACATGGACTTCCTCCTCAATCCGACCAAGCCCCGCAGCAGGGCCAACTCCCTCCTCAGAATCTTCAACCCCATCGCGGTCAAACCGGTCCCCAGAATGCCGGTGCGGGGGGCTGCCGTCCTGATCCTCCGAGACAACCTCTCCAGCATGATCACGTCTCCATGCACAACCCCTCAACTGATTCCATGGCATCTCACAATCCCCGGGCCTCTGATGACCTCCGCAACACCCTTAACAATCAACATAAGGAAGAGGATCTTCGCCGCCGTTTGGATGAAAGGTAGGCCCGAGAGGGAGTCTCCCGACAATAACGTCCAAATGAGCGATCTCCTCATCGCCGGGAACATAGGAGGTCCCCCCCTCTCCGAAGACGGAGAGAGTCCCCCGAGCACTATAGAAGGCCTCGCCCACCGAGGGATGATAATGCTCCTATCACCCGAGCCGAATTCCAGCAATTCCAAGCAACCATTTTTCAAGCCCTCCATATCCGACCCAACAATAATGATGCTCGAAGGGTACCCACTCCTCCTCCGATCCAAAGTCCTCGCCGACGTTCCCTGACTCCTCCTCCAGCTCCTAGCAACCCCCAGCACATTCCTAGTCCTCGCCACTCCCGGGGCTACCGCCGTCATAGCCCCCGCTCTCCCTCGTACGAAGATGAGTCCAGAGGCTCGTTTGAATACCGTCGAAGGGATGACACTGTCTACCGTCATCTCCACGAGATGGAGAGGCGCTTGGGTCAGCTAGACAGAGAAGAAGAGCTTAGAGGAAGGACCCTCCGTCCGAGCTGACCTCCTTTCTCTCGCACCATCATGGAGGCACCCATTCCAATAGGCTTCAAGCCTCCACAGTTCGAGACCTATTCCGGGGAGTCCGACCCCGTGGACCACATCGAAAGCTTTAAGACCTTCATGCTAATCCACCAGGCTTCCGATGCTCTGCTATGCAAGACCTTTCCCGCAACTCTCAAGGGTCCATCCCGGGAATGGTACTCTCGCCTCGCCCCGTCCTTAATATTCTCCTTCGAGCAATTCGAGACCCTCTTCGTCACCCACTTCGTGAGTAGCTGCAGAACTGAGAAAACCAGCATCTCGCTACTCTACCTCAACCAGAAGAAGGGTGAGAAGCTAAGAGACTATGTGAAAAGGTTCACCGCGGAAGCTAGGTATATCGCTTCCCTCGACCAGTCGGTCGCTGAAGCAGCTTTCCAATCAAACGTCCTTAATTCCAGCCTCCGCTCCTCCCTTGCCAAGAAGCCCCCACAGAACTTCTCTGATCTCCTTTTCCGAAGCGAGAAGTATATTCAGGTCGAGGAAGCTGAGCACCGCCCCAACTTTGAGGGGCCTTCCTCCGGGTCCAAGAGAAAGGGAACAGAAGAAGAGGGAGCCAAGAAGCTCCAGAATGACAATGGCGGACAGCGCCGACCTCCCCCCAGGTTCGAAAAGTTCACCCCTCTTAACGCCAACATTTCCACTATTCTCATGGAGGTTGAGAAGGAAGGGGTGCTACCCCCTGCCCCGAAAATAAACACCCCTAGCAAGAAGAGGGACAAAGAAAAATGGTGTCGCTATCACCGGGACCATGGCCACGACATCAATGATTGTAGGGCCCTGAAGAACGAGATAGAAGCCCTCATCCAGAGGGGGCAACTGGCTAAATTCGTGAGAAAGGACCGAACCGACCTTCCGCCTCCTCCTCAGGGGCTAACAAACACCCCGAACAATGCGATGAGACGCCCGAATTCGAAGAGGAGCGTGTCCTGCACCTCATTCATGGAGGCCCGATGGGGGGCTCCTCCAACTCCTCTCGGAAGGCGTTTATAAGAGAAGTTAATTCGGTTCGCGGCACACCTCCTCCTAAAGGCCTCGGAGTACCTGTCACATTCTCAGATGAAGACCTTGAGGGTGTCCGAACCCCCCATTGTGATGCACTTGTCATCAACCTCCATATGGCGAACTTTAAAGTAGAGAGGATCCTGGTGAATAATGGCAGCTCTGTTAACATCCTCTTCATCGCCGCTTTCAAAGGTCTCAAACTGTCCCGGGACAGACTTAAGCCCGACGGCTACACACTCCATGGGTTCGCGGGAGTGCCAGTGACTATTGAAGGGGTGATAACCCTGGACGTAACCGCTGGCAAAACTCCTACTACCCGAACGGAGCCAATAGACTTCATGGTCGTTGATGTCCCCGCTGCTTATAATGTGATTCTGGGCTGACCTGGCCTGGCTGCTCTCGAAGCCGTCCCTTCCGCTTATCACCTCAAGATGAAGTTCCCCACCCGGACAGGAGTAGGGGAAGTAAGAGGCAGTCAGGAAATGGCCTGCAAATTCTACATGACCTCTACTGCGGGTCCAGTCCTCTCCCTCGAAACTCTTGAAATCCCCCAAGATGGTGTCCGGCCGACGTCCGAGCCAGTGGATGAATTAGAGGAAGTGCTCTTCTCTGAGCAAGATCCGAGCCTCAAGTTCTTTATCAGCAAGACCCTCCCATCAACCCTAAGCTCGGACATAGTTCAATGTATTAGAAAGAACCGCGATCTCTTTGCCTGGCCAACCGCCGACATGCCTGGAATTTCCGAAGAGCTTCTCGTCCACCATCTGAGTGTTGCACCGGGGTCCAGACCGGTTCAACAGAAGAGGCGCAAATTTACTCCCGAGCGCCAACAAGCTATAAAAGAAGAGGTGGACAAGCTCCTCAAGGCTCGGTTCATAGAGGAGGTCAATTATCCCGAATGGCTCTCAAATGTTGTGATGGTAAAAAAGGCCAACGGGAGTTGGAGAATATGTATCGACTTCACCGACCTGAATAAAGCATGTCCCAAAGATCCATTTCCTCTCCCGAGTATCGACACCCTGATCGATGCGACTTTGGGCCATGAATTCCTCAGCTTCATGGATGCCTTCTCCGGTTACAATCAGATTCGTATGTTTCCCCCGGATATCCCGAAGACCTCCTTTGTAACCGATCAGGGCCTCTACTGCTACAGGGTAATACCTTTCGGGTTGAAGAATGCAGGTGCCACTTATCAACGCCTCGTCAACAAGGTTTTTCAAGCACAGATCGGCCGAAATATGGAGGTATATGTTGATGATATGCTTGTGAAGAGCATCCATGGGGCCGATCATGTGGCCGATCTGCAAGAGGCATTCGATGTACTCAGGAAGCACATATGAGGCTCAATCCGAACAAATGTGCGTTCGAAGTCTCGTCCGGGAAATTCCTAGGCTTTATGGTCAGCCAAAGAGGAATCGAAGTGAACCCCGAGAAGATCAAGGCCATATTGGACATGGCTCTCCCAAAGAATGTTAAAGAGGTTCAGAAGCTAACAGGTCGCCTTGCTGCCATAGGGCGCTTCCTTTCTAAGTCAGGGGAAAAGTGTCTTCCCTTCTTCAAAGCTCTCAGGGGGGCAAAAGGCCTCGAGTGGGGTCAGCAGCAACAAGACTCATTCGACCAGCTGAAGGCTTACCTAGTCAATCCTCCTCTCCTCAGCAAACCTGTTTCCGGGGAAGCCCTCTACCTCTACTTAGCCGCCTCCGAGCAGACCCTCAGCACTGTCCTCGTAAAGGAAGAAGATAAGACTCAAAAGCCCATCTATTATGTGAGCAAGGTACTTCGGGATGCCGAGCTTCGCTACCCAAGGATAGAGACGATGGCATACGCCTTAGTCATGGCCGCAAGAAAGCTTCGCCCATATTTCCAGTCCCACTCGGTGGTCGTTCTTACCGACCAACCGTTGAAGCAAGTCCTTCATAAGCCGGAGACTTCCGGTCGTCTCATGAAATGGTCTATCGAGCTGAGCCAGCATGATATAACATATCAGCCTCGGACCGCGATCAAGGCTCAGGCCTTAGTTGAATTCATAGTTGAAAGCACCATTCCCGAGGTCAGTCAAGCGTCAAACGGACCTCCTATTTGGACAGTATATGTTGATGGATCCTCTTGTACCGAAGGGAGCGGAGCCGGAGTTATTCTGGCAAGCCCAGATGACTTTGTCCTCCAATACTCCCTCCGCATCAACTTCAAGGCCTCCAACAATAAAGCAGAATATGAAGCCCTTCTAGCCGGCCTTGGAATGGCTCACAAGGCAGGGGCACAACGCCTCTGCATATTTAGTTACACTCAGCTAGTTGTGAATCAAGTCTTGGGCGAGTATGAAGCGCGAGATGACCGAATGGCTAAGTATCTAGCCAAGGTCCAAAATCTCATGGCTCTCTTCGAAGGCGCACTTATTCGGCAAATCCCGAGGGAAAAAAATGCCCAAGCAGACGCTCTCTCCAAGTTAGCCTCTTCCTCCCTCCAAGGTCTCGAGCAGACCGTCTTAATTGAAGTGCTCCTGAAGCCGAGCATAGCAGAAGAAACTCCCGACTCCATGGAGTCGCTGCCGGTCCAACTTCAAGATAATTTGATGAAACCCCTGGTAGAATTCCTAAAGAATGGGCTCCTCCCCGAAGACCCTAAGGAAGCTCGCCGAGTCAGAACCAGAGCAGAGTGGTACACCATTGTAGAGGGGGTCTTGTACAAATGCTCCTTCATGCAAATTGACAGCAGACCTTTTCTAAGGTGCCTCTCCCTCGAACAAGCCACATACTCCTTGCAAGAGCTTCACGAAGGCATAGGTGGAGCACATTCAGGGTCCAGGTCCCTTGCCCGGAAGGTGTTGAATTATGGATATTTCTGGCCTACCCTCCTACAAGATGCCGAGCGACATGTTCGGCAATGCAGCTCTTGTCAAAAGCACTCCAACATCCGTCGCCTCCCACAAGCTCGGCTCGCCACCCTATCAAGTCCTATTCCTTTCACAATGTGGGGGATGGATTTACTAGGACCGTTCCCGCCAGCTCCTGGCCAACTCAAATTTTTAGTCGTGGCAATCGACTACTTCTTAGAAGTAGATAGAGGCCGAGCCCTTGGCCACAATCACTGAGAACAAAGTACTCCAGTTCTTTTGGAAGAACGTCATCTGCAGGTTCGGCGTCCCTCGAGTCCTCATAACTGACAATGGAACACAGTTTACAGGGGCTTCCTTCCGAGCTCTGTATGAAGACCTCGCCATCCAACAACGCTTCTCCTCTGTCTCCCATCCTCAATCAAATGGCCAAGTGGAAAACGCCAATCGACAAATCCTCTCTGGTATCAAGAAGAGGCTCGATAAGTCCGCTAAAGGTTTATGAGTTGATCAGCTCCCGAATGTACTGTGGAATTACCGTACTACCAAACGGACCCCCACAGGAGAGTCGCCGTTCAACCTCACCTACGGGACCGAGGCTGTAATCCCCCTGGAAGTCGATGTACCCTCTCCTCGTCTTATTGCTTATGAAGAAGAGCAGAATGTCAGAGAGCTCCGAGCAAATCTGGACTTGATCGATGAGCTCCGTGAAAGAGCTGCCATTCGTTAACAAAGTTATCGGAGAAGGATCGAGCTGGCCTATAATAAGAGAGTCCGTCCTACCAACCTCAAAGAAGGGGACTTAGTCCTCAGAAAGTTAGTTATCTCCTTCCCCAGTCAGAAGAGTAAGCTAGCTCCAAATTGGGAAGGACCCTACAAGATCACCAAAGTAGTTCGGCCAGGAGCCTACCGTCTAGAAGACCTAGAAGGCAGAAAGATTCCCAGGACTTGGAATGCCGACCATCTCTTGAAGTACCAAGAGAGCGCATGAACGCCTCTCCAAGTACCGTTAGATGTCGAACCGTTTCTTTCCCTTCACTTGTATTTTACTTTTGCTTTTTTATTTCTCCCATGTAATAACGGCTCGCAACTTAGAAGCATCCGAGTATTAGTTTTCAATAAAGAACATTTTTCTTCATATCTTACTTGTGAATTGCTTGTATCTCTCTGTTATTACCTTCTTTATACTCTAACGACGAGTTCGGAGTTCAACACTTGGCTCGACTCCGCTTCGCAAGCTCGCTCTAAAGCGAGCTAGAAGTGGTTCGCCATTCAAAATTGCTCCCACAACCATTGAAACAAACTCTAACGACGAGTTCAGAGTCCAACACTTGGCTCGACTCTGCTTCGTAGGTTCGCTCTAAAGTGAGCTAGAAGTGGTTCGCCATTCGGAATTGCTCCCACAACTGTTGAAACAAACTCTAACGACGAGTTCGGAGTCCAACACTTGGCTCGACTTCGCTTCGTAGGTTCGCTCTAAAGCGAGCTAGAAGTGGTTCGCCATTCGAAATTGCTCTCACAACCGTTGAAACAAACTCTAACGACGAGTTCGGAGTCCAACACTTGGCTCGACTTCGCTTCGTAGGTTCGCTCTAAAGCGAGCTAGGAGTGGTTCACCATTCGGAATTGCTCCCACAACCGTTGAAACAAACTCTAACGACGAGTTCGGAGTCCAACACTTGGCTCGACTCCGCTTCGTAGGCTCGCTCTGAGGCGAGCTAGAAGTGGTTTGCCATTTGGAATTGCTCCCACAATCGTTCGTCAAAACTCACGTCGATGAACCTACCTCGATGAGCTCCGCCATGGCCGTTCTACCGAGCTGAGGTGCCGAGGTACCGACCTCCACATATGGAGAAAAATGCTGCCGAGCCGGTTTCACCGTCAGATTGTCTCAAAATTTGTGCTAGAACATGATGAACGGCTCAGGTCGTGCTGCATCTCCACAAAACGACAAGATAGCATTTTCTCGGAATTTGAGCCTCTTGTCTCATGATTCGCACCACGATCGTGATCAACCGTCCTGATGGAGCCACATAGCTCGGATCTGAAATACGAACTACCGATCTACCGAACTGCAAAGTAGAGAAAAAGGCACCTCAAAATCCGTGCTCAGAATTGCCGAATAGGAAGCAACACACGAACACCAAAAAAAATATATATGAGGAAAGATGGACTTTTATTAAGGAGTACAGCGGACAAAAAAAAACATTTACAAGGCCAAGTTATTACAACAAGGTGCTACAAAAATTCCTAAGTATAATACAACTCTTTCAACGCTTCTTCGAGACAGGGACACTCTGATTTAGAGAAACGCGAGGGCGGTGCCGCTTCACCTCCGAGCTCGTCTCTACGCCGACAAACCGAGACGCCTCCTCAGCACTGCCTCTGACCGCGGCACCAACCAAGGCTCCGCTAGACGAGATGGCCACGCCACTTTGAGCGTAGGCTGGGCTCCGACGAACGATAGGTGGGCGAGTCGCAAGCTCGTAGAAAGAGATCCCCCTCTCACTCTCCTCGCGGGTGCACGAAGTGCTTCGAATGTTAACCCTCACGGGCTGAGGTTTAAGGCGAGCGACTTCTTCTTCAAGTTCGACGATCCTATCCTTCAAAGTATCGTCTTTCACTGACACCTTGAACCGAGGAAGTTTGGCCGAGCTTGCCTCCCCGGCACAGTCAGCTATGATTCGGCGAAGGTTGGTCACTTCGATGCTTTTGTCAACCGTAACCCTCCTTAGCTGCGCAACCTTCAAAGCGAGCTCGTCGCGCTCGGCCAGTGCCGAGGTTAACTCGTCCTCCTTCGCCGAGAGTTCTCCTTCGACTATCTGCAAGTGACGAATCTCAGCCAATGACTCGCCGTTCGTCTTCTCCACGTTGAATAGTACCCTCCTAATTAGCTCAACCTCGCCCTTGAGACGAGCTTCGCGTGCTCACTTAAATAATTCCGTTCATCGCCGAGCCGCTGCGGCGTCTGAACCAAGTTCGACAATCTGAAAAACCAAAGCATTCTATTGGGAGACGAGTTCCGAGCCAAACACTTGGACAAATTCAAAGAAAGAAATCTTTCATTCATGACGAAAAGAAGCGGTGGCCAGTCCGCTATAAGGCTTTACAAAAAAGAAGAAAAAGGGATCTATGCAAAGGACGGGGAGATCAAGGATCCACCTGAGGCAACGGGTCGATCACAGGCGCCTCGCCAGATGGTCCCTCGGCCCCCGTCGCCCCGGCTTGGGGGTCGGCAGCCACGGTCACGGGGTCGGCAGGCACCTCGTCGTCCCGCTGGTCGCCCTCCTCCTCTTCTCCTTCCTCTCCTTCGCTCTCCACCTCCTCGCCGGGCCACAGACGATATCCCACTCTTTCAAAGCCAGGGACACGTGCCTCGACGTGGTCAAGCACTCTCGCATAGGACAGCTCCATGTTCCTGGCCATATGCTTCTTCGCTTCGGCTTCGACCTCCTTCCTAGCCACCTCCACCGCGGAGTCCCTCTCCGCCTTCGCCGCCTCCAAGGCCTTCGCCGATGCGGCCAGCTCTTCGGCAGCTTTAGCAACCTTGGCGACCTCTCCGGCGAGCTGCTCATTAGCTCGCTCCAAGGCCGTCTCAAGATCGGCGACCCGAACCTCCAAGTCCTCCAAGCGGTGCCGCTCTGCCTCAAGCTGCTTCACCGCCTTGGCCTTCTCCGCCCTGTCCTTATCACAGAGGGCCTTCAGCTCTTTCTCCTGCTCAGCGAACTTCTGAACAAGGTGGCCGAAGTGGTAAGTTGCCTGCAATGAATGAGCGTTAGGTGGTTGTAAAATCCGAGCTATGGACTTAAAGAAATTTTTAAAGAAAGATGCTTACCGACATGAGTGACCGAGCAATCTCGTAGGTGTCGTCCCTGATCGTCCCCGCCTTCAGAGCGGCTCGGTCCTTTGGGATCGCGAGATGCTTGACGGCCTGCATACACATCTACGAATCACCAAGAAAGCCGTCGTGATTCTTCACCCGCCAGTCAGGGACGAACAGTTTCTTGTGGGCCTCGGTCAAGATCTGCTCAGCCTGAGGCGTCAGAGGCGGGCCTGCAGAGCCAGCGCCGTCGAAATCGAAAAGGCCTCACTGGCCGGGGCAGAAGAGGCCGGAGCAGGCGGGTCTACAAGGACGACCACCGATGGAGATGGTGCCTGAAGAGCAGGGGTAGGGTCGGCAACTACCGAGGGGGTCTTGGAAGGTCGTCCAGATGTGAGCCCGGTGCTCGGCTTCTTCCTCTTCCTACCATCGGCGACCTTGCCTTGCTCGGACATCATTGCCGTGAAATCCATCTTCGGCGCCTCTGTTCTAAACAACGAAACCCAAAAAACAACAAGTTAAAAAAAAAAAATGCAGCGAGATGTCAGGAGCGTACTTGGGTGATCGGACTAAGGCCCGACCCGTGTAGCACATCCTCAGTCATTCCTCTCCAGCTTAACATTGGGAGAGCAATGAGCTTCGCCGCCACCTTCTCCTCGTCCGGACTCAGCACTGGGTCGGCCCTTGAGAACTTCGGCACTTCTTCCTTCCATCGAGTCGGGAAGTCCAGCCTCGAGGGCCCCTTCAGTAGAAAAAACTTCTCCTTCCAACCTTTTATCGAGTTCGGATTCTCAATGAGCTTAACGCCTCTCCGGGGTGACAAGTAGTAGCGAGGCTCGGCCTTCGTCATCCGGTTGATCCGGTACAGACTCCGAAGGATTACCATATCTGGCTTGACCTCGGCAATGCGACACTGCAGCAAAAAGGCGAGCACGTGGCGCCAGGTGTTCGGCATAAATTGCACCGGTGCCAGACAATACCAGTGGAGAACCTTCAACACGAAGGGATGCAGAGGGAGGCGCAAGCCGGCGCACAAAGAGTCGAAGTCGAACACGCACGTGTCCGGCGACAGCACGGTGTTCGCCCGCATCCCAAGGCTGGGGAGGATCAGACTGTACACCGGAGGGATGGCGAACCCTTTTCTGATCCGGAGGAGATCCCTCTCGGATAACACCGAAGCAAGCTCGTCCACCTCGGTGACCTCCCTCGGGGTGTTCTCCTCGTAAACTGCCGACCGGCCAACGATCACCTTCTCCAGCAGATCACCCTCGTACTGCCTAATGCCGCCGTGTCCGGACAGCACGCCAGGATACCGACCCGACTCGGGGGCTCGCCTCTCTAGCTCTACGATCTCCTCGACTATGGAAGACCCTACCACTTTCTTCCCCTTTCTCCGACTCGCTACTTGAATTCTCTCCTCGGCGCCACTATCTCCAGAGGATGATGCCTCACTTCCCGAGTTTACCCTTGACATCTCTAAAAATATCTAAGGCAAAAACACTGACCTTGATGAGAAGTAAACTTGGAAGTGACGTGCACGGTCGGAATTTCTTCGCCAGAAATTGCCTAGCCCATGCGACAGCTAGCACTACCACCTTGGATCACAAACCACCGCCAGCAGAGTGAAACTGAGAGTAAAAGTGAAAATTCAAAGTGAAAGAGAGAAATGAGCTAGGGGGTGAGGAGAGTGGGGACTTATAGCCAAGAGAGTGACGTTTGGGCTCCCTAGGCGTTTAAGGGCCCACTAAAGGAAGGCAAAACGACAAAACGGAGAGTTGCGACGTTTCAAAACAAGAACTCGTCAAAATGCTTAACTCCATCACTCGGCGACCAGAGCCTCGACGTGCCACCGAAAGACCGTTTTACCGAGCCGAGGTGCCGAGGTACCGACCTCCACATATGGAGAAAAATTTTGCCGAGCCAGAATCACCGTCGGATCGTTCCAAAATTCGTGTCAAAACTTGATGGACGGCTCAGATCGCGCCACGCCCACAAAACGACAAGATAATGTTTTCTCAAAGATCTGAACCCCGTCCTCGTGATTCGCACCAGGATGAACGCTCCAGATCAAGCCACACGCTCCTTCCAAGCTGCCGGCCATCGGGGCGCATAGCTGAGCTACCGAACAGCTTGGCCAAGCAACCGAGCCACTAGGTCGGAGAGTTGCGATGTTTCAAAACAAAAACTCGTCAAAACGCTTAACTCCATCACTCGGCGACCAGCACCTCGGCGTGCCACCGAACCGCCGTTCTACCGAGCCGAGGTGCCGAGGTACCGACCTCCACATATGGAGAAAAATTCTGCCGAGCCAAAATCACCGTCGGATCGTTCCAAAATTCGTGTCAAAACTTGATGGACGGCTCAGATCGCGCCACGCCCACAAAATGACAAGATAACGTGTTCTTGTGATCTGAACTCCATCCTTGTGATTCGCGCCGTGATGGATGCTCAGGATCGTGCTACGTAGCTCGGCAGATCCCAGCGCTCCGAGCTGAGCTGTCGAGGAGCCGAGCCGAGGTGTCGAGGTACCGACCTCCACATATGGAGAAAAATTCTGCCGAACCAGAATCACCGTCGGATCGTTCCAAAATTCGTGTCAAAACTTGATGGACGGCTCATATCGCGCCACGCCCATAAAATGACAAGATAACGTGTTCTCGTGATCTGAACTCCATCCTCGTGATTCGCACCGTGATGGATGCTCAGGATCGTGCCACGTAGTTCGGCAGATCCCAGCGCTCCGAGCTGAGCTGCCGAGGAGCCGAGCCGAGGTGCCGAGGTACCGACCTCCACATATGGAGAAAAATTCTACTGAACCAGAATTACCGTCGGATCGCTCCAAAATTCATGTCAAAACTTGATGGACGGCTCAGATCGCACCACGCCCACAAAACGACAAGATAACGTTTTCCCGTGATCTGAACCCCATCCTCGTGATTCACGCCGTGATGGACGCTCAGGATTGTACCACGTAGCTCGGCAGATCCCAGCGCTCCGAGCAGAGCTGCCGAGGAGTCGAGCCGAAGTGCCGAGGTACTGACCTCCACCTACGGAGAAAATACTAGTCGACCCACACAGATCGTCCGATCACCCAGAAAATCACGCTCGGCGACGATAAAGGGTCCAGATCGCACCACGGCATAATTGGGTATTATAAATTAATTTTTATTTATTAAAATCATGTTATTTATTTAAAATTTGCAAAAAATGGTTTAAAATTCGGGAAAATTAATTAAAAATTCTAGGAAATAATTTTAAATTCGGAGAAATATTTTGAGCCCCTGAGAAAGTAATTATTGCCTAGAATGGCTGATTAAGACCCTCGGACGACGAATCAACACTTCGCAAAATTAAATAAGTAATTCGAAAGATAGATAAAAATTAAGGAAAGATGCCAGAAAACTAGAGGTGCTCAAGGACGGCTTAGAGCACGCGACTAACCCAGAAAATCACCATACTACCCCATACAAAGGATCGTCACCCCTCGTTTGGACTCCGATACAACTCCAAAAGCCATTAAAACAGTAAAACTACTCCTCAAAGGCTGATCAAATTCAGCCTTCGGGAGTGGGGAGCTCGTGATATGGCTAAAAATGGGGTTAAATCGGAACCGTCCAAATTGAGCACGAATCTTAAAGTTTGGGATAAAATGGTAATTTCACCTACAAACGGGTCTGAAATGGGTACTGGGTCCTTTTCCCAAATGCCCAATAACCTGTGAACGGATCCACCTCAACTGGGTACGGGTCCCAACCCGAAATGAACCCAGTTCAGCAGGATGGAATTAGGGTTTCTGATTCATCCGAATCAACGGCCCTGATTCATATCTATCTGTTCACTGGGAATTAGGAATTACATTCCTTATCTGATCACAGGGATTACATTCCTAATCTGATCCCTAAGGCGACTATAAATACCCCCCATCCACCACCATTAAGAGGTAATCAATCTTTTGCCAATTTACGCTCTCTCATAATCTTTTCTGGTTATTGACTTGAGCGTCGGAGGGTGCGTCGCCGGGATCAACCCCGGTGTCTCGCACTTTTTGCAGGTGAACGGCGGGAGTCAACGGCCAAACTCCGGCAGAACAGGTTTCAGGTTTGCTATTTAAGTTTTCCAAGAATCCACAAATTCATCTGTTTGTCCCCATACCAGATTTAGCGGTAACAGCGTATATATAATTGATGTGTCAGTGTGTCGCGCCCCGCTTCCCAAAAACACGGAATACGAGTGTGTGACGAAGCCCAGCGAATAATTTTAACATGATCCATAAGCTGTAGAATCGACTCAGCATCACAACAAGAATATAACAAGATATATATATACAACCAAGTATGCATGAATAATTTATTAAGCAACAGAAAACAATTGAAAAAAAATAATAATGTCCAAATAGTTTTCAAGTCTGGATCAAATGTAAAACTCGGGAACATCAGCCCGTTACAAGTTTTAAACAGAAAGAATAAATAATTCAAGAAAAGTAAATATTCTAAACAAGTCTTTTCTCCACTTGCAGGTTAAAACCTCTGCTTACCAATTCCAGCAGGTAGCTCGTCGCCAAAGTCTGCTTAATAAATATAAAATGGAAAAATAGGAAAAACAAGAGAAATTTCCCTTAGTGCAAGCTAGAGCCACAAATAGTAAAAATGAGTACAAGTAATGGGGAACAAGAATTGAAATCAAGAATGTAACAGGGATACAACACGTAGTAGAGATCTAAGAACTAGCTAGCAAGAAAAACTACTCAAGTATACAGGCTGGATAACAAATACTAATGGTGAAGCAAGTGGCAAGTGAACATGTAGGATATCTAACATCAAGTAACAAGTGTCAAGTCTAGTGTCATGTAACAAGTGTCAAGTCTAGTGTCAGGAATCAAGTATCGAGTAACAAGTTGTTGAGTACAATTATCAAGTGAACAAGTATCAAGGTCAAGTTTCACGTATCAAGTTTCATGTATCATATAATCAAATATCGAGTAAGCATATATCGAGTTCAAGTCCTGTAGTTATTACTATCTAGGTAGCACTTCATGCATCCATACTTTTACTACATGGTTGCTACAGTCAAATCAGTTACGTTTAGACCTAGTAATGGAGTCTATAGGGTGGCGTACTCAGGTATCAAGCATCAAGCAAGCCATGGTTCATGAATCGGAAAGTAAATAACAAGTTCACGAAGCAAGTTCGCGAATCCACTAACAAGTTCAAGAACCGCACAATGGGTTCATGAATCAAACAAGTTCATGAGCCAAGTAACTGACTCCATGAATCGATCAAGATACAACAAGTTCGTGAACCAAGTATTTGGAAAACATGGGCCCCCTTCCGAGTACACTTACCTATATTGTGCACTGCCATAGTCTTTTCCTTAAACCCTGACTTATTACATTTATTAACTTTTATGAAGCAAACATACAAGTGTGTGAAACAAGTCAAGAAATCATAAACATGGTCATGGGACAAGTTTGAGGTAATTACATGTCATAATCGAGGGTCAACATAAATAAAAAATATCACGAACAACAAAAATCCCAAATCTGGACAGCACGACGTTGCTGTACCAAAACTATGATTCCCGTTGCTACGAGATAGAAAAAGTGGATCCGTCAGATGGTCTAGAAACTAGACTCCTGCCCGGTTCCAATGCATATAATTAAGGCACGAGAAAGTGGTGGTAACAGGTGTCAAAACAACTAACTACACTGCTAATGCGTCCAGACAGAATTTGTGTATTTGAATTTATACCGGTGAAACACGGTTGAAATGTTGTTAATTAATTCTAAGACAAATTGGGGATGTCCTATAGGGTGTCCAACAACCGCATATAAAATTTCAAGTCAAACGCCTGCTGTTAACATAGTTAAATTAATTCGCAAAGTAAAGGTGTGCAGCAGTTTTGCGAATCTGCGTCTACCGACACAGCTGCAGTAAAACTGTGATAACTCCTAAACCGTAACTCCGAATTCAAAAATTCTGGAAGCTATAGACATCTAGACATCTAGAGCTACATTTTTTATTCAGGGCTTGGGTTCAGATTCTGATGTTAAAGAGGTCAAAACAGCATAGCAATATTCAGGACAGCAACATGTGGGAATATCTTACTAATATAGATTACATGAAATTTTGTTATTAGGCGTCTAGGTTAATGTGTGATATAAATACAGGATAATGATTGTCAAAACAGCAAGTAATAATTTCTTTTCAAGCCAAATGGTTGCAAGATCATCAAATACAAGATATAACATATGTCTACAAATCTAGGGCTCCTTAATTTCATGTGTCCATGTGTTCAGGGGATAAGATGAGTCCAAGTAGTTGTAATATAATACAATTAATTTATTGTGACTCTTAAGATTATGAAATTAAGGAGTTTTAATATTTGATCCACAACGATAGTCAAGGAGGAGTCATAATTTCTAACTATTTGTAGTATTTTCAAGGAATGCTTGAACAAAAATGTGTACAAGAGGAATACTTGCCTTGAGGGTGAAGACGATGATCCGACGGAGGGTAAAGGAGATGGATCCCAACACGGACACAACGAACGGATCGAACGAACACCTGAACCAATCACGAACACACGATCACAATCGAAATCACGGTTCCAAATCACAGATCTCGATGATCAAGAGAACGACCAAGATGATGAAGATCAAGAGATCCAACGACTAGATCAAGAGATCAAGATCATATCAGATCGGACGATTCTGATCGAAGATCAAGATCAAGAACAAGATGATGGTCACGATCGCGATGATCAAGGAAGATCCGACGGTCGAGATCAAGTATCTTGATGATGATGATGATGATCGGGTCAGATCGACGATCGGATGGTCCAGATCAAGAGATCTAGATTAGATCAGACAATGTTCAAGATCAGACGGCCCACAATCGAAGAGATCAAGATGATCAAGATGATCATGGTGATCGACGGCTCTGGATCCACTTGATCAAACCCATCAAGAGAACAGCCGGGGGGGGACTGTGCACTGCGGAGGATGGTGACGACGGCCAGGGCAGTGGCGCGGCACGGCGGACGACGGCGGACCAGGCTGCCGGCACGGTGGGGCGGCACAGCGGCCAAGGGGGAGCTGCCGTAGGTGGTTGTCGACTGGAGCTGCCTGTTGCCGCAGGTGGCTGCAGTGGCCGCTGGTGGGCGCCGCGACTGGGCTGGCTGCGGCGCATTGCCGACAGTGCCGCGAGGTGAGCAGGAGGAGGTCGGCGACTGGCGGAGCGCGGGGGGTGCACAGGCTGTGAGGGGTGTCGACGGCTGCGAGGTGGTCGCTGCGATGGAGGGGAGACGACGCACCGGTGTGCGGGGTGATCGGTAAGCACAGGAGGGCATTGAGGTGGCACGAGGGGCGCGCCGGCGATGCAGCGTCGCGAGGGAGGCTCGCGATGTCGAGGCTGGTGCAGTCGGGGCATCGGCGATGCTGGCAGGACGTCGAGGTGGGCATCGCGGTCAACGAGGAGGTGGGAGAGAAGGAGGAGGGCGCCGGGACTCGAATATGGGATCGAGAGGAAAACGGAAGGAAGGGAGGGTTGCGGCTGTAGGGGAAGATGAATAGGGATATTAGGGTTAAAGGGTAAAGAGTATATATACAGGATGAGAGTGAAAATGGGTTGGGTTGGGTATAAATGGGTTTGGGGATTTTAAAAATACAAGGTTTTAGAAAATGGGTTTGGGTAATAGGATTGAAAGTTAATGGGTATAGGGCCAATAATGGGTTTAAAATAATATCCAATAGGAAAAAGTTAAATAATAAATAAATTGTAGGATTATATATCAAGACATATGTATTGTACTACCATATGAAAATTATTTGAAATCGTTACAAATATAAAAATCAATGGAAATAGGTTTTTAAATCTATGATCAAGATAACAATATTAATAACAAAAATAATAATTTTGATACACACATTAAAATGAGATTTGAAATAAACAAGTTTAATAAAATCCAATTTGTAATAAAATAAAATACAAATAGTCGATCACTTCGAAAATAATCATTAAAGTTAGAATATACTACTATTCGAAGAAAATGCAACTTCCAGTTCGAAAAGATTTTAAATGGAAGGCTCAATTCGAGTTTAAAATAATACTGAATTTATAATAATCAAAATACGAAAAAAAATATTCAGAAAATACGTATTTAGGAAAACAGGGGTTACACAATGTATGCTTTGACTTAGAATCTAATGCAGGATTAACTAACGCAATGATGCACTTATTCTAATGCAAGCAAGACTCTGGAACAGTATGCAGCACATACTACATACGCCCTATATCAAGCTGTTTCTTCATATATAGGGATTTGAACCCGCACCATGAAATCTACTATTGTACGCTAACTTGTTTCTAAAGATACAACGTGACTGATGAGGTTGCCCTGAAACGGTCTAATCCCGCCATCCGCAGTCAGATCATGGTGTCTATGTTTGCCACTACTACTCGGCGTACCGGACCTCACTCAAAATTCTTACGAACCTTTGGAATTTCTGCAGTGCAGATTAGCTCGAAGCATCCCCTGTGGCCCCCTAGCTGATAGACCGTAGTCTATGGCTTCTCCCCCTTAGATATAGAACATGACGGAGTTTCGGGGGTCCATCCCCTAGCTTCGCCTGCCCTTATAATGGCACTTCAGAAATTATCAAATGAGATACGGATCCCGTGCTCCCAACCCAGGAGAAGGCACAGACCGTATTCCTTTGACAAGAAGGGTACAACCTAATAACATCGCCTAGTGTCGGCCGATCGGACAGGTCGGATCATAAGGTATCACCCTTAACACCAACTCTTTCCCTTCGGCAAAAATGATAACAAGTAAAGGTTAAGTAGTAATAGCCATAAGTTACTACCCTAATGATGTCACTAAACCCAAACAATCTCACGGGGTTTTCAATAAGAACTTTCTTAAGATTATCCCGGTCCAACTCATGGCCTATCGATCCAAGACACCGGTGATGGGATCTCCATCACTCATCACTACCCCTAACTCGGATCTCATCAATACTCTTGGCCTGCGATCAACCCACATCAGTTAAGATCCGTCGGTGCACAAGGTGAGGTTTATCCATAGTTGCCAAGGTCGTAAGATACAAGTCTTGATGGTCGATGACCCTTAAGGTAACTATAAGACCCTAGACGAGGTTTTATCGAGCTAACAATACTAGTGACTTTCCCAACCATTATTACCCATATATTGAAGATGAAGCATGTTCACATTATATGGTCCAATTTCAATTAGAACCATATACAACTAGAATTCATGGGTTCTTTTTCCCAAATTTGAACTAGGACAACACGCGACTAGGTTCACGGGTTCTTTCTCAAGGTTGAGCTAGAACCACCTAGAACCTAAATGCATGGGTTCCTCGCCAATTTGAGCTAGAACTATCATGGAGCTAGTTTCATGGGTTTCTTCTTAAAAATCGAACAAGAACAAATTTGGAACATGATTTCATTTCAATAGTTCAATTGGATTAGCATGCAAGCTAAACTCATAGGTACCTTTTAGAAATTTAACTAAAACCGCTACAACGTATAACTTAAACATGCATGGATTCTTTTGAATCTAAAACAACCATACAAACTCAAGCATGGGTTCTTTTAAATCTAGAACAACTACACATCTCAAGCATGGGTTCTTTACTAGAACAACTACAATAACTCAAGCTGGGTTCTTATTAGAACAACAACTACAATAAATCTACAAACTCAAGCATGGGTTCTTTTAAATCTAGAACAACTACACATCTCAAGCATGGGTTCTTTACTAGAACAACTACAATAACTCAAGCTGGGTTCTTATTAGAACAACAACTACAACAACTCAAGCATGGGTTTCTTACTACAACAACTCAAGCATGAATTCTTTACTACAACAACCTACAACAACTTAAGCATGGTTTCTTTAGCGCATACAACTTAAGCATGAGTTTCTTACTACAACAACTCAAGCATGGGTTTCTTACCACAATAACTCAAGCATGAATTCTTTACTACAACAACCTACAACAACTTAAGCATGGTTTTTTTAGCATATACAACTTAAGCATGGGTTTCTTACTACAACAATTCAAGCATGAGTTTCTTACTACAACTCCTCAAGAATGGGTTTCTTACTTCAACTCAAGCATGGGTTTCTTACTACAACAACTCAAGCATGAATTCTTTACTACAACAACCTACAACAACTTGAGCATGGTTTCTTAAGCACATACAACTTAAGCATGGGTTTCTTGCCATAACAACTCAAGCATGAATTCTTTACTACAACAACCTACAACAACTTATGCATCGTTTCTTTAGCATATACAACTTAAGCATGGGTTTCAACTACAACAACTCAAGCATGGGTTTCTTTACTACAACAACCTACAACAACTTAAGCATGGGTTTCTTACTACAACAACTCAAGTATGAATTCTTTACTACAACAACTTACAACAACTTAAGCATGGTTTCTTTAGCATATACAACTTAAGCATGGGTTTCTTACTACAACAACTCAAGCATGAATTCTTTACTACAACAACCTACAACAACTTAAGCATGGGTTTCTTACTACAACAACTCAAGCATGGTTTCTTTTACTACAACAACCTTCAACAACTTAAGCATGATTCTTTACTACAATAATTAGCAACTCAAGCATGGTTTCTTTACCACAACAACCCTACAACAACTTCAGCATGGTTCTTTACTACAATAATTAGCAACTCAAGCATGGTTTCTTTACTACAACAACCTATAACAACTTAAGCATGGTTCTTTACTACAATAATTAGCAACTCAAGCATGGGTTCATTACTACAATAATTAGCAACTTACACATAGTTTCTTTACTACAATAACCTACAATAACTTAAGCATGGGTTTCTTTCTACAACAACTCAAGCATGAGTTCTACATATAACTCAAGCATGATTCGTTTAGCATATACAACTCAAGCATGATTCTTTACTACAACTCAAGCATGGGTTCTACATATAACTCAAGCATGGGTTCTAACATACAACTCAAGCATGATGGGTTCTTGGGTCTTTTAGCAACCTAGAATAATTTAGAACATGCTACTAAAGACTTTTATCTAAATTATTACAAAGACTACTTCTTTTATGAATTACAACTATCTATTTATTACTAAAATCTAATTTTATCAAATCTACAAGTTCCTACATATTACAAAACCTACTTTTATTTAATCTACAAGTTCTACATAATACAAAAATTACCTTTATTGAATCTACAAATCCTACATATTACAAGACCTACTTTTCTTCAACCTATAAGTTCCTACATACAACAAGATCAACTTTTTATGAACTAGGGTTAGTAAAGATTGACCTTTAACAAGATAGAGAGCAACAAATAACAAAAAGACCTATCTTTTAATAGCTAGATGAGTTCTACAACCCCAAAATGGGTATGTAAACATTCTTACTTACTAATCTTTATGCTCATAGTTATAGTTTTGTGTTAACAAAATAACCATAATAACAACAATAATCATAACAAGGTTAAAGATTCAACCTTTATGTGTTTTTAGCAAGTTCTTCATTCAAAACTCTTCATGTGGTCCTCTTGGACTCACACTACTCATATGCCCAAACAAATTAGTCCAAGTTGTTAGTTTAGCAAAATAACCATAACAAAAGTCTAAAGATTACACCTTTATGTTGTTTTGGTTAAGTTCTACCATACATTTTTCTCATGGGATCATTTTGATCCTTACAACAATGTTTATGCTTAGGATTTAGTCCAAGTTATTTAGAAACATACACACACACAACCACACATCATAAAGATGAGTTCTTTTTAACCTACAACAACAAAGCATCTTAAGGTGGGTTCTTTTTCACATACAACAAGTAACTAACCCAAAAGATGGGTTCTTGTTACCGCTGATTTTGGTGTGGGGGTAAACAGATAGAATTTTTGAGTCCGAGAACAACCTGAACAGTTGACTCAAGCCTTCTTGCTCCTGGCGCAACCTGCAAGGAAGTGCGAAACACCGGGGTTGATTCCGGCGACGCACCCTCCGACGCTCTTGTCAGTAATCAGAAGAGATTAAGAAAGACCTTAAAAGTGGTGAAAAAGTGATTAACCTGTAACAGAGGTAGGAGGGGTCGTATTTATAGTCGCCAGGGGAGTTGTTTAAGGGCCTGATTTCCTGTGTAACCGCCGGGAGTAAAATCCTCAGTCTGTTTAGGAAACTGACCCCTTGATTCCTGGTGAGAGCAAATTAGGCCCGTTGACTTGGTCAAATCAGTGGCCCTGATTTGTCTCTTGCTAGTCTGGGCTCGCTTCGGGTCGGGACCCGTGCCCAATTGGAGCGGATCTATTCGTGGGTTATTGGATCTGTGAGAAGGAGATTCAGAACTCGCTTTGGACCCGCTTGTATGTGAAATTACCTTTTTATCCCCGAGCTTCGAGATTCGTGCCCAATCTGGACGGTTCCGATTTAACCCCATTTTTAGCCATATCACGAGCCCCCCACTCCTAAAGACTGAGCGTGATCAGCCTTTGAGGAGTAGTTTGACTGTTTTGGTGGCTAGCGGAGTTGTATCGGAGTCCATTAGAATCTTGAGAGGGGGTAGTGAGGTAACTTTTTGATGCCATGTGCTGTTTCCTAGCCATATCGAGTATTTGGCGTCTTTCATCTATTTTTTTCGGATTATTTATTTAATTTTGCGATGTGTTTACTAATCGTTCGGGGGGCCTTAACAGTGCATTCTGGGCAATAATTGTTTGTTCAGGGGCCCAAAAATATACCCCCAAATTTTCAATTATTTTCTAAAATTTTTAGTTAAATTTCCCGAATTTTTAGCAATTTTTCGCAATTTTTAAATAAATAAAGCGATTTAAATAAATAAAAAACGATTTTTAATACTGATTTATGGCGTGGCACAATCTGGACCTCTGATCATCGTCGAGCGTGATTTTCTGAGAGATCTGACGGTCTCCATCGCTCGGCAGATTTTTCCTCCGTTTGTGAGCTCGGAATGGCACTTGCTCAGCTGCCGACCGGAGACTAGGGGGTTCGGCATTCCAAGCGACATGGCGCAATCTGAGCCATCGGATGGCGGCGCGTTTTCCAAGAAAATGCTATCTTGTCTTTTAGCGCACGTGGTGCAATCTGGACCGTTCATCATTAGAAGCACGAATTTCTGAGAGATCCAACGGTCGTAGTAGCTCAGAGTCTTTTTTCTCCGTTTGCGGGATCGGAAAGGCACTTGCTCGGCAGCCGACCGAAGGCATGGGGTTTCGGCAGTCCGAGCGACGTGCTCGTAGCTTCGGTCGGATGACGTGGGGCTTGTTCAAGCTCGGAAAGGCGCTCGTACGGCAGCCGACCGAAGGCAGGGGGTTTCGGCTGTCCGGACGACGTGGCGCAATCTGAACCGTTGGATGACGATGCGCATCTCGAGACAGGCACATTTCTCAAGAAAATACTATCTTGTCGTTTAGTGTCCTCGGCGAGATCTGGGCCGTCTGATCGAGATCAGGCGCGATTTTTGAGGAGAAAGTGAATTTTCCCCATTTGCGAGCTCGGAAAGGCACTTGCTCGGCATCCGACCGGAGACAGGGGGTTTCGGCAGGACGAGCGACGTGGCGCAGTCTGAGCCACTGGATGACGATGCGCATCTCAAGACGGGCACATTTCTCAAGAAAACACTATCTTGTTGTTTAGTGTCCTCGGCGAGATCTGGGCCGTCTGATTGAGATCATGCGCGAAAGTTGAGGAGAAAGTGTGTTTTCTCCATTTGCGAGCTCAGAAAGGCACTTGCTCGGAATCCGACCGGAGACAGGTGGTTTCGGCAGGACGAGCGATGTGGCACAATCCGTCTCGAGACGATCCTGTTCCCAAGGACATTAATGGTGCTCCGGGGTTTGTGCGGCGTTCCACCTTCCCCAAGTCATTAAGGATGATTCCTTCAATTAATGCGTGGCGTTACAACTTCCGAGGATCATAATGGCTAGATCTTGGAGGGTAGGCTATAAGTACTCCATTCCCCTTGTTATTTCAGTCGCAGCAATGTTGAGTTTTAGACCTCGGTGGTGTCTGCCTCTGGCGGACGCCAGTCTTGTGGGGTCTTGACCTTGATAGGTTCGGAGGGGTGGTTACTCTACTGCCTTCTTCTTCTCCCGTTCCTGACGGCCCTCATTGTGGGTGTCAGGGTCGGGGGAGAATGAGGCAGGAGTAGTGACGACTGTGATCCGAACCCGAGGTATGAGTCGCTCCGGGATGATGGGTGGTCGTTCTTCCACCAAGGTCTTCTGCCGACTCCGGCTGTCCCGAGGTGGGTGGCGGGGTCGGAGGAGATCATGGTGGAAGAGGTGACGATCCAAATTCGGACCCGGGGGAGATCATGGCTCGGACTTCCGGACCATCGGTGAGATTGAGGGGGAAGAAATAAAGGGCGTTCCGAGCTTGTTGTTTGCATCTGTGAAGGCTTTGTTGCCAGAGTCCTCTACCAGGCCGAACCTTCACAGTTGCAATCAACTAGCACGGAATGGCGCGTTTCTCCCGATCTCTGAATGTTGATCTGCTTTCGACCGGGACCCGTGGGTCGGCGGAATACCGACCGAGACCTGGGGCCTGGGGGGCGCTCGCTGAGGACGGTGCCTTAAAACTTTGAATCAAAACTTTTTCTGGTTTCTCCAGACATAGGTGGGACGTCCGAGGGTTCAATCGTCCGGGCGATGTGGCGCACCCGGATCCGTCGGATGACATGGAGGAGGTGTAGGCAGTCCGAGCGACCTGACGCAATCTGAACCGTTGGATGGCGGCTCGCATCTCGAGACGGGCACATCTCTCAAGAAAACACTATCTTGTCGTTTAGTGTCCTCGGCGAGATCTGGGCCGTCTGATCAAGATCATGCACGAAAGTTGAGGAGAGAGTGCGTTTTCTCCGTTTGCAGGCTCGGAAAGGCACTTGCTCGGAGACCAACCGGAGTCTGTGCAATCTGGCTCGGATTGCGTGTGGCTCGGATTCAGATCCCATTGCGCCGAGCTGGTTGACTTGGTGAGGAAGGCGGTTGTGTTGGGCCTTCACGACGTTTCGAGAGCAGCCCAAAAGTCGCACTTATTCGTTTGGAAGTCCAAGGGACGTTCCATTTTTACTATAAATCTTCACCCTCCCCTTAGACCAAGTCTCATTTTTTACTTTTACTCTCTCTCTTCAGTTTTTACTTTGCCTTCGAAGTTTTTAGCTCTCTGGTGGCGTTGCTAGCTGTTGCGGTAGCGTTCTTTGTCTCCGGCGAACTTTCCGACCGTACCTATCACTTCAAGGTCAGTCTCTTTCCCTTCTCTTTTAGAAAAAATGGTTAAGATCATGGATGAGACCCCCGCCTCGGAGCAAGCCATTGGCCGAGGGGATAAAGGGAAGGAGGTAGTGGAGCCGAGTGATCAGAATGTCGTTCGTCCGGACAGAGAGGGCGAAGTGGCCGAGCTGCCTAAGGAGGTTGCGGCGGTGTCCCGGGAGGGCAAGGCCGTGGTCACGATCGTGGAAACGCCGAAGACGGCGAGAGCGTTCGGTCGACAGCCCATTTCTTTGTCGAGCGTGGGAGGCGTACGGGACTACGCCGAGGACACTTTGGAGAGAGTGACCCAAGGCACGGCTAAGTTGGTGGAAGAGAACGAGCCGATGGAGCTGTCCGAGGTGGACCATACCATCTCGTCTCTCACCGAAGGTGACCTTCACCTGATCCGAGAGGGCTTCCGGATCCCTGCCGACTATGGACTGCTCCTCCCCGGGCCGGGTTTCCGAGCCAACACAAAGTCCTCGTCAGACATGTGCGTTTTTCCGGTCGACTCCCTTATTGCCGGACTCCGCTTTCCCCTCCACCCGTTCGTGGTTGATGTTCTGACATGGTACGGTTTGAGCCCTGCCCAGCTGATGCCGAACACATGGAGGCACGTCATGGCATTCGTCCTCCGATGCCAAGAGGTCGGCGGTAAGCCGAGTATGTTCCTCTTTCGGAGTCTCTGCCGACCCTGTCAGCCAAGGCGAGACGAACAGAGGTTCTATCTTTCGCCCCGGACGGGCGTGAAGCTAATCGAGAATCCGGACTCGATCAAACATTGGAAGGAGAAGTACTTCCTCATCCGAGCTCCGGCGCCGTGGGTGATACCGACGGTTTGGGCAAAGGAGGGTCTGCCCAAGCGGACCAAGAAGGAGGCGGCGCTGAGTGATGAGGAGGTGGAGGTCCAGAAGAAGCTCCTCGCCCTGCCAGCACTAAGCTGGAAAGAAATTACCGAGGAGGATCTGTTCCGTGGGGGTCTCAGTCCGATCGACCCTAGTATGCTTCTGGTATTTATACTCTTTGTTTAAAGTTCATGAAAATTTTTCTAAGTCTTTTCATTCGGCTTTTGCAGAGACGATGAAGCTGGATTACAAAGCTCTGGTGGCGAAGGGCCGGTCGGAGCAGGAGGCGAAGAAGAAGAGGCCTTCGGCAGGGCCTCAGGACAGCCGAGCCTCGAAGAAGCCTTCGGTCGAGAAGACTGCCGACCAACCGAAGGTCGCGGTCCTCGAGCAGGGGGAGATCAGGGTCCTCGACTCTCCTGCCTCGGGTGCGTCGACACCGCCTTCGAAGGGGGATGCCCCCGGTTCGTCGAGCGGTGCGTTCGGCGTGAAGGAGGTGTTGTCCCTCCAGGTTCCGTCCCTCACTGCCGAGGCGGAGAAGATCTTGACCGAGCGTCATAAGCAGATCTTCGTCCCCGACTGGCAGGTGATGAACGTCGACGGCTTCTTGGGCGACGCAACATCTGCATGGAAGCGGTGAGGCACCTGCCGACCCCGAAGGATCGAGCGACCCTGAAGGCCAGGCTGGCAGGGGACGCCGTGATGCAGATTGCTCGGAATACTATGTCGGTAAGTAGGCCGAGCCCTCCCTCATCAAGATTTCTTTCTTAGAATTTTTCCAAGTCCTTGTGTTCGGATTTTAATGTGCTGTTCTTTTTCAGACCCTCTACCACTTCAATTTCCTGGTCGAGGAGTTTGCGAACAAGGAACAGGAGAAGGAGCGGGAGAGGGCGGAGCGCGTCAAGGCCACGCAGCGGCTTGATGCCGAGCAGCTCCTCTCGACGAAGAGGGCTGCCGAAGTGGCGGGGTTGGAGAAGCAGCTGGCCGACGCCATTCAGCTGTCGAAGGACACGGCGGCCAAGCTTGAGGCGTCGGAGAAGGAGGCAGCCGAGCTGAAGGAGGAGCTGGCCAACGCTCGGTCGGAAGCGGAGAAGGCTCGGAAGAGGGCCGAGAGGATCATGGCCAAGCACCAGAAGAAGGTGAAGAAGGTGAGGAAGGCCGTGCAGGAGGAGGCCGCGCAGCACATGCTCCAGAACATGGAGGATGCCTACGGTCGAGCCCTGCTTCACGTAGCCGCCAAGAACCCTGGCTTCGACACGTCCTCCTACCGTTTTTACGACCCCGTGGAAGGGGAGGAGGAGGTTCCCGAAGGGCTACTCGACCCCGAGGGAGAGACGGAGCGTGCTGAAGGCCCAGGGGAGACCGAGGCCGAGGGCGAGGAGGAGGATGACTCCGAGGAGGAGAGCGGGAGCGAAGGCGAAGGCGAGGGCGGTGGCGAGGACAAGACCGGGGGGTCGACGGACCCGAGCGGCAAAAAGGTCGACCCCTGACTCGGTTGTCTCTCTTTTTAGTCTTTTTTTTTTTGTAAGCCTAACTGCGGACTGGCCACCGCTTTTGTAAAATTTTCTCCTCGGTTTTGAATGAAAACATTTTGTTTGGCCAAAATTTATCCAAGTGTTGAGCCTCGGATTTGCGTGTGACTAGTTGTAGATGTTTCCGTGTATTGTCCCATCGGATTTATCTCCGCTTTTCAGGTGAAGTTCGGTCCGATCACGGAGGTTGTATACCTTCGGAAGGAGCTGGCAAAAACGAAGGGTGAGCTCTTGAACAGCCGGCAGAGTCGGTTTCTCCTGCTCGGAAGGCTGGAGGAGACGAAGGCAGCTGTGCGGAGGTATTGTCGCGAGCTGTGGCAACTGCGGAAGTACCCCCAAGCTTCTTGTCCCGAAGGCGAAGTCGAGAGGCTCCGTAGAGAGCTCACTGTCGCCGAGCAGAAGAATGACGACCTTTTGGCTGAGGTCCAACACTTGGAATTAGCGGAGAAAGAACGCTCGGCGGAGGAAGAGAAGCTGACCTCCGAGCTGGAGAAGGCATCGGCCGAGCACAAGAGGTTATTGGCCGAAGTCGACAGGCTCAGAAGGATCACGATAGATAGGGGAATCGAGGTCACTCACTTCCGACGGCTTGCGGCCGATGGTGCCAACGCCTCTGGCTCGTCAAGGCCTTCTCGTTCGAAGAAGTCGACTAAGGACGACGCTTTGAGAGACAGAATCATTGAACTGGAGGAAGAGATCGCGTCGCTCAAGCCTGTGCCGGAGAGGGCTAACGTTCGCAGTACGTCGTGTACTTGCGAAGAGAGCGAGAGGGGGATTACGTTTTACGAACTTGCGACACGCTCGCCTATGACCAGGCGGAGTCCAGCCGACGCTCAGAGCAGTGCGGCCGTCTCGTCGAGCGGGGCCTCGGCCGGCGCCGCAGTTAGAGCCAGCAGCGAAGGGGGGTCGCGCTTCGTTGGTTTAGGATTGAGCTCGGAGGGCAGGCCTCGTCGTCCTCGCATTTCCCTAAACCGAAGCATTCCCCTTCCGAAGAGGCCCTGATCATGTCATTTTTCATCCCCTCTGACTTGTTGTAAAACATTGTAGTAGATTCGGTCTTGATGTATGTGACGCCACTATATATATATGAATGTAAATCTGAAAGTTTCTTCAGAAAATTTCCAAGTGTTGGACTTCGGCAGTGCATTGAAATTTTGCTATTTGTTTTCCCCTTTTTTCAGCTCGGGGCGGTCGATTCATATGCTGATCTCCACGGCTCGGATGATGACTCTGAATCCGAAGCCACTTCTGGGACGGCGGCTCTGAGTCCTAGGAGCGTCGAGCTGGAGTTACGCCGAGCTGAGGGTGAGCGGGCTCACCTTTTGTCCGTCCTCGACCTACGGGAAGCCGAGATCCAACGTCTGGAGAATAGGATCGCCGAGTTGAGCCCTGCAGAAGGGGACGAGGATTCGCAAACCGCGTTCGGCAACGCTCTTCGGGTCAAGTGTATTCGACACAACCAGTCGAAGATTATAGCCGAGCGGAATGATTTGCTCTCGGAGATTCGACACTTGCAGACTGTGGTAGCAAAGCTCCGGAACGATGCAGGGGAGCTACCAGCCGAGGAGGACGAACATTCGGCCGAACAGTCTAGTAAGGATATTTCCATATGAGGGCCAAGTATAGTGGGTCGGCGTCGTGTATTTTGTTTGCCAACACTTTGTAACCATGAAAAAGATGTGTTTTGTATTCTGGTCTGGTTGTTTAATAGAATATCTTTCGTTGTTCTGCGTATTTATTTTGCTTATGACTGCGTTGGTCGCGCCGAGGTCCTTGAACCGAGCATGTTATTTCCGTCGGCGAGAGTGTTTGAACCGAACGGGTTCCCATGAGTACGGTATTTTGTCATTTAGTGACTCTGACAAGGTACGGAGCGAATATCTAGGCGGCTCTGTCCCCAAGAAAGCATTATCCTGTCGTTTAGCGCAGGTGGCAAGATCTGAGTCGTTGAACACAAGCACAAATCTCGAGGCGGCTCAGTTCCCAAGAAAACGCAATCTTGTCGTTTAGAGCCGGTGGCAAGATCTGGGCTGTCTGATCGAGATCAGGCGCGAAAGTTGAGGAGAAAGTGAGTTTTCTCCGTTTGCGAGCTCAGGAAGGCACTTGCTCGGTAGCCGACCGAAGGCGTAGGGCTTCGGGCTTCGGCTATTAGGCAGGAATGCTCGGATTATGTGGCCGAACGTAGCTTTGGTGTCCCTCCACTGACGGAGCAGAGGGGCGGACCACTCCCAGTTTGCCGCGAAGCAAGCTTGGGGGGACTGGGAGCTAAGTGTTGGACTCCGGGTCCATCGTTGTAGTTCAATGGCTGTGGGAGCAATTCCGAATGGCGATCTACCCCTGGCTCGTCCGGAGGCGAGCCGAGGAGGTAAAGTCGAGCCGAGTGTTGGACTTCGAACCATCGGTGTAGTTCAATGGCTGTGGGAGCAATTCCGAACGGCGATCTACCCCTGGCTCGTCCGGAGGCGAGCCGAGGAGGTGAAGTCGAACCGAGTGTTGGACTCCGAACCATCGGTGTAGTTCAACGGTTGTGGGAGCAATTCCGAACGGCGATCTACCCCTGGCTCGTCCGGAGGCAAGCCGAGGAGGTAAAGTCGACCCGAGTGTTGGACTCCGAACCATCGGTTTAGTTCAACGGTTGTGGGAGCAATTCCGAACGGCGATCCACCCCTGGCTCGTTCGGAGGCGAGCCGAAGAGGTAGAGTCGAACCGAGTGTTGGACTCCGAACCATCGGTTTAGTTCAACGGTTGTGGGAGCAGTTCCGAACGACGGTCTACCCCTGGTTCGTCCGGGGACGAGCCGAGGAGGTGAGGTTGGGCCGAATGTGGACTCCGAACCATTGGTTGAAATCACAATTTAAAAAGCAGGTCATGCGAATTCACAAACACAAAAAAGCTTTCTTTATTGATAATCGACGGCGAACCGTTTTACATAGTACAATTTATGAAAATAGGTTACAAGTCGGAGGACTGGAATGGCTCGATATCCCATGATACTTAGAGTGGCGCCGGAGCGCTTTCTTGGTATTTTAGGAGGTGGTCGGCATTCCAAGTCCTCGGAAGCTCTCTGCCCTCTAGGTCTTCAAGACGATATGCCTCGGGCCGAACTACCCTCGTGATCCTGTACGGCCCTTCCCAGTTCGGAGCCAGCTTGCTCTTCTGACTGGGGAAGGATATGGCTAGCTTTCTCAAGACCAAATCTCCTTGCTTAAGGTTGGCGGGTCGGACCTTTTTGTTGTACGCTAGTTCAACTCTTCTTTGGTAAGTCTGCTGCCGAATTGACGCTCTTTCCCTCAGTTCATCTATCAGGTCCAAGTCTGCTCTGAGATCTCTGGCATTCTGTGCTTCGTCATAGGCTGTGAGCCGAGGGGAAGGTATTCCGACCTCGAGAGGTATCACGGCCTCGGACCCATAGGTGAGGTTGAAAGGGGACTCGCCTGTGGGGGTCCGCTTGCTCGTGCGGTAGTTCCATAGGACGTTGGGGAGTTGGTCGACCCACAAGACCTTGGAACTTTTGCCTAGCCTTTTCTTGATGCCTGCGAGGATCTGCCGATTAGCATTTTCTGCCTGTCCGTTCGACTGAGGGTGGGAGACGGACGAGAAACGCTGCTGGATGGCCAGGTCGTCGCATAGAGCTCGGAATGCTGCGCCAGTGAACTGAGTCCCGTTGTCCGTCACGAGGACGCGAGGGACGCCGAACCTACAAATGATGCTCTTCCAGAAGAACTGTACCACCTTGTTCTCAGTTATAGTGGCGAGGGGCTCGGCCTCGACCCACTTCGAGAAGTAGTCGATGGCTACGACCAAGAACTTGAACTGACCCGGAGCCGGAAGGAAGGGCCCTAGTAAATCCATCCCCCACATTGCAAAGGGGATGGGACTTGATAGGGAGGCGAGGTTGGCCTGAGGGAGGCGTCGGATGCTGGAGTGTCTCTGACAAGAGCTGCATTACCGAACGTGTCGCTCGGCGTCTTGAAGGAGGGTTGGCCAGAAGTATCCATAATTTAAAGCTTTTCGGGCCAAGGACCTAAATCCTGAGTGTGCCCCTTCGATGCCTTCGTGGAGCTCTTGTAGGACATATTCAGCCTGATCCGGAGAGAGGCACCTTAGGTATGGTCGGCCGTCTATTTGAGAGAAAGAGCGTTTGTATAGGATGCCCTCGATCAGGACATACCGCTCGGCTCGGGTTCTGACTCGGCGAGCCTCTTTGGGGTCTTCGGGTAGGAGCCCGTCCCTCAAGAACTCCACTAGAGGCTTCATCCAATTATTTTGTAACATGACCGGCAACGATTCCGCGAAGCCAGGTGTCTCGTCTTCGATGCTCGGCTAAGAGAGGACTTCGATCAGCACGGTCTGCTCGAGGCCTTGCAGGGAGGACGAGGCCAATTTGGAGAGGGCATCGTCCTGTGAGTTCTCTTCACGAGGGACCCGCTGGATGAGCGCCTCCTCGAACCGGCCCATGAGGGCCCGAACCTTGGCAAGATACTTCGCCATCCGCTCGTCTCGAGCCTCGTACTCGCCCAAGACTTGGTTCACGATGAGCTGGGAATCGCTGTGGATTCGGAGGCGCTGCGCCCCAGCACTTCGTGCAAGTCCGAGACCAGCGATGAGTGCTTCGTACTCTGCCTCATTGTTCAAGGCCTTGAAGTTCATGCAGATCGCGTACTGGAGGACGAAGTCGTCAGGGCCGTTTAGAATGATGCCGGCGCCACTTCCTTCATTACAAGAGGATCCGTCCACGAAGACTACCCAAATGGGGGGTCCATTCGGAGTGTGTTCGACTTCAGGGATGGTGGACTCTACGATGAAGTCGGCGAGTGCCTGCGCTTTAATGGCTGTCCGAGGTTGGTAAGATATGTCATGCTGGCTCAGCTCTATGGACCACTTCATCAGCCGGCCCGAGGTCTCGGGCTTGTAGAGGATCTGCTTTAGGGGCTGGTCGGTGAGGACGACGATCGAGTGGGACTGAAAGTATGGCCGAAGCTTCCTCGCCGCCGTGACTAGGGCGTAGGCCACCTTCTCTATCTTCGGATAGCGGAGCTCGGCGTCCCGAAGCACTTTGCTCACGTAGTAGATGGGCCTTTGGGACCGGTCCTCCTCTCTTACCAAGACAGCGCTCAAGGTCTGCTCGGAAGCAGCCAAGTAGACGAAGAGAGTCTCGCCCGGGACCGGTTTGCTGAGCAGAGGGGGGTTCACCAAGTAGGCCTTCAACTGGTCGAACGATTCCTGTTGTGGTTGGCCCCATTCAAAACCCTTAGCCCCCCTGAGTGCTTTGAAGAAGGGGAGGCACTTTTCTCCCGACTTCGAGAGGAACCGACCGATAGCAGCGAGCCGACCAGTAAGCTTCTGCACCTTCTTGATGTTCCGGGGCGGTGCCATGTCTAATATGGCCTTAATCTTCTCGGGGTTAGCCTCGATTCCTCGTTGGCTTACCATGAAGCCGAGGAATTTTCCCGAGGAGACCCCGAACGCACACTTGTTCGGGTTCAGCCGCATGCTGTGCCTTCTCAACACGCCGAAGGCCTCTTGGAGGTCGGCCACGTGATCAGTGCCTCGGACGCTTTTGACGAGCATGTCGTCAACGTACACCTCCATGTTCCGACCTATCTGGCTCTGGAAGACCTTATTGACGAGGCGCTGATAGGTGGCGCCGGCGTTCTTCAAGCCGAACGGCATGACCCGGTAGCAGTAGAGGCCTTGGTCGATGACGAAGGAGGTCTTCAGAATGTCCGGAGGGAACATTCGGATTTGATTGTACCTCGAGAAGGCGTCCATAAAGCTGAGGAGCTCATGGCCCGAGGTGGCGTCAATAAGGGTGTCGATGTTCGGAAGGGGGAAAGGGTCCTTCGGACACGCCTTATTCAGTTCGGTGAAGTCAATGCATATTCTCTAGGAGCCGTTCGACTTCTTGACCATTACAACATTGGAGAGCCACTCAGGGTAATTTACCTCCTGTATGAACTTGGCCTTCAGCAGTTTATCCACCTCCTCCTTGATGGCCTGCTGTCGCTCGGGAGCGAACTTTTGCCTCTTCTGCTGAACCGGTTTGTACCCTGGTTCGACACTCAGGCGATGGACGAGCAGCTCCTCGAAAATGCCGGGCATGTCCGCGGCCGACCATGCAAACAAGTCGCGGTTATCCCGGATGCATTTAATCAGGTCCGAGCACAGTGCGGTCGGCAAGGATTTGCTGATGAGGAACTTCCGGCTCGGGTCCTCGTCCGAGAAGAGCACTTCTTCTAACTCGTCCGCCGGCTCGGACGTTGGCCGAGCTTTCGGCTCGGGGATTTCTAGTGTCTCGAGCGAGAGCACTGGTCCCCCGGTGGAAGTCATGTAGCACTTCCGGGCTGTTTCTTGGCTTCCCCTGACTTCCCCTACTCCCGACCGAGTGGGGAACTTCATTTTCAAATGGTACGCAGAGGGGACAGCTTCCAAGGCGGCTAGGCCGGGTCGGCCTAGAATGACATTATACGCCGCCGGGACGTCGACGACTATGAAGTCCATCGGCTCGGTCCGGGTAGTAGGGGCGCTTCCCGCGGTTACGTCTAGGGTTATCACCCCCTCGACAGTTACCGGGACCCCCGTGAACCCGTGGAGTGTGTAACCGGCCAGCTTGAGACGGTCCCAGGACAGCTGCAGGCCTCGGAAGGCCGAGAGGAAAAGAATATTGACCGAACTCCCATTGTCTACTAAAATCCTCTGCACCTTGAAGTTGGCCATCCAGAGGTCGATGACGAGGGCATCACAGTGTGGGGTTCGAACCCCTTCGAGGTCTGCATCGGAGAAGGACACAGGGACGTCGAGACCTTTGGGGGGAGGGGCACTGTGAACGGAGTTGACCTCTCGGACGAAGGCCTTCCGGGAGGAATTAGAGGAGCCCCCCATGGGGCCTCCATGGATCAGGTGCAGAATCCGTTCCTCCTCGAACTCGGGTGTCTCTTCGCGTCGCTCGGAGCGCTTGTTAGCCCCCCGAGGCGGAGGAGAATTGCGATCCGCCCGATCGTTAGCCTTCACGAATTTGGTCAACTGCCCCCTCCGGATGAGGGCTTCGATCTCATCTCTCAAAGCCCGACAGTCGTTCGTGTCGTGGCCGTGGTCCCGATGGTAACGACACCATTTATCTTTGTTCCTCCTCTTTGTCGGGGTGTGCATCCTCGGAGCTGGAGGGATGACCCTCTCCTTCTCCACTTCCATTAGGATGGTAGAGACGTTAGTGGTGAGGGGAGTGAACTTCTCAAACCTGGGGGGAGGGCGACGCTGACCGCCATTGTCCTTCTGAGCTTTCTTGGACCCCTCTTCCCCCGTCGCCTTCCTCTTCGACCCTGAGGAGGGCCCCCCGAAGCTCGGAAGGGCTTCAACCTCCTCTGCTCGGATATACTTCTCGCACCTCAGGAGGAGGTCGGCGAAGTCATGCGGGGGCTTCTTGGCTAGGGACGATCAGAGGTTGGTGTTGAGAACGTTCGACTGGAACGCCACGGTCGCCACTGACTGGTCTAAGGAGGCGATAGACCTAACCTCTGCGGTGAATCTCTTCACATAGTCCTGCAGCTTCTCTTCCCTTTCCTGCCGCAGGTTCAGTAGGGAGAGGCTAGTCTTCTCAGCTCGCCTGCTACTCACGAAGTGAGTTATGAACAGTGTCTCAAACTGCTCGAACGAGAAGATCGAGGAAGGAGCGAGTCTGGAATACCATTCCCGAGCTGACCCCCTGAGGGTGGCGGGGAAGGTCCTACAGAGCACGACGTCGAAAGCTTGATGGATCAGCATCAGGGTCTTGAAGCTTTCGACGTGATCAACTGGGTCGGATTCCCCTGAGTACGTTTCAAACTTTGGAGGTTTGAAACCCCTCGGTATGTGGGCCTCCATGATCGACCGAGAGAAAGGGGGTCTGCTGGGACGGACCGTTCCTGCTCGGGACTCCTCCTCTCTGTCCATGCAGCCAATACGCCTTTCCACCTCATGGAGGCGGTAGATGAGGGCGTTGTCCCTCCGCTGGTAATCATACGACCCCCCGGACTCTTCTTCATAGGAAGGGGAGCGCGGACTGCGGCGCCGGTAGCCCTGAGATCGGCGAGGACTGTACTGCTGCTGCTGGCGGCTGGGAGCCGGGGAAGGACTTCGGGTTCGGCGGCGAGGACTGGGATCCCTCGGGGGCGTTGGAGCCCTCTGGGCATTTTGGACGTTCTGCCGAAGGTTGAGAGCCTGCAGAACGGTGTCTTGGAATTGTAGGAACTCGGCACGAGTGATCGGTGCGTCATTGTTCCTCCGAGGATGCCGATCCGCGGGGGAATGCGGCCTCCTCCTCCTGCGTTCGGGAGATGTCGCACGGCCCCTGCGGTCCGGGGACCTCCTTCCGTCTCGGCGACGTGGGGACCGCTCATCCTGACGCTGGCGGGAGGCTCCCCCTCGGGCCCGCCTCTCGTCAAGGTGGGTGCGGAGGTCGTCATCCTTCTGGCGGTTCAGGAGCGTGTTGCGGAGGTTGGGATGATGAGAAGCCATCGAGTCCGAGGACCCATTATGGACCGAGACATGGTCCGGGTTGAGGGACTGCTTCTGCTTCCGACCGTTATGGCCGGAAGGGCCATTGTTGGGTTGCTGCTTGGGAAGAGAAGGTTGGCCCTGCTGGGCCGGAGGAGGAAGGTCGGGCTGAGGAATAGGATTGAAGGGGGCTTCCTCTGTTGGGTCGGCGGGATTAGCCCCACGGTTTGACCCTGACCTTCTTTGGAGGCATGGTTGGAGAGGACGACAGAGAAGGGGCTGAGGTTGTTCGTGTGGTTGTGTTCCCACAGACGATGCCAATCTGTTACCGCTGATTTCGGTGTGGGGGTAAACAGATAGAATTTGTGAGTCCGAGAACAACCTGAACAGTTGACTCAAGCCTTCTTGCTCCTGGCGCAACCTGTAAGGAAGTGCGAGATACCGGGGTTGATTCCGGCGATGCACCCTCCGATGCTCTTGTCAGTAATCAGAAGAGATTAAGAAAGAGCTTAAAAGTGGTGAAAAAGTGATTAACCTGTAACAGAGGTAGGAGGGGTCGTATTTATAGTCGCCAGGGGAGTTGTTTAAGGGCCTGATTTCCTGTGTAACCGCCGGGAGTAAAATCCTCAGTCTGTTTAGGAAACTGACCCCTTGATTCCCGGTGAGAGCAAATCAGGCCCGTTGACTTGGTCAAATCAGTGGCCCTGATTTGTCTCTTGCTAGTCTGGGCTCGCTTCGGGTCGGGACCCGTGCCCAATTGGAGCGGACCCATTCGTGGGTTATTGGATCTGTGAGAAGGAGATTCAGAACCCGCTTTGGACCCGCTTGTATGTGAAATTACCTTTTTATCCCCGAGCTTCGAGATTCGTGCCCAATCTGGACGGTTCCGATTTAACCCCATTTTTAGCCATATCAGTTCTTTTTTACATACAACAAAATAAAAGGGAAATAAACACATAAAGGAGAACAAAAACACAACAAGAGAAGTAGAGAACCCCCACCTTTGATTCTCTTTGTAGGAAGAACTAGATAGCAAACATTCTCCTTCCTCCTAGCTCCTATAGAAAACCTCCCATGAAGAACTCAAAAATGAAGAACTCTTTTAGGGTTTCTTCTCTTTCTTTTCCTCTCCATTTTTTTCTTGTAAAATGAGACAGGAGGTGAAGGGGAAGGGTATTTATAGTAGGAATGAGAAGGGGGAGAGTGCAAATGCGATAGGGACTTTTTGCAAAATACCCCTTGGGGTAAGGTTGGCCGGCCATGGGGTATGAGGTGGAGGGGTGAGGTGGTGTAACACCTCGAATTCCAAATAAGAATGAATTTGAGATTCCACAGGATCTTTACTTCACTTCGTACAATTTTACAAGGAAATTAAAACTTTTCTCAATCAGATTTACAGTACACTTTGTTTACACAGCGAAAAATAAAAGATTACAATAAAATAAATACAATATCTTTAAACAAAACAGCAACAACATATCCACTTTATAACTCCATGAACATCCATACCTATATGTAAGATTGTGTCGTCAGTCGCTTACAACTGACGAAATGTTATACACGGCTATTGATGTGGTTTGTTTCTGGGAGACGTGTGGATGCACCAGGTGTGAGTTCGGACTCGATTTGTATTGAAGGAGAAAGCTGCTCGTCTGACGACCCTCGGCTGACCGGGCGGAACCTGCGACGGGCTCGGAATGAGGTGGATGTCTGGGCTCGGATCAAAGGGTTCGGATCCGAGGTCTTGTGTACCTGCAGACGATCCTGAAACACCGGGGTTTATCCCGGTGGCGGACCCTCCGACGATCTAGTCAGTCTCTGTGAGAGAGTAGCAATAACTAGGTGAATTTAAGTGGCAAAAGATTGGTTACCTGAAAAAGGTGGGTGAGGGTCTAGTATTTATAGAGAATTCCAACCGGGTTTGGATCCGCTTGGGGGCCGGGTCTGAACCCGAAAGCCCATGGGCCTGACGTGGCAGAAGGCCCAGGGGGTTTAGGGCTGACGTGGCAGTACCAGGAGTGGTATCGGACTGTCGTGGCAAAGTCCTTGGTGGTATTTGGAGCTGACATGGCGGATCATGGGGCTCCTGTGCTCCTGGGAGAATCTGGTGGCCTAGGTTGTGCCAGGTCATCTTCATTCTACACCAGGATGGGCGGACGGCCCGGAGGGCTGCCGTGGATCGGAGGCCGAGGGCCATCGATGCTCGTCGGATACGAGGAGACCAGTTCTGCGGGGGTGAACTTGAGGTTCGGCGCCGATCCTGTCTGGCTCGAAGCCGAGCAAGATTGTGGTTTTTCCTGTTTTTGAGTGAGAGCTGTACTGGGCCCAGGTTGGGCCCCAAGCCATTTTTACCCTACCACACAAGCCCCCCACTCCTACGGGGGTGCGGGAGCTAGCCGTGGAGGAGTGTTTATGGTTGTAGAAATGGGATAGCGAATCGCTGGGCCTTTATGAGGGGGTTGCCCTGATGTTGGAGTGAGACTCGAGCCGGCGAGGGTTGATTGCCCTGATGTTAGAGCGAGCCTCGAGCCGGCGAGGGATGGTTGCCCTGATGTTTAGGACGAGCCTCGAGCTGGCGAGGGTTTAAGGGTCAGCAAGGGTGATGGCGAGCCGTTGAAACTTTCTGAGAAGATTACCCTGGCGCTAGACCGGACCTCGAGCTTTCGAGGGATTACGGGTCAGCAAGGGCGATGGCAAGCCGTTGAGTCTTCCGGAGAAGACTACCCTGGTGCTAGACTGGTCCTCGAGCCGGCGAGGGTGATGGCGAGCCGTTGAGCCTTCCTGAGAAGACAACCCTGGTGCTAGACCGAACCTCGAGCTTTCGAGGGATTACGGATCGGCAAGGGTGATGGCGAGCCGTTGAGTCTTCCGGAGAAGATAACCCTAGTGCTAGACCGAACCTCGAGCTTTCGAGGGATTACAAGTCGGCAAGGGTGATGGCGAGCCGTTGAGCCTTCCTGAGAAGACAACCCTGGTGCTAGACCGAACCTCGAGTTTTAGAGGGATTATGGGTCGGCAAGGGTGATGACAAGCCGATGAGTCTTCCGGAGAAGATTACCCTGGTGCTAGACCGAACCTCGAGCTTTCGAGGGATTACAAGTCGGCAAGGGTGATGGCGAGCCGTTGAGCCTTCCTGAGAAGACAACCCTGGCGCTAGACCGAACCTCGAGCTTTCGAGGGATTATGGGTCGGCAAGGGTGATGGCGAGCCTTGGTGCCTTAGAAGGTTTGAGCGGAGTGGCCCGCCGTCTTTGCGGAGCATTGAAGGCACCCCGGAATCTGTGCGATGTTCCAATTTTCTAAGGGCATTAATGGTGCCGCCTAATAAATGCATGGTGCATAGGCTTCCGTCGTTTGGCTTTCCCAACGCCATAGTGGCAGGTCTATGGTGGAGGTTATAAATACCTAACTCCCCCCTGCGGATTTGATCACAGCAAGGGTGGTCCATTGGTCACCAGAGGTGTCTGCTTCGGCGGACGTCTCTTTCTTGCAAAATTTTGTCCCTGAGTGACGGAAAGGTGGTTACACTGTCGCTCGGATCTTCTCTTGGATCTGATGGCCCCGATACGGTAGTCAGATCTGGGAGAGATCAGGGCAAGAGGGATAACGACCGAAATCCGGACCGGGGAATAAGGAGCCTCGGATTGGTGGTGACTCTGCCGTCCAGATTCTTTTTTGGGTCAGACGGCCCTCACACGGTTGTTTGGCCCGAGAGAGATCAGGACGGGAGGGGCACCCACTGTATTCCGGACATGAGGCTGAAGAGCCTCGGATATGCGGGTCGATCCGCTCTCTGTTAGGGTTCTAGGCGAAGGTGGCTTTCCTCCCACCCTCGAACAGTTTGGGGTTTCGGCTGACGAAGCCGTAAGCCCCGAGTTGCTCGCGGGTGAGAGGGGAGCCGACCGAGCCCTGGAGCCCGGGGCGCAGGCGATGGTGGCTTTTCTGCCACCCGGGAACAATTTGGGGTTTCGGCTGCTGAGGTTGTAAGCCCCAAGTTGTTAGCGGGTGAGAGGGAGCCGACCGAGCCCTGTAGCCTTAAATCTTTAAAAAAGAAATTTTTCTGCCGAGCACTTCATCCGAACCGACCCCTGTGTCTGGCTGCCAGCCTGGCTCTGGATGACGTCAGCAGCCCACGTTTCGAGACCGTGGCGCGATTTTTCAGGCGGCAATTACACGTCAATCGGTGAACAGTAATTGCGGAAATCGAGGAGTCATTTTCGTCCTCTATAAATGTTCCCCCCTCTCCTCCTATCGCCCACTTCTTTCTCGCTTCTTACTTTCCAATAAATCTCCCAACTCTTCAGCGCTCGTCCCTTCAGTTTGTTGTAGCAGGCTCGTTCTTCCGACGCGGCCCCAAGTTAGTTGGTAAATCTGTTTAGCTTAGGCACAGATGGATATGGCTCAGTCTGGCTCGTCAGCGTCGACGTCTGGGGGGGAAGTGAAACCTGCCTCCCAATCGACTTCGTGGGAGGAGCCGGCAGGCGAGGAGGAGGTGGTACACAATGTGAAGCCGTTGCGATCTCTGAGGCATTTTGTTGTGGAGAGTAGCGAATCTGAGGAGGGGGGCGGTAGTTCAGACGAAGTCCAGATTCTAGGGTTGGCTTCCGGAGAGGAGGGTGGTCCCGAAGGGGGTGAAGCCGAAGGGCTTCGGAATCCAACCGGTCTGGGGCGGTTATCTACACCCTTGCCGGAACGAGCTAAGAAGAAGAGGGCTCCGAAGAAGAAGGGATCGAGGACCGGTGGCTCGAGTCAGGCGCCTGTTTATCGTAACTTGATGACAGGGTCGCCCGTACCACCCAAGCCGTTCCGTCGATACCCTGACGATCTCTCCGATAAGGAGCTTTTTGGGGTCCAGCCGTCGTCGCCGAGCCGGAAGAGGGTGAAGATGGACACACTCCCGACCGTTCTGGAGGCAGGTGACTTGGAGGTTTTGCAGTTGGCCTACCACATAGGGTCCAGCTACGAGCTTATGCTGCCGAGCTCTACTCTTCGGCCGACCGACCCCCTGCCGGATAGGTATTGCGTCTTCCCTGTGGATGCTTTCATCTCTGGACTGAGGCTGCCAATCCACCCATTCGTTCGGGAGGTGCTGAATTGGGCGTCCTTGGCGCCGATGCATTTTGGGCCGAACTCCTAGAAGCAGATCATCTGCTTCGTGCTGATGTGCGAGGAGCAGAAGGTACCCCTTCGGCTGAACGTGTTCCGAGCGATGTTGATGATCAGCTCGTCGGCAGAGGGTGTATACTACATCTCGCCTCGGGGTAAGGGGAAGGTGGTCCACGGCCACCCAGATTCTATCAAGGATTGGAAGAAGAAATATCTGGTGATCCGGAGTGAGGATCCTTGGGATATCCCCACTCGATGGAACCACTCTAAACCGAGCTACAAAACACCGAGGCCGAGGGACCTGACGGCTGAGGAGTGGAGGTTTGTTGAGCGCCTCCGTCTGTCGTACAGCATCAATTGGACGAAGGTGACAGAGGCCCATCTGGCGAGCGTCGGACTGAGCCCGGCCGTGCTTAGTATGTAGTTGTTTCTTTTCTCTCAATCTTCTTGTACTTTCTTGCTCATTGTTCTTAATGGATCTTTTTACAAATATGGATGAAGAATCGATTAAGGCACTGAGGCTCGCCATGAAGAAGAAGAAGGCCGAGAAGAAGGGGGACGCGGTGAAGACGACCGAGTTGTCCCAGGCGGTCTCCGAGGCCCCAATTCAGCCGAGGGCCAAAAGGACTTGCTCGGAGACAGGCAGGGACGTGGTGGTTCAGGGGGGCTTGGATCAGGGCAAGGCTGCTGACCTTGATAAGGGGAAGGGTCCCCTGGTGGATCCCGGGATAGAGGAGAGACTTCGGCGACCGTGGGTGCCGAATTGGTCAATCCGCGAGGGTGACTGCCTGACCCGAGGGTGCCAAGCCGTGGAGGTTGCAGATAAGCTGGCGACCCCCCGGGACCGCTCGGAGATGAAGGCCGAGACCCTGGACGAGGCGTACGTGCGCCTCGCGCAGGCTAATGTGCTGGTAAGTCAACCGAACCCACTTGTCTTGAGATTATGAGGCAAAGAAGGCTTTCTTAGTAGTGTTTGGCTACTGCAGGCGACCGTGCAGGGGGCCCACGTGAGAGGCCTTTATGAGGTGGCTTTGCAGCGAGAGCGAGACCGGGCTGACAAGGCCGTGCAGGAGGTGAAGGAGTTGAAGGTAGAGCTCGAAGGCTCGCATAGGAGGGAGACGGAGATGAAGACGGCCTTCGACAAGGAGAAGGAGGAATGGGCGAAGACGATGGCGGCTCAGAAGAAGATGTCTGCAAAGGAGAAGGATAAGTTGACGGAGGAGTGTCAGCTCCTGGTGATCAAAGCCCAGGATGACTGTTATGCAAAGGCCCTCAGCCATGTGAGGCACTTCTATCCGACCGTCGACCTGTCCAACTTCGAGTTTGACATGGAGATCGAGGGGACACCGAAGACCCCTGGCGAACAAGAGCCCGATGATGACCCGGCTGCCGACCCCCCTGTGAACCCGGCCGACACTGAGGTGGGAAAACAAGCTGTATAATTTTGTTCTTTTTTTTCTATCCCTCGATTGTATTTGCCTTCCGCGGACTGGCCACCGCATCTTTTGTACGGAGCAACTAAATTTATAAAAAAGAGGGTTTTTGACTGGCCAAGTGTTTTGACCTCGGATATTTCCGAACCTCCTTGCTTATATGTTTTGAGTGGGCTGGTTCTTTTGTAGGTTATGGTTCCCCCTCCTGAGGTGGACCCCCGTCGTTCCGACGTGGCATGGCTCCGGAGCAAGGTTGAGGCCCTGGAGGCCACTCTGGTTCGGTACCGTAAGGGGGCCCGTGACACTGATGCAGCCTTCAATTATTACAGGAACAAGTCTGAGGCCCTTAGTGAGGAGGCAAGCCGGCTGAGGAGGGCGATGGTGGATCGGGAGCTCGGGGGCATCGGTCCCGGATATACTATGTCTAGTCCCTTGGTGCAGAGGCCCTCCTCTGAGAAACTACTTCGTGATGAGATAGTAGAGAAGGAGATGGAGATACACCGTTACAGGACGATGTTGGGCGTCTCGACATCTTCCTCGGGGGGTCGGCGAGCGGAGGGGGTTCCCTCTGCATTGCTGCTGATGGAGCATATGCAACCCGTTGATGCCCAGAGCTCCGTGGCAGGTGCGTCGACTGTGGCTGAGCCGAAGGAACATCATGACAAAGAGAGAGCTCCAAGTCGTTCGGTCGGAGTGACCCTGCCCTTCGTCGGACCCGAGGGGCCCTAAGGTGGTGGTTTCCTCCAGCTTGAGATGAGTGGAGTGGTCCTGTAACGGTCCTTGTTTGTTTTCCCAGAACAAAATAAAAGAGTATGAATAAAGAATTCTTTTCCTTCTTTGCTCTGGTTAGTAGTGTAGTGAATGGCGGCGGAGGCGAGGTTTGGCTCCGTCGATTCGTGAGGGGTCGACGCGGGGTATTAGGAAGATTCCCTGGTCCGAAGCTGGGCCGAACCTACCGAGACGTTTGGGGACGATACCGGAGTGAGAACTCGGGTGCCGATCCCATTGTCCGGTATTAGGTCGGGGCTACCGAGGCATTTGGAGTTCGACAAAAAGAGATTTCTTTCGTATAAGATAGGGAGGGCCGCTAAGACGGCCCTTTACATATGAGCGCTTACACAAAAACATATTTACATTTAGCCAGGCTAGAACCTATGCTCGTCCCTCAAGGAACTTCATTAGGTGCTCGGCGTCGACGGGGACCTCCTCCAGCTTGACGATAGGTTCGGGAGCAGGGCCGTCCTTCTTAGGTTCGAGTTCGACAGCGTCAAGGGGGAACACACCTCCCCCGACGGTGGTCATGTAGCACGATCGTGCTGCTTCTTGGCTGCCTCGGACGGTGCCAACTCCTTGCGGGGTGGGAAATTTAAGTTTCAGATGGTAAGCCGAAGGTACCGCTTGGAGGGAGCATAGTCCGGGTCGGCCGAGTATGACGTTGTAAGCCGCCTTGACGTTGACCACCATGAAGTCTATGGATTCGGTCCTCTTGACAGGAGCCGATCCTGCGGTAACGTCGAGGGTAACAATCCCTTCTATCACGACAGGGACGCCGGAGAACCCATGCAAGGTGTATCCGGCCAGCTTGAGTTTGCCTCTAGGTAACTTGAGGTTCTCGAAGGCTTCGAGGAAAAGAATATTAACCGAGCTGCCGTTGTCGACGAGGATTCGGCGAACTTCACAATTAGCCATGTGGAGGCTAATGACGAGGGCATCGCAGTGGGGTAGGCGAACGCCTTCGAGGTCCTCTCCTGAGAAGGAGACCGGCATCGGTTGTAGCTTGGGCGAGGGGTTGTCTTGGACAGCATTCACCTCTCGGATGAAGGCTTTTCGGGAAGTATTTGATTCTCCTCCCATTGGCCCTCCGTGGACACAGTGCAAGATGAATGGCGTATCCATGGCTCCCTCGGACTCGGGATCCCGACCCTGGATGCGGTTCGGAGTAGGGTTCGGAGGCGAGAGCCTCCGGTTCTTAGCATCTCGCCGATCCCGTGGGCCTTCTCGGGTGAATTCTCGGAGGTACCCTGATGTGTCGAATTTATATGCAAATATTTGTACTCAATTACCTATTAAAATGGTTTGTTTTCGCTGATATTATCAATAATTCATCATATTTCTATAAGATTTCAATTAATTAATAATTCTTGAAGAAATAATATTTTTGATGCAAAAAGTAAAGAATTGTGGAAAAAATCAACAAACAAAGTAAAATAATTGATTTATAAATTTTTATTGTTTTGTTGAGTTAAAATAGCGACAAATAATTTGTAAAAGGATTTTTATACGCTAATATGATTTATAGTTAGTTTAATTAATTTTAAACTAATTAAATTTATTTTATTTAAAAATCCTAATTTCAGGTATTATTTTGTGTACGCAGAAGCACGTGGGTGGCAGAAAAGGAAGACAAGAAAGAAAGAGGAAGTAAATAAAATTCTGGGTTATAAAAGGAATGAAATAAAGAAAGTGGGAGGACTAATCTGCAAAAAGTGCAAACCCTAACTCCTTCCCGTTCTCTATATATACAAAGCAAAGAAGAGAGAAGAAATTAAGAGGTGACGGCTACCAATACAAATATATATTAACAGAGAAAGGTCAGAGAGAGAGAGAGAGAACCACTTCTCCCTTCTCTCTGTTGAGCACGCAATCCAAGGGAGACAGGGACAATACTGTGCGGGCAGTAAGTATCGCATCTTCTTCAAGTGCGTTTCTGAAGTGCACCCGGCAGCAGACTTGCTCACTGGCGCGTGGGACCACAGAACACCTGGCGTTTCTCCCTTCTGGCGTGGACTCAGGAGCCCAAGGCAACAAACACAGCATTTAATTCTTCCTGACCTGGGCGCATCTTCCCACACCAGCTGACGTGGTGAGACAGCGACAGCAGGCAGGCGGCTCAGAGCTTCGACGTGACGTGGCCTGCGACGAGACCCTGACGCTGCTGACTTGCTGGTTCGGTACTTTTGGACTTATTGAGAAGGGAACAATATGTATCAAATTTTTTTATACTCTGTGTTCTTCTTCTTTAAATATTTATAGATGCAACTTGAACATTTTATTAATTGCAATTCGACTTGAACTGAATTTGAATGTTCTAGAGGGTGAGATGTAACCAAGTTTTGAACACAGATTTTAATTCCTTGCTCTTACTATATTTTTCCTGATTGTGTTTTAAATTTTTATTATTAATACATACAACATGGTGGATAGACATTTGTATGAATTTTTAAATCATAAAGAGACCGAATAGGAAATTTGTGATTAATAAAAATTAAAGACCGTATATTGGAGGACGTGACCGTTAAGAAATCCAATTTTTCAATTAATAATATCGGTGGATAGACGAATGATTAATTGAGAATAATTTTTAGACTACGTTGATAGAGTGGTTAATATCTTTAGGATTTTGGTCGACAATTGGGAAAGATAATATTTTTATTTATAAGGAATAATAATTTGTGCGTGTGATAAACGAGGTGAACCAAGAGCCCTAGAACAAACTTTACCATTAAAAACTTACAAGAGCTTCATAGTTTAACAGCCCTCTCCCTCTTCACCAATTTAGTTAGATTTAATTAGATTAAGTTAATTTAGTTGTTTTATCATATAAAATTCGATCTTCCAAATAGTGATTCATCTAGTGATATCGGTACTCAGTAAAATATCTAGTCCCTGTGGGTTCGACACTCTACTCATCTATCTATATTACTTGAGCGATTTTGTCCACTTGCAAAAATCAACATCAAGTTTTTGGCGCCGTTGCCGGGGATTAGTTATTCTTTTATTGATATTGAAAAATTGCTAGATTATTGCTAATTTGGATTCTTTGTAATTATTTTTATTTTTTTATTTTACATCTTTTCTTTACTAACTTTACTTTTATTTATTTATTTATTTTATTTTTATTTGTATTTAGTTTTTTATTTTTATATTTCAGGACTTAGAATTTTTTTTTATTTTTTATTTTAGTTTTTAGTTTTCTATTTATTTTATTTATTTTATTTTATTTTATTTTTTCTGTTTCTTTTCTTTTTCTGTTTCTTTTTTTCGTTTGGGCTTCTTTTATCAATTCGAAACATATAAAAAAAAAAAAAAAAAAAAAAAAAAAAAAAAAAGAAAGAACCATGATTTGTTGCATGAATCCTCAATCAATGGCACCCAAAAGGACCTAAGCTTTATTCGAATCTTCTGCTTGGGTACCATCTGGTGAGGAAAAGTGTAGATTTAAGAAGCTTTGTGTGAGATGTGAAATCTGGCAAGAGGATCGGAAATTTAATTTGAACCAGAACATAAATGGAGTTTCCATAAGGATCATCAAGAGAAGTTCGTTTATTAAATATGAAAATTGGTGAAAATCTGCAACGTTTCACTTTGGTCTTTTCCTAGTCAAAGGAGCTAGTCCAAGCTACTTCAATTATATATTTTTTTTCACTGTGCACTTACTGATGTTTTGGTGACAAGAGCATTAAATGCCGAATAAAAACAAAGTAGAGTTTTAACCTAATCAGAGCATTAACTTATTAACTGGATGAATGAAAATTTTCTTTTATGCTATTAAAATGCATGCTGGATAAATGAATTGTTTTACCAAACCTCTGTCACATCAGGTACGGCATAAAAAATTTTATAGCAGTATAGTAAGAGTACTGTGACGGAACCAGTTATTAAAAAGGCTTTCATATTATCCTAAAACAGCACCTCTTTAACCTTTTGACTTATTTATTTTTCTTTTATTTCTTTGTTTTTCAGGGTTTAGGTGTGTATGCCCAGATCTCATCCATTGGAACCTATACTCTTTGATCCAGAAATCGAAAGGACCTTACGACAAATTAAAAAGCAGAAAAAAATCTCTTTATCCATGGCAAACGAAGAAAACAAAGCTTTGAGGGATTATGCAATGCCCTCAGTTAATGGAACCTTACCAAGCATAACAAGGCCTGCGGTTGAAGCAAATAATTTTGAAATTAAACCATCAATCATTCAGATGGTTCAGCAGAACCTTCAATTTGGAGGATTACCACATGATGACCCAAACACTCACATCACAAACTTTCTTGAGATATGCGACACCTTCAAATTCAATGGAGTTTCTAATGATGCCATTCGACTTAGACTTTTCCCTTTCTCACTTAGAGATAGGGCAAAGTATTGGTTGAATTCTTTACCACAGGGAACTATTACAACTTGGGAAGGTTTAGCACAGAAATTTTTGACAAAGTACTTTCCCCCAGCAAAAACAGCAAAGTTAAGAAATGACATCACCACATTCACGCAACATGAGACGGAGTCATTATATGATGCATGGGAGAGGTACAAAGATCTACTAAGGAAGTGTCCTCATCATGAGCTTCCAAAGTGGCTACAGGTACAAACATTCTATAACGGTTTGGGGGCTACAAATCGATCCATGGTAGATGCAGCAGCTGGAGGTGCTTTAATGAGCAAGACTCATGAAGCAGCTTATGACCTTTTAGAAGAAATGGCATCCAATAATTATCAGTGGTCCTCAGAAAGAACAGTGCAAAGAAAAGTGGCGGGAGTTTTCGAACTTGACCCTATTTCTAATTTAAATGCAAAAATTGATATTTTATCTAAGCAAATAGGGAATATGAATGTTAATGCTATTCAATCTAATATCATTTGTGATTATTGTGCAGGAGCTCATTCTAGTGCAGATTGCCAAGTGGGGAACCCTTTTGCGCCATCAAATGCAGAACAAGCAAATTATGTGTCAAATTTTCAAAGGCAAAATAACCCTTATGCAGGCACATACAATCCAGGATGGAGAAATCACCCCAACTTTTCTTGGAACAATAATCAAGGAGGAGCTAGACCACAACAAAATTTTCAACAACAAGAAAAGAAGCCAGCATTAGAAGAAGTACTCAAGCAATACATGCAAAAGACCGATCAAGCAATTCAAAATATTGCAACTTCAACTTCGGCTTCCATCCACAATCTCGAGGTACAAATTAGTCAAATTTCTAACATTCTTAATGAAAGAGCTGCAGGAACTTTACCAAGCAACACAGTTGTAAACCCAAAGGAGCATGTGAAGGCAATAACACTTAGAAGTGGGGCAACAATTGGGCAGCCACAAATCAAAAATGTAGAACAAGATGTGGATGAAAAACAATGTGAGAATGAACAAACAATGGAAGAACAAACGCAGCAAAAAGGAGAATCAAGCCAAACCATTTCAGGGAAGTTAAATTCTAACACTTGTACAAATTCTCCTTATGATCAACCTATTCCTTTTCCACAAAGACTTAAAAAGAATAAGCTTGATAATCAATTTGCAAATTTTTTAAATATTTTCAAGCAATTGCATATTAATATTCCTCTTATTGAAGCTTTAGAACAAATGCCTAAATATGCTAAATTTTTGAAGGACATTCTATCAAACAAGAGGAAGCTAGAAGAGCATGAAATGGTGATGTTAACTGAAGAAAGTAGTGCAATTTTGCAAAAGAAGCTTCCACCTAAACTTAAAGATCCAGGGAGTTTTACAATTCCTTGCACTATTGGAAATTCTTCTTTTCATAAAGCACTATGTGATTTAGGAGCAAGTATTAATCTCATGCCATATTCTGTTTTCATGAAACTAGGTATTGGAGAAGCAAAGCCTACAACAATTTCCTTGCAATTGGCGGACAGGTCAATCAAATATCCACGAGGGATCGTTGAAGATGTTTTGGTGAAAGTTGACAAATTCATATTTCCAGCTGATTTTATTGTACTTGACATGGAGGAAGATGAACAAATCCCTTTAATTTTAGGGAGACCTTTTCTTGCAACAGGGAGAACATTGATTGATGTGCAACAAGGTAAACTTATTCTAAGGGTTGACGACGAACAGGTAACATTTGATGTATTTAAATCCATGGAGTTTCCCTCAGAAGTTCATGCATGCTTTCTAGTAAGTGAAGTCATGGAAGAAACACATTTGGATGAAATTGCTAAATTACATTTAGAAGAATGCTTAACGAACTCAGAAAAACTTGAATTAGAAAATGAAGAGATTTGTGATTATGATAAAAATTTGGAAGATACACCACTCATTTTTTCAGCACCACAACAACTTGAGCTTAAACAACTCCCATCGAGTTTGAGGTATGCATTTTTAGGCCAAAACTCCACTTTTCCTGTTATTATCAATGATTCTTTGAATGATTTTGAAGAAGAAAAATTGTTGAGAGTTTTGAGAAAACATAAAACTGCCTTGGGATGGAACATTTCTGATATAAAAGGGATTAGTCCTTCAATTTGCATGCATAAAATTCTAATGGAGGATAATTTTAAACCTATTGTGCAGCCACAGCGAAGATTAAATCCATCAATGCAAGAAGTGGTGCATAAGGAGGTGGTGAAGCTTTTGGATGCAGGTATCATTTATCCAATCTCAGATAGTGCATGGGTAAGTCCTATACATGTTGTACCAAAGAAAGGAGGAATAACTGTGGTAAAAAATGATAATAATGAGCTAATACCAACAAGAACAGTCACGGGATGGCGAGTATGCATAGATTATCGAAGACTAAACGATGCAACTAGAAAAGATCATTTTCCATTACCTTTCATTGATCAAATGCTTGAAAGACTTGCAGGCCATTCTTACTATTGTTTTCTTGATGGGTATTCGGGGTACAATCAAATTGCCATAGCACCAGAAGATCAAGAAAAGACAACCTTTACTTGCCCATATGGAACTTTTGCATATAGAAGGATGCCTTTTGGTCTTTGTAACGCCCCAGCCACATTTCAACGCTGCATGATGTCCATTTTTTCGGATATGGTTGAGAAATTTATTGAAATTTTCATGGATGATTTTTCAGTTTTTGGTAATTCATTTGATGATTGTTTATCTAACTTATCGTTGGTTTTGCAGCGTTGCGAGGAAACAAATTTGGTGCTAAATTGGGAGAAATGTCATTTTATGGTAAAAGAAGGGATTGTGTTAGGCCACAAAATTTCCTTTAAGGGAATTGAAGTGGATCGTGCTAAAATTGATGTCATTGAAAAGCTACCACCACCAACTAATGTTAAAGGAGTGAGAAGTTTCTTGGGACATGCAGGATTTTATCGAAGATTTATAAAAGATTTTTCTTTAATCACTAAGCCTCTTTGCAAACTTTTAAATAAAGACACACCTTTTGATTTTTCTCATGATTGCTTGAATGCTTTTGAAACATTGAAAAATAAATTGATTTCAGCACCTATTATGATTGCACCAGATTGGAATTTGCCTTTTGAATTAATGTGTGATGCTAGTGATGTGGCAATAGGTGCTGCTTTAGGGCAAAGAAAAGATAAATTTTTTCACACGATTTATTATGCAAGTAGAACTTTGACAGAAGCACAGCTTAATTATGCTACTACTGAAAAAGAATTATTAGCTGTTGTATATGCTTTTGACAAATTTCGATCTTATTTGATAGGTTCAAAGGTGGTTGTGTACACGGATCATTCAGCCCTAAAATATTTGCTTGCAAAGAAGGAAGCCAAACCTCGATTGCTTCGTTGGATTTTACTTTTACAAGAATTTGATGTGGAAATAAAAGATAAAAAAGGTGTGGAAAATGTGGTGGCCGATCATTTATCTCGCATTGAACCAAAAGATGAACAAAAAGAGCAGGTTACACCAATCAATGAAGAATTTCCAGATGAGTACTTAATGATGATACAAACTCCTCCATGGTATGCTGATATAGTAAATTATTTGGTATCCAAAATTCTACCTCCTGATTTTACTTATCAACAGCAGAAGAAATTTTTCTCTGACTTAAAATATTATTTTTGGGAGGAACCTTTCTTATTTCGCCATTGTGCAGATCAAGTAATAAGGAGATGTGTGCCTGAAGAGGAAATGGAAAGCATACTCAAACATTGTCATACTCTGGAATGTGGTGGCCATTTTAGTGGAACAAAAACAGCAGCAAAAATCTTACAATCAGGATTCTTTTGGCCCTCAATTTTTAAAGATGCTTTTAATTTTGTTAAATTATGTGATAATTGTCAAAGGGTGGGAAATATTTCTAGGAAACATGAGATGCCCCTAAATAATATTTTAGTGATTGAATTATTTGATGTTTGGGGGATAGATTTTATGGGTCCTTTTCCATCATCATTTTCTAATAAATATATTTTGGTTGCTGTAGATTATGTCTCCAAGTGGGTGGAAGCTGTTGCACTACCAACAAATGATGCAAGAGTAGTGGTGAACTTCATTAGAAAAAATATCTTTGCACGATTTGGAGCTCCAAGGGCAATTATTAGTGATGGAGGAACACATTTTTGCAATCGACAATTTAATGCTTTGCTTGCTAGATATGGTGTTACTCATCATGTGGCCACACCATATCATCCTCAAACAAGTGGCCAAGTGGAGGTTTCAAATAGAGAGTTGAAGCGAATACTTGAGAAAACAGTGAATATGGCACGAACGGATTGGGCAAGAAAATTGGATGATGCATTATGGGCCTATAGAACGGCATTTAAAACACCAATTGGAATGTCCCCATATAGATTGGTGTATGGTAAGGCATGTCACTTACCAGTTGAACTTGAGCATCGCGCTTATTGGGCAATAAAGACACTAAATTTTGACATGAAAGATGCTGGTGAAAAAAGAATTTTGCAAATAAATGAGATGGATGAGTTTCGCAATGATGCTTATGAAAATGCCAAGATCTATAAAGAAAAAACTAAACGATGGCACGATAAGCATATTTTGAAAAGAGAATTCAAGGAAGGGGAGAAAGTATTGCTATATAATTCAAGATTTAAACTTTTTCCAGGAAAATTGCGATCTAGGTGGATGGGTCCATTTGTTGTCACACGAGTGTTTCCATATGGCACAATAGAAATTTATGATGAGCAAAAAGGAACATTCAAGGTGAATGGACAACGGTTGAAGCTATACATGGGGAATGAAGTTGTCAAGGAAATCATGCACATCGAGAAAGACAAACAATAATGAAAAGATGAAGAAAGTCTGGCTGAAGACTTAAAATTTAGCGCTTCTTGGGAGGCAACCCATGTTTTCTTTTATTGCATTCAGTTTTTATTATCTTTTAGTTATTTTATTTTAATTTTTGATTTTATTTTGTAGGATTGCATCAATTTTTGAAAGTCGCCAAACGGAGCTGTGTTGAACATCTGCATTGATGGCTGTTTTCGAGCAGTTTAAAGTCAGAATCTGGAATTGTGATTCAAAGAGAAGTTGTAGACAATTGTCTTAGCTTTCCAGCAAAAAAAAATTCAGCCCATTTCGACGTCTACAGCTCCAGATATCGCCAAAATACTGAACACTGCGCGTGCAGAAATTCAAAGACGGATCAGGGGAGATATTCTAAACTTTTTGCATTCTTTTTGTTTTTCTTTTCCTTTCCCATTGAGGACAATGTGATATTTAAGTTTGGGGGGAAGGTTTACAAATTTATTTTTATTATTTTAGAAAAGAAAAACAAAATTTTATAAAGGATTTCAATTAAGCTTACCTTTACACTGTTGAGTTTCTTATTGTGATAAGCATTGAAACAATTTTTTTGGTATAAACAATTTTTTTTATAAAGCAATATTAAGCATACTTATTTACTTTAGGATTATTGACTTTCAAAATTCCTTACAAAATTGTGTGGGTCATGCTATTATACATAAAAGACAAATGTGATGCTTTTTCTTGTGATTATCCCCTTTGATCTAGTCCTAAACAGAGTTTAAGTAAATAGAGTAATAATGAAAAGAAAAAAAAAATAAAATTATTATGAATAAAGTCAATCTACTCCAATGTTTTGAGTTGCTTAGTAACTAGGGGTATTCATCACAAATGTTTACTTTTACGTAAAACGGCAACTTGAAATATGAGTATGCAAAGCACTTTAAGTTTGTGACTTGTTGAGTAACCGGGTGAATTCATCACAAATGTTTTGCATTCGCGTAAAAAGGCAAGTGACAACTTAAAGAAGAGACCAAAAAAAAAAAAAAAAAAAAAAAAAAAAAAAAAAAAAAAAAACAAAAAAACAAAAACTCTAGTTTGCTACTCGGTTTGTAGTAGAGAGAAGGGATAATCACAGATTGAGTTGTTGCATAATATAATTACATTAATTGCATGACAAATGCGATTTTTTTTTTGGGAATTATGAATAAATAATTGCACTGGAGAAAGTGGGTATGCTTAGGTTGACTTTATTTGCAATTGTTTATATTTTTAATTGTAATTTTGATGCTTGCATGATAAGATTTCTTGATGTGATGGGTTGAGTCTACTATTATTATTCCCTTGTTCATGATTCTACTTTTTGCTCGAGGACAAGCAAAATCTTAAGTTTGGGGGTATTTGATGTGTCGAATTTATATGCAAATATTTGTACTCAATTACCTATTAAAATGGTTTGTTTTCGCTGATATTATCAATAATTCATCATATTTCTATAAGATTTCAATTAATTAATAATTCTTGAAGAAATAATATTTTTGATGCAAAAAGTAAAGAATTGTGGAAAAAATCAACAAACAAAGTAAAATAATTGATTTATAAATTTTTATTGTTTTGTTGAGTTAAAATAGCGACAAATAATTTGTAAAAGGATTTTTATACGCTAATATGATTTATAGTTAGTTTAATTAATTTTAAACTAATTAAATTTATTTTATTTAAAAATCCTAATTTCAGGTATTATTTTGTGTACGCAGAAGCACGTGGGTGGCAGAAAAGGAAGACAAGAAAGAAAGAGGAAGTAAATAAAATTCTGGGTTATAAAAGGAATGAAATAAAGAAAGTGGGAGGACTAATCTGCAAAAAGTGCAAACCCTAACTCCTTCCCGTTCTCTATATATACAAAGCAAAGAAGAGAGAAGAAATTAAGAGGTGACGGCTACCAATACAAATATATATTAACAGAGAAAGGTCAGAGAGAGAGAGAGAACCACTTCTCCCTTCTCTCTGTTGAGCACGCAATCCAAGGGAGACAGGGACAATACTGTGCGGGCAGTAAGTATCGCATCTTCTTCAAGTGCGTTTCTGAAGTGCACCCGGCAGCAGACTTGCTCACTGGCGCGTGGGACCACAGAACACCTGGCGTTTCTCCCTTCTGGCGTGGACTCAGGAGCCCAAGGCAACAAACACAGCATTTAATTCTTCCTGACCTGGGCGCATCTTCCCACACCAGCTGACGTGGTGAGACAGCGACAGCAGGCAGGCGGCTCAGAGCTTCGACGTGACGTGGCCTGCGACGAGACCCTGACGCTGCTGACTTGCTGGTTCGGTACTTTTGGACTTATTGAGAAGGGAACAATATGTATCAAATTTTTTTATACTCTGTGTTCTTCTTCTTTAAATATTTATAGATGCAACTTGAACATTTTATTAATTGCAATTCGACTTGAACTGAATTTGAATGTTCTAGAGGGTGAGATGTAACCAAGTTTTGAACACAGATTTTAATTCCTTGCTCTTACTATATTTTTCCTGATTGTGTTTTAAATTTTTATTATTAATACATACAACATGGTGGATAGACATTTGTATGAATTTTTAAATCATAAAGAGACCGAATAGGAAATTTGTGATTAATAAAAATTAAAGACCGTATATTGGAGGACGTGACCGTTAAGAAATCCAATTTTTCAATTAATAATATCGGTGGATAGACGAATGATTAATTGAGAATAATTTTTAGACTACGTTGATAGAGTGGTTAATATCTTTAGGATTTTGGTCGACAATTGGGAAAGATAATATTTTTATTTATAAGGAATAATAATTTGTGCGTGTGATAAACGAGGTGAACCAAGAGCCCTAGAACAAACTTTACCATTAAAAACTTACAAGAGCTTCATAGTTTAACAGCCCTCTCCCTCTTCACCAATTTAGTTAGATTTAATTAGATTAAGTTAATTTAGTTGTTTTATCATATAAAATTCGATCTTCCAAATAGTGATTCATCTAGTGATATCGGTACTCAGTAAAATATCTAGTCCCTGTGGGTTCGACACTCTACTCATCTATCTATATTACTTGAGCGATTTTGTCCACTTGCAAAAATCAACATCATACCCTCTTGAGATGAGTTCCTCGATTTCGTCTTTCAGGGCCCGGCATTGGTCGGTTTCGTGTCCGTGATCTCTATGGAAGCGGCAGTAGAAGCGCTGATCTCGATTCTTGTTGTTATTAGATCGGGGAGGTAGTCGGACAATGCCTTTGTCTTCGATTTCTAATAGGATGGCAGATACGTTATGGGTCAAGGGAGTGTACCTCTCGAAGCGGGGGACCGGCGGGACCTTCTTCATGGCCCCTGCGTCCCTCGGAGCCTTCTTTGATGGTTCAACTTCTTCGGCCTTCCGTTTTCCCTTCCCGGTGGCCTCCCTGGCATCTTTGGGGTTAAGGGCCTCTTCTGCCCTAATGTATTTCTCGACCCTGTTGAGGAGGTCGGGAAAGTCGACGGGGGGTTTCTTCGCCAGAGAAGCCTTCAGCTGTCCATGACGGACATTGTGCCGAAATGCAGCGGAGGCGACGCCTGGATCAAGGGAGGAGACCGACCTTGCCTCTGTGGTAAATCTCCGGACGAACACTCTGAGTGACTCCCCCTCTATCTGTCTGAGCCCAAGTAAAGAGGCGCTGGTCCTTTCGGCCTTCCGGCTGGTGACAAAGTGGGCAAGAAAATTGCCCTCTAGTTGGTCGAAGGAGTAAATGGAGCCGGGGGTGAGCTTTGAGAACCATTCACGAGCCGAACCCCGAAGGGTGGCAGGGAAGGCTCGGCACAGCAGGAGATCTGAGGCGCTGTGAATCATCATGAGGGTTTTGAAACCCTCCATGTGATCAGCAAGATCTCCCTCACCGTCGTAGGTCTCGAATTGAGGTGGTCGGAAATTCCTGGGTATTTCCGCTTGGAGGATGGAGGCGGAGAAGGGAGGACGGACAGGTCTGTACCCCTGAGCGGCTCGTTGGTCGCCGTCTCCTAAGTGATCGAGGCGATCCTCCATTTCTTGGAGGCGCCTTAGGAGCACGCCATCGTCCTCTGGCTGGATTGTTGATGAGCGGGACACGCTGGCCTCGGCGTCCGACCCGGTTTGGGAATGGAGGGCTTCCTCCCTGGGGGCCCGTCGGAGAGCCCCAAGAATTTCTCTTCGGAAGTCCTGGAACTCCTTGTGAGTGACAGGGGCTCCCTCGACCCTGTTTGGTCGGTCTGAAGGTTGCCTTCCGACGCGGCTGAGCGCTGGCCTCCGTCCCTCGGGCGACGGTCTTGGACGGTTCGGGGCCGGGTTGGAAGCGGCCCTTTCCCTGCTGCGGCTAACCTGTCGGTTGACGATTATCCCCCGTAGGTCGGGCTGGACTTGACGGGTGACGCTCCTTTGGGACCCCTGATGGGGAGCCCTGTGTTTTGAAGTGCGTGGCCCGGCGTTAGCAGATGGTGGGGGCGAGTCCCGTCGGTTGACGGAGGAAGTAGCCCCCTTGCCCTTGGAGGCCATGAGAGTTCGGCTGTCGAGGTCCCTTGATGGTCGGGCTCGGGTCGGCTTCTAAAGCAGTGTTCCCACAGACGGTGCCAACCTGATGCGGTTTGTTTCTGGGAGACGTGTGGATGCACCAGGTGTGAGTTCAGACTCAATTTGTATTGAAAGAGAAAGCTGCTCGTCTGACGACCCTCGGCTGACCGGGCGGAACCTGCGACGGGCTCGGAATGAGGTGGATGTCTGGGCTCGGATCAGAGGGTTCGGATCCGAGGTCTTGTGTACCTGCAGACGGTCCTGAAACACCGGGGTTTATCCCGGTGGCGGACCCTCCGACGATCTAGTCAGTCTCTGTGAGAGAGTAGCAATAACTAGGTGAATTTAAGTGGCAAAAGATTGGTTACCTGAAAAAGGTGGGTGAGGGTCTAGTATTTATAGAGAATTCCAACCGGGTTTGGATCCGCTTGGGGGCCGGGTCTGAACCCGAAAGCCCATGGGCCTGACGTGGCAGAAGGCCCAGGGGGTTTAGGGCTGACGTGGCAGTACCAGGAGTGGTATCGGGCTGTCGTGGCAAAGCCCTTGGTGGTATTTGGAGCTGACATGGCGGATCATGGGGCTCCTGTGCTCCTGGGAGAATCTGGTGGCCTAGGTTGTGCCAGGTCATCTTCATTCTACACCAGGATGGGCGGACGGCCTGGAGGGCTGCCGTGGATCGGAGGCCGAGGGCCATCGATGCTCGTCGGATACGAGGAGACCAGTTCTGCGGGGGTGAACTTGAGGTTCGGCGCCGATCCTGTCTGGCTCGAAGCCAAGCCAGATTGTGGTTTTTCCTGTTTTTGAGTGAGAGCTGTACTGGGCCCAGGTTGGGCCCCAAGCCATTTTTACCCTACCACAGCTATCCTTTCTATGCTGGAAACAGTATAAGAGCATCCACAGTCGTTTGCTATTCTCATTGCTAAAAATAGCATTTAGCAATAGCAATCGGAGTAGTTCGCTGCAGTGGTCAAAATCCTAAAATTTAAGTAGACGGATGAACATCATCCGTTTTTAGTTTTTTTTTTTTTTTAAATTTTTATAATACTTATCAGTGATTTTTTTTTTTAAAAAAAAGTCAACAAAAAAAGTCAAACCATTCCAAACGGATGATCATCATCCGTTTGGATGGTTTTGCCTTTTTTTTTGAATTTTTTTTGGATTTTATATTATAAAAAAATCAAAAAGAATTAAAAAAATAATAAAAAAAAAGTCAGAAACTGAGCCAAACGGATCATCTTCATCCGTTTGTTCAGTTTTAACTTTTTTTTTAAAAAAAAATCAAAGAAAATAAAGAACGGATGATCTTCATCCGTCCAAGGCCATAAACGGAGTATCATCATCCGTCTTCTATATTTAGCAATCTTCTATCCAGACTTCTAACTTTAGCAACTTACTGTACATTCCTATTCTAACTTTTGAGTTTTTAGCAAACCACTGCACGTCGGTTTTCTAAATGGATTTCTAAATTTTGAGTATTTAGCAAACCACTGTGGATGCTCTGACGATCTCATTACTTTAATAAATCACAGAAAGATTGAATTAATAAATAAAGTGTAGAATGTGACTACACTAAACATGTAAGTGTATGTCATGCCTTAATGCCTAATGCACACATTTATACTAGTATGACACTAATACACACTTGTTCGGATTCTATGCATCCCATACTACATAGGTCCGAGGGCAAGCGCCTACGTACTCCACATTGAAGGGTTCGATCCCTCGCAATGAAACTACCCAGTAATAAACAAAGTTTAGATTATTTCCACCGATACGGATTTCAGCCTCCTTGGCTATTATATCGTGAGAATAATCTCGCAAATGACCCTCTAGCCCCAACCTCTCTGGCTATTGGAGTACTGCAAAACAAAAACTATCCGCCCGATTACTCACAATCCAAGAATTCACCGCTGACCCGTCCTCATAATTCCGGATTTAAATATAAAAGCCCGTCTCCCACGGAGCAACCGCAGACCACCAACTGGGTCTATAGCCACGGAGATCCACCGCCGACTATATAGAGCAACCCATTTACGTTTGCCCAGATTTACTACATCTTCTCCTAAATGCCTAATCATTCTTAGTTCAAGACATGAATGTGTTATCATTCTTAGAATCAGTTTCACTTCCTACTGGATTTTTTCACAAAAGTACGAGATCGTCCGACGGTATTATCTCGAAATCAAGTCTTAAAAGCATTCTTTCAAAAATTACCGGTAACCGAGGTCTTACTAATTCTTTAATCATAAACTTTCATGCATAAGAAACATGGGTACACATACCGTTTGAGAATCATGTCTTAAACCTAGATTATTTCATCTTTCAACTTATTCACAAAATAATCAATTTTTGTTACTATTCATGATCGAGTTATTCATCCATATTCTTTATAAACAACATTCTTTTCGAGAATACAATTTCATCACATTAAATGTTTTGATCAATCTTAAACCATCACAATGTCTCAATTCATTAAAAAACATTTCTTAATCAACATTCAAGTATGGTTTCTTTAAAGAATTTACGTCACAAAATAATTCTTTTCTTCTCTTCACTACAAGTTTTATTCTCAAAGAGATTTCATTTCTTTTTATACTTCACCAAAAACATATAAGAAAAACTATCCCTCAATATTTTCATTTCATTTTAGAATTAATATAATTCATATATAAAATTTTCCTAGATTAAAAATCTCATTCTATCTCAAATGTCTCTTTTATTTCTCAAATATACATAGAAAATCTTTAAAACATTTTTTTTGTAAAATTTTCATTATCTTTTATAAATACTAGGATTTTTTCCCAATTTTTTAAAAATGCATTAGGACTCTTTAAATTTATTAGAACACTTAAAAAAAAAATGTGGCCTATGGGTTTCGAACCCCTGACCAACACAGCCAGCGCCAACCATAAAGTCCATATGGACTTGTTGCTTAATTTGCTCATTGAAATTTTCTTATATCAGGGTCTCGGATTTGAATAGTTCAAAAAATAACATAGGAAATATGTTTGGGAATAACAGGGATCGAACTCAACCCGACCATGAAGCCAGCAGACACCAAACCAGCAGGCCAGAGCGCCCAACAACATAAACTCACTTCGTGGGTTTTTGTCCCAACTTTCGATTATCTTATTATTTTTCTCAAAACTGGATTTTTCACTTGATCAAATCCTTTCATTAACCTACAAATAATTTATTTAGACTGAAATCTACTTAGTAACAGAAAATTAGGGATTAGCAAAATTTTCATATTTGATAATACATCTAATTTCAAATCTATTTCTTCTCTTTTATTACATGAATTCATTTTTACCAAACTAAATTTGTATCTTCTTATAACAAATTAAAATAAGTATGTATACTCATTTTTCTTTCTAAAAATTCCTCTTTAAACATAAGTGAAATCTCTTCAAATATTTTCACAATTACTAATTTCCACCTTTGTATATTAACATGCAAATGAAAAATACTCATTACTTATTTTTCTCATTTCCAAATAACATGACAACAGTTTGTTTTCTTAATCAAATGCGAAATTTCTACCATTTGGTATACATAAAAGCATGAATTATTTTCTAATTATCACATCAAATTTATACTACTCATTAAGCATGCAATCCCTACAATTAGAAAGCATAAGATCACCCACCTTAGTGAAGCTTGAACAAATTGAAAGGAAAGAATGGGGGTACTACTTCTAGCTCCAAGACAACTCTTAGCAATGGTTTCCTTCTCCTAGCAAGCTTCTTCTCCAAAGCAAAAGAACTCTCATCCTCTTTTTTATTTTTCTCTTTTTTTTTTGTTTTGTTTTTGGTGTGAAGAAAAAAGAAGAGAATGGGGCTATTTATAGAATAAGTTGAGGATCCAATTTACAAAATTACACACCTAATAAGTCTCCATATTTAATTTCCAACTCTTCATATTTCATAACTCTCAAAAACTCCCACATTTTCAAGCTCCCAACCTTTCATCAACTCAACCCCAAAACTCGAAACTCTTTCCCTTCCCCACTAGCCCAAAACCGGCCTACACCAAACCAACCGGTCAACAAGTGTGTGTGCATGCACACTTGCACATGCTGTCTCCATCCCGTGTGGGCCCCCCACATCAAAACACCATTCCAACTTATTTCGATACTATACATTCTCTTCAAAGAATGCATAGCCAACGGCTCCAAATCACTCCCGGGTAGGCCCCATGGAATTGACACGTCTATGAGACGACCTAAGACCATCACAAATGCACAGCCCATTTCATCCATTACATCATTCAACATATATTTCAATATATATCTTCCATACTGTCAACTTTTTCCAAATCCATTATATATTTTGCATACAAATATTTATAACATATACTATCAGCCACATATTTCAAAGTATATATACTATTAAGTTTTTAATTCAAAATTACGAGGTGTTATACACTTCAGAATTTATTTTGAAAACAACTATGCTTAAATACGATTATTGAAAACGCGTGCATTATACGTGCAGAAAATCGAAAAATACATTTTAATCAAAATAGGGAAAAAATAAATTTCTGTTTATAAAATAGATTTGAATACATAAAATAAATAATTTAAACATATAGAAAATATTATACGTAGCGGTGGAGACACGTGCATCAAAACACGAAAAAAATACGTAAAAATACAGAGATTGAAATATTGCATTTGAGTTGACATAAATAAGATAAAATCAGTACTGGAAATGTATAAAGAGTCGAAAATCAAGATATGTGATGAAAACACGTTACAAAATATACGTGCATAACACACAAGGGCAAAATTGTCATTTTCAATTTTGCAGAGTGTTACAGGTGGAGGGGTGAGGTGGAGGAGAGTCTAGTAGAAAACACCAATTAATACCCTTATGTATCTCCATTAATCCTAAACCCTAGGTTTAAGCCTCCAAACAAATCCTAGCCATCCAATTTTGATTCATTATGACAATATAAGATATTTTTGTCCAAAACACATACTACATAATTTGTACAAACGTACGAAATCGATATAATTTTTTTTGAATTTTTGTTTTCTTTATTGTGTTTTTTATACTTTTTTATTACGGTTAATTATTTTTTTCTTGAGGGACGCAATGTGAAGTTGCGCGGAGGAATAAAAAATAATTTTTTTTCGTCGGACGCAACTTCATGTTACGTCCTGTATAATATGCATAATTCTCATATCCACTCTCATTTATAGCAATCTACTGTAGCAGAATATGCATAATATGCATATTTAGAAGACGACTGTAATGATTTTTTTGACCAAATATGCATAATATGCATATTTAGCCAATGACTACAGATGCTCTTATAAGGCCTAAAGTAGGACTTATAACAAATATTTGTGTATACTTAGAAAGTGCAGAGTGTGGTTCTATGGACAGTTTTGGATCTCTCTAATTCTTTGAGGATGTGTTCATCAAAGACAAATCTATGAAATTATCAGTCCTACTGTCACGGTCAATGATTCACAGTTGTAATAAAAAACCAGTCCTACTGACACTTAAAAATCAATGGCAAATGAGCCAAGAAGAGTCTTTAGTAGACAATGAGATAAATTTGTGTTATACAATAATATTTTAAATTAGTTGATTTATCGAAATGGGCTAATACTATAGTTAGTGGGGTTTTGTAGAAGAAACTTATCTTTGATTGATCAGTAGCAATTTTAGTGCACTTCTAGTAGCTTAAGAATTGACTAAGATAAATGGGGAAGACTGATTTGTTGGCTACTCACATATTTGTCGTATTGCTACAATAAGGATATTTCTTGCCCTTACATCTATTGAAAATTTTGTTATTCATAAAAGATTTTAAAAAGTTTTGTATTGAATAGTTTTGTACTAATATGTTTATTGAACAAGATTTACAATTTAGTAAAATCATCGTATGTTTTAAAACATGTAATATAGCTAACGTATAAATAATTTGGCAAATTTCTCAAATAGTCTAGTATATGAATCAAGTAATTCAGATCAGTGTCTTTAACTTTGTGGTGTGTAAAATATAATGGCTATTATTTACTTGGTTTTATTGACATGCTTGTTGATTGAAAGTGACATCTCTATTATAAATGGAGTTAAAATTGTGCTATCCAAATAAATTTAGCATGAAACACCTAAGTGTTGTGGACACCATATTACGTATAAGGGTGAGTTTTGGTTGGCAAGGGATAACCCTTAGTCAAACTCGTTAAATCAATAATGTGTTCAAAAAGTGAGGATAGTGATTGAAAGTGTGTTTTGAAATATCTTATGATTATGATAAAAGGTTGACATCTAATGATGGTGCAACTATGAGACAGGTAGATCATTATAAAAAAAATCAAAGTCTCATGTATACAAAGATTTGCACTAGAATAAACATAGCCTTTGAGGTAGCTATGATCAGGGGCGGAGGGAGTAAGGGGCTAGGTATGACAATTGGGACCCCAAAAATTTTGTAAAACCCCCTGTCACGCCCCGTTTCCCAAAAACATGGAATACGAGCGCGTGACGAAGCCCAGCGAATGATTTTAATATCATCCATAAGTTGTTGGATAGACTCAGCATCATAACAAGAATATAACAAGAGAGATATATATGACCAAGCACGCATGAATAATTTATTAGCAACAGAAACAATTGAAAACACAATAATGACATCCGAATAGTTTCAAGTCTGGATCAAGTTAAAACTCGGAAACATCAGCCCGTTACAAGTTCTTAAATAGCAAGAAATAATAATTCAAGAAAAACAAATAATTCAAGAGACAAGTGTTCTAATCAAGTCCTTTCTCCTCTTGAAGGCTAGAAATTTTGCTCACGAATTCCAGCGGGTAGTTCGTCACCAAAGCTTGCTTAATAAATATAAAAGGGAAACATAGGAAAAAAACAAGTGAAAATGCCCTTAGTGCAAGTTAGGGCCACAAATAGTAAAAACGAGTACAAGTAATGGGAAACAAGAATTGGAATCAAGAATATAATAGGGTTTACAACAAGTAATGGAGATTCAAGAACTAACTAGTAGGAAGGACAACTCAAGAGACTAGATTGGGTAAACAAACACTAATGGTGGAACAAGTGACATGTGAACCTGTAGGGGTATCTAATCTCAAGTGACAAGCATCTAGTAAGTGTCGGGTGTCAAGTCTCAAGTCTAGTGTTAAGATGTCAAGTACAAGTATCAAGTGAGTAAGTATTGAGTTCAAGTTTCATGTATCAAGTTTCATGTATCAAGTCCCAAGTATCAAGTAGTCAAGTATCGTGTTAGCATGTAACATGTTCAAGTCTTTTAGTTATTACTATCTAGGTAGTACTTCATGCATCCATCTTTTTACTACATGGTTGCTACAGACAATACAATTTCGTTTAGGCCTAGTAATGGATTTTATAAGGCAGCATACTTAGGTATCAAGTATCAAGTATCAGGCAAGTCATGCTCATGAATCAGGTAATCATATAACTAGTTCATGTGTCGAGTCATAGCAAGACAAGTCATGAATCGCATATATATATACTAGTTCATGGATCAATAATATACTAGTCCATGAATCGATTCATAATATACTAGTTCATGAGACATGTATTAAGTGGGAAACACGGGCCCCCTTCCAAGTACACTTACCTATATTGTCCACCACTATGGTTTTTTCCTTAACCCCGGCTTATTACTTTTTATTATTTATCAAACAAGCATACATGTGTGCGAAACAAGTTAGGAAATCATGGTCTTGGACATGGGACAAGTCTGAGATATTTATATGGCATAATCGTTTGTGAATCTAAGTTTAAACATGGAAAACAGGGTTGAAATATTAATAATTAATTCTAAGGAAATTTGGGAAGGTTCTCTAGGGTGTCCGGCAACAGCATATAAAATTTCGAGTCAAATGCATGCTGTTGACATAGCTAAATTAATTCGCAAAGTAAAGGTGTGCAGCAGTTTTGCGAATCTGCGTCTACCGACACAGCTGCAGTAAAACTGCAATAATTCCTAGACCGTAACGTAACTCTGAATTCAAAAATTTCGAAGGCTATCGACATCTAGACATCTAGAGCTACATTATCTATTCAGGGTTCGGGTTCAGAATCTAATGTTAAAGGGATCAAAACAGCATAACAAGACTCTGGACAGCAACATGTGGAAATATCTCACTAGTATAGGTTACCTGAAAATTGGTTATTAGGCGTCTAGGTTAATGTGTGATATAAACACAGGATAATGGTTGTCAAAACAGCAAGTAATAATTGTTTTTCAAGCTAAATGGTTGCAAGATCATCAAGTACAAGATATAACATATGTCTACAAATCTAGGGCTCCTTAATTTCATGTGTTCATGTGTTCAGGGGGTAAAATGAGTCCGAGTAGTTATAATATAATATAATAAAATTATTGTGACTCTTAAGATTATAAAATTGAGGAGGTTTAATATTTGATCAACAACGACAGTCAATGAGGAGTCACAATTTCTAACTATTTGTAGTATTTTCAAGGGATGCTTGTACTAGAATAAAAATATGTACAAGAGGATTACTTGCCTTGATTGACGACGATTTGATCCGATTGTTGAAGAAAATGAGATTGAAAAACCCCGGGCAAAGTCTCCCAAAAGCACGTGTGAAGCACGTGCAAAAATTAAATAGTAGAGGAAAACCCCCACATCGGATCGGGGCCGAACAGCGTACAGCAATCTGGATTCGCTTCACCAAAACAACAAAACACTGGATCCGTCCAATGGCAGCCTCCTATGCAGCGGATCGTGCTAGAACAGGGGGCAGCCTCTCTCGGATCTGTCGTGGGTGAACAGCGAACAGCGATCAGATCAGCTTCAGATGCACGGATCTTGATGCGATCCAAAGGTTGAGATTGAATCCCGCCCAACTGCGTCTTCTTCCTTCTTTCGATCGGGAGAAAGCAAGGGAGAGGGAGTGAGCGGCGGCGACTGTGGCGACCAGCGGCAGCAATGTCGAGAGAGACTCGACGCAAGGAGGCGACGGCGGTCACGGGCGGTGCGAGAGAAGCGACGCAGCGTCGAGGATAGCGTTGTTCTATTTCTTGGGTTCGAACAGAGGAGCGATGGCAGGTGGAATTGGGTTGGTGGTGCTAGCAGCGTGGACGGAGATGATTGTGGGGATGACGAGGATGATGCAGGGTGGAGGTCGCAGGCAGAGATGATGGAGGTGGGTAATGGCAGAAATGGGTTTCGAAGTTCGAGAGTTGGGTTCGGAGTTTGGGTCGATGGTGGATATGTGATGGCGGTGGGGTGATCGTGGTGATGAGGGCGGTCGGGGGTGCGAGGTTGCGAGGCGAATTGGGTTGGCGATGATCGAAGGAAGAAGGAGACGGGAACAGAGAAATCGAAAGGTAGGGGATGAAGTGGGGTTAGGCGGCAGGTCTCAACAGTAGGGGTTAGGGTTCGGGTATAGGGTTTAAATAGTGAGGGTTTGGGTTTTGGGTTATAGGGTATCCGCTTCGAGAGGGATCCAACTGGAGAATTGGTCAAATTGCATTAAAATGGGGAATAAAGAGTTGATTGACATATAATAGCTCATTCTTCATGAAGAACGACACAAAGAGCACACACAATTGAATTATATGAAAGGACCAAAAATTGAGTCGAAACAAATTAGTGATTTTATTTGAATGGAAATAAGATACGGGATCTCAAATAGATAAAAGAGTACAAAGGGGCAAAATACGGTCTAAAAATACAAATACGGGAAATAGGAGTTACACCCCTTTATATATACCAGAATTTTTATTTGCACCCCCATTTAAAAAAAATTTGGGTCCCCCAAACCCAATCAACCTCTCAAAGGCTCAAATAGTGATACTTATTATTTGATCTATATGATCCTTAGATAAAATTTTGAATAAGAAATTAGTGTGTACACAAGTTACAAGTATATCTATTCATTTGGGTCGTATCTCTTAGCTAGCCTCCTGTATTATGACAATGTAAATAGTATAATATGAGTATTGATTATCATTACTCTTATCAAATTTAGAGTATAACTATACAAGTGCCAAAAATACATAATACTAAGAATATGAATTCGAATATTTACTTTGATTATAATTTTACTTTGATCCATTTACTTTAATTTTTAAAAACAAAAATAATGTAAGGAATTTTCGGTAACAATCATGTCGATGCCGGAAAAAAAATTTGGGACCTCCATTTTGATTTGTCTGGCTCAGCCACTGGGTATGATCTGCACATTCACTAATAATCTCATACACATTTAAGTGCCCTTAAAAGGCTAATGAGATACCTGAGTGGTACTCAAGAGTTTATTTTGTGCTACTCAAAGTTTAGTGAAAGTCGACAACTAGTGAATATGTGTTCACACTAGGAGGAGCATAAAAATTATAGAGATTAAAAGGCAAACAAGTATTGCGTTCTCATCCAAGAAATCAGACCTCTATGTGTTATCCTCTACAGGGAAAGAGGCTGAGTGGATTGAATGACTTATTGTTAATCATCCATTCAGAAGTTTAACGTAAATTATCTAATTCTGTTATGCGACTATCAAGCTATAATGCATTGTTGCTCATAACTCACTTTATAATAGTAAGAGGAGTATATTAAGGCTAAAAGAAGCCTAGTTGAACTTTCTCATAGATAAAGTGCAATTGCGACCAGTATGACCAATGCTCATGCTAAGAGACTTGAAAGTGATCTAATTATCAAAATTGTAGGGAAAATGGAGTTAAAAGCTATTGAGTCAGCTTTAACATCCAAGTTATTTTGAGATTTAGAATCCAATTGGAGCCATAAAGAAGTTCAAACTGAAGCATCAATTTTAGGTGATTGGCATGTTTTAGATAATTCGAAAAGTTCTATGTAAATTCTGTTAATATATAATTTCATTCTAATTTTGATGATGCTATATATTTTCATAATTTACTTAGAATCATTTTATTATTCCAAAAGAAAGTTTTAAAACTTGTCGATGTGTTTTTTATGTTTAGAATATTGGTATATCATTCCAATTTTGATGATATATCTCTTTTATGGATTCATGTTTCATTTCAATTTTGAAGATTCGGAATTAACCATAATTGAGTTAACTATTCTATCATTCCAATATGAAACATAGTATAGTTCTTCTGTGGAAACTATAATAATTCTTGTTCTTTATTTTGTTAAAAAAACTTGATTGTGATACTTGCGTTACATTTTTCTAAACTATCATTGAATTGTACTGGGGTTTTTAGTGGAACTAGATACTTTATGAAATTTGCTAGAATTCTTAGAGATGTGTCTCTTGATATTCTTGTTTTCAATAAGCTAGCAAAGATGGAGGAGTTGAATCTGTCAACATAGATTTCAGAATAATGATTTGCTCAAAATGGAGGAGTAAACATAAAGCAGTTTGCAAGGATACAGTTTTGGTTTATTTCTCTCGAGAATAAATTTGTCACATGCTTGGTAAAACTTCTGTTGAGTTTAAGACTCTTGTGTTCATGAGCTTAAAACTCATATTTTGTTCTTGAAGTTTATTTGCTTTGGTTGATTTTGAAACTATGACAGTTTCTCTAGTGGTTTAGTCGTTGTGAAATATTCTATTTTGATATGGTCTTTGAACTATTTGATTATTTTAGTTTAGCCTCATTTGAACTATTCGAGTTATAATTGAATTAGTCTATAAACTATATTATTTTGTGATCCAATGATTTAACTGGCCATTGCCTAAGATATTAAGAATATAGGAGGAGATTGTTGGATATATAGATATATTCTCAATATAATAGAATATTGTTGTGTATAATGTTTTATGGGGCAACATGTGCTTTGCATGTGTTATCTGTTTAATTGTTGGACTGGGTTGAGTGGGCATAATGCCCAGTATCTTAAACCCAGTTCATCGCATATAAAAGCTGGTCTAGAGGTAGTGCTCTGTAAGATTATAATTACTGATAAGCAGGGTATAATATCTTAAGCGACTATGAGATATAAACCCTAACCCTAATTACTCATCTTGATCTAACAGTTCTTCCTAACGCCAACGACCATCATGACTCGTGCACTCTTAGAACCCTCCATAAGGGTTTATTGAGACTAGCGACTTCATATAGTTGCTTTACTGACTACAATAAGGTCAACGAAATGATCTAAATCATTTTAATTGAATGCTCAACAATTAATAAATGGTCAATTTATTTAATTAATACTGACTAATAACATCGTAGTTAGCAGCAAGTGGCACTGTGGTCTTGTAACCCCTCTTTCCGATTATACGGATTTCTAGTTTTTTTCTTTCTTCTCTATGTATTCTTGAATTTCAATTTCCGTATAAATTCTTTCCGATTTATTTAAATTTTGAATCTTCTATTGAAACCCAAATTTATATTCCAAACTAGAATCTTGTCTCTCTTCTTTTTATTTATTTGCATTGAAGCCCAAATCCAAGTCCATCTCCTATTGGAATCTAACCATAAACCCAAATCCTAGTTTAACCAAACACAGATTCTCCCTAACAACTAACCCAGAATCAATCCTGTATACAATTTCTCCACAATCCTCGTATCTTCATGATCTCCCCCACTATCTCTAACTACCCACTACTTTAGTTATATTATATTATATTATATTATTATTATTTTTTTTTTTTTTTTTTTAATTCTAAAACCTCCCCCGTCCCACTCTCTCTCCCCGTATTCTTTCTCTCCCTCCTCTAGTTTCCCCCACAGAAAACCCAAACCGAAAACAAGAACCCAACCGAACAGAGCATCTCCCCATTTCCCCTTCGTCTTCCTCTCAACCCCTAGCCACCCCCATCGTCTTCCTCGTCCCGCCGTGCACACCCCCCAGTCGTTGCCATCGCGTCGTCTCCTCTCTCATCCGCTCGAACCCCGAGCGCCCTTGCCGTTGCCAACCCCACCTCGACACATCCAAGCCTTTCGTCTTCCTCCCCACATCGCCCTACTCCATCCCCTACCTCCAAAATCGCCATCAACCTTCCTCGCTCGCCTACCCCTCTCGCCTGCGAACCATCACCCCTTACCTCCGTCTCCATCCCCATTTTCCCCATTGTTGTCAACCTCCCGCTCTCCCTCAGTCGACCGCCATTACCCATTTTCGCCATTGTTGATCGTCTTCAACCTCTGCACCTCGCCTTTGACCACCTCGAGCAACTGCCCCTGCCTCCGACGCCACCACAGTTCACCCATCCTCGTCGTCCCTGTGCTCCATTGCCAGCATTGCCTCCATCGAAGACCCATCGAACCCCATTCACCCCGACGTCGTCTCCCATGTTTCGAGCAAGAACAGAGCACACCAACCGCCATTGCCTTTTGCCGCTGCCGTCGCTTCCCGACTGCAGCGCCGCTGCCAGCATGCCCGCCAGTCTTTGTCGCCCTCGCCGAAATGCCGCCAGCCACCAGCCTTTGTCGTCGTCGCATCGTTCTCTCTCTTTCTCTGTTGAAAGGTAGGAGAAGAGAGGTGAGTGGCCACTTTTGCCGTTTGGTGTTCGCGGAGTGGCGACCCAGTTTGCTTTGCACTGTTCTACCCCCCCCCCCCCCCCAATCCGCTGTGGGCTTGCTTCGCTGTGTGTGCTTGTGGTGTGTTGCTATTCTGTGTGTGTTGGATTCGTTGTGGAATTTGGTCTGTTGTTGTTTGGGTATTTCTTGCACGTGTCTCGCCTGTGCTTTGGAGCGTCGCCCGGGATTCTGATCCCGTTATCCCTTTTTACATATTCGAATCGTCTACAAAAGGCAAGTTCACTTGAACTCATTTAATTTTTCTAGTTCAAGTTTATTGATCACCTGCAAGTAGTTCCCTTCAATTATCATAATACTGCTTTGTGTACTTCCATTGTGAGTATCGAGGGTTTACACGAGCTAACCCGACGTACTCTTGACATTGTGCTATTATCCATTGACTCAAACCCAAACCTATATACACACATGACATGAACAAATTAACTAGATCCTGCATATGAGGAAAACATATTGTGATCGAATACATGTTGATTGAATGAGATCTTGTGACTGGAACTATGACATGATAAACTGACTTGTACACTGTAAAATCCATTCTAATTATTGTACATTAGTGTTAATACATTCATGATACAATAACATGTTGATTATCCACTTTGATGAACATATATGTGATGGCATTTTATGAATTCCTGCTGCCTGTTTTGTTTTGCACAGAGGTTTCGACCCTGTTATCATAAGAATTAACTCAAGTTATATAAAGATAAATTGTAGCCCTAAGTGTCTAGTTGCCAATATCATCCATAATTTTCGAATTCCGAATTGTAGTTTATAATTTATCGCAGTTTTAGTGTTACTGTGTCGGCTATTTTCAGATTCACTACTTCATGTATATTCTTCCACGATTGGAGCATGAGCTTGCCAGAAGTATTTGTTGTTTATTCCAGTTGTTGGTTAATAAATTGGACTATTGCATGTTTAGTCTAAATATTTGTTTATGTAATTATGTATTTATGCGTGGTTGTGATTATTTCCTTATCATGTTGTTGAGTTAAGACTGGTACAGCTTATGGATGATATGAGTTGGCATACTTATATCATTCGTTGGGCCTCAGTTACGTGTCTGTGTTCCCGTATTTTGGGAAGTGGGGCGTGACAAGTTTTTAGTGATATCAGAGGCCAGGTTTGGCTAATGTGTTAGTCAAGTTTGGTTCTAGCCAGGTTTAACTCAATAATATGCACACCACGTTAATCACGTGAACATGTAATAACCAACATATATCTGGATACTCATCTTATTGGATTCCTCTTTGATCCCTTCTTATTCAAGTCTTTCAATCCTTGGTTCCTTCCGTCCCTTGCAGTCCTCATCTTCACTGATTCCTTACTGGGTATAATTTTATTATTTTGTGCCCATATTCCTTTGATTCTGGAGTTGTCCATTCTTTTCTTCCCGCTTGGTTCGTCGATCGGCATCGGTGGATCTTTAACAACATGTTAGAGGCTTGTTTAATTCCTACGATGCTATATATTTTATGATATATTTATTGTGTAAATTTGCTACACTATATATTTATTTTCTCATTCACATTTGCATTGTGCTTATGCATGTGTTTCATTCCGTTTTCCTCCCACTTTTATAAATCATTTTCACTACTACTATTTTACTATTGTGTTTGATATTTATAATCTATACATCTATTTTGATATTCCATTGTGTGACTTTCAACTCTATTTTTTACCTTTTCTACTATTTTTATATCACGAATTTCAAAATATAACATCATACTTAAATTAAATGTCCCATATCCCTATGCATATGGAAGGTTACATCTTCCATTTCACCATTTCGGTGCAACCTAATGTCGAGATGGCAAATATGTAACTCGATGTCAATGGAGGCAAATTGCAACTGGATGTCGGGGAGGCAAAATGTGCAACCGAATATCCAGACGACAACCTGCAACCTGATATCGTGAAGGCAAACATGCAACTTGATGTTAAGGAGGCAAGATTTTCTACCTATTTGCTAATTGATATTTCAAGTCTCTTTACTTATATAATGAAACTAATGGTAAAGAAATATTTCTTTATAACATTTTGTTTATACAATTACACTTTATGTTTTCATACAATTTGAACTAGTGTAGTTGATTTTACTCTATTTTGTGTTTACAATTTTTTTTTTTACATTTATGTTAAGATTGAGTACATCAACTATGGTCTAAGTTTTCGTTCTTTTATGAATTACTATTTATTGCCACCGTTTTCCAATTTTCTTAGATTTCTCACTTACTTTTGTTTCCACGTCCTAATTAATGATTTGACGCTTACTTTTGTAATATTTAATGAACTCCTTTTAAGTCTTCTTGCATATATATATTTTGGGCTATTTTGCTCGTTACCCTTTAATGTATTTTCCGAGTATTGATTATAATGTCAACATGCACTAATTATTATATGTCTTTTATATTTATTGTTATTAATATTTCTTTACTTAGCTAAATTTGTTCGTATTTCTATGTATCTTGACTGGTTATTTTTCCAAAACTATTTTTTATATATCACCTTTAAAGTTTGTGTTCCTTTATTGTTTGAATGGTTATCAACCTTTTTATATTTGGGTTTTATCTCTTCACTTTTGACTTTTATTCTATGTGAATAGTCTTCCTATTTTCTTACAATTGGGGATTAATGGTGTATTTTGACTTCACTTTCAATTTATAATTGATCGACTATTTATATCCCTATTTGATTTATTTATAGAATTGATAAGCCAAATTCTTATTTTGTTTTATAATGTTATTATTATTGCTATGGTTTTCATTACTATTATTGGTATCATTATTATTATTGATATTACCATTGCTATTATTATTGTTGTTTTCATTATTTTAATATTGTTGTTAATATTGAATTACCTTTATACAAAAAAAATTGTTGAACCTAAATTATATTCTGTTTTGCATTATTATTCTTACGAGTACTGTTAATATATTTTATTATTGTTATTATTATTATTATTGTTGTTGTTGTTGTTATTATTATTATTATTATTATTATTATTATTATTATTATTATTATTATTATTATTATTATTATTATTATTATTATTATTATTATTGCATTATTTTCATGAATGTAGCGAATCCTATTCTGTCATGTATGTATTATCATTATTATCAGTATTGTTAACATTTTTAATTTTATTATCATTATTATTACCAGTATAATTATGATAATTTTTATTACTGTTATTATTATTGCTATTATTATTTTTAACATTATTGTTATTATTATTTTATTATTATTGATATTATTATTTTTATTATTAATATTTGTTGTTATTATTATTTTTGTTAAAGCCCATTGGTTTGATCTATAACATATCTTTTAATTATTTAAATTGAAGCCCAACTTTATATTCATTTTGCGTTATTTGTTTATATCTATCTTGAGCTCATACTCTTCTTGATCCTGATGTCGCATTCTTGTCTTCCTGCTCGGTTCGTCGATTGGTGTCCTGTGTCCTACAGCGACATGTATGTTGCTTGGGACATCACCATCGGAGTAGCGCAGCGGAAGCGTGGTGGACCCATAACCCACAGGTCCCAGGATTTTCTTGTTGTTCCTTCTTCTTTACATCATTCAGATCTTGTTCGTCTTTTTCACTCGCCATCTTTTGTCGATTTATTATTTGACATCAATCTTATCTATGTCCTTTTCTTATTCTGGTGCTCCCATCACTTGAGTTTTCTTTTTTCTAATTTCCTGCCTTGTTATTTCTTAAGTTTGCTTCTGTTTTGTCCTACTGCCTGCCAGAATAAATTTCAAGGACGAAGTTCTTCTTGTAAGGTGGGTAGGATTTGTAACCCCTGTTTCCGATTATATGGATTTCCAGTTCTTTTCTTTCTTCTCCATGTAATCTTGTATTTCAATTTCCGTATAAATTCTTTCCGATTCATTTAAATTTTGAATCTCCTATTGAAACCAAAATTTATATTCCAAACTAGAATCTTGTCTCTCTTCTTTTTATTTATTTGCATTGAAGCCCAAATCCAAGCCCATCTCCTATTGGACTTGTTACCGCTGAATCTGGTGTTGGGGCAAACAGATAGTATCTGTGGATTCTTAGGGGAACCGAATAAACAAACCTTAACTTCTTCCGCTGGAGTTTGACTGTTGACTCCCGTCGTTCACCTGCAAAAAGTGCGAGACACCGGGATTGATCCCGGTGACGCCCTCCGACGCTCAAGTCAGTAATCAGGAAGATTATGAAAGAGCATAAACTGGAAAAAGATTAATTACCTCTTAATGGTGGTGGATGGGGGGTATTTATAGCCGCCTTTGGGATCAGATTAGGAATGTAATCCCTAGAAACAGATTAGGAATGTAATCCCTAATTCCCAGTGAAAGGATATATACGAATCAGAGCCGTTGATTAGAATTAATCAGAAACCCTAATTCTACCCTGCTGGACTGGGTTCGCTGCGGGTTAAAATCCGCACCCAGTTAAGATGGATCCGTTCGTAGGTTATCGGGTCTTCGGGGAGAAGATCCAGCACCCACTTAGACCTGCTTGTAGGTGAAATCACCATTTTACCCCCAAGCTTTAAGATTACCGCCCGATTTGGACGGTTCCGATTTAACCCCTATTTATAGCCATATCAGGACTCTAACCCTAAACTCAAATCCTAGTCTACCCAAACCTAGATTCTCCCTAACAACTAATCCAGTATCAATTCTGTATACAATTTCTCCACAATCCCCATATCTTCATGATCTCCCCCACTATCTCTAACTACCCACTACTTTATTATTATTATTATTATTATTATTATTATTATTATTATTATTATTATTATTATTATTATTATTATTATTATTATTATTATTATTATTATAAACCTCCCCCATCCCACTCTCTCTCCTCGTATTCTCTCTCTCCCTCCTCTGGTTTCCCCCACAGAAAACCCAAACCGAAAACAAGAACCCAACCGAACAGAGCATCTCCTCATTTCCCCTTCGTCTTCCTCTCGACCCCTAGCCACCGCCATCGTCTTCCTCGTCCTGCCGTGCACACCCCCCAGTCGCTGCCATCGCGTCGTCTCCTCTCTCATCCGCTCGAACCCCGAGCGCCCCTGCCGTTGCCAACCCCACCTCGACACATCCAAGCCCTTCGTCTTCCTCCCCACATCGCCCTAGTCCATCCCCTACCTCCGAAATCGCCATCAACCTTCCTCGCTCGCCAACCCCTCTCGCCTGCGAACCATCACCCCCTACCTCCGTCTCCATCCCCATTTTCCCCATCATCGTCAACTTCCCGCTCTCCCTCAGTCAACCGCCATTACCCATTGTCGCCATTGTTGATCGTCTTCAGCCTCTGCACCTAGCCTTTGACCACCTCGAGCAACTGCCCCTACCTCCGACGCCACCACAGTTCACCCATCCTCGTCGTCCCTGTGCTCCATCGCCAGCATTGCCTCCATCGCCTCGTTTCACTCCGTCGAAGACCCATCGAGACCCGTTCACCCTGACATCGTCTCCCCTGTTTCGAGCGAGAACAGAGCACACTGACCGCCGTTGTCTTTTGCCGCTGCCGTTGCTTCCCGACTGCAGCATCGCTGCCAGCGGGCCCGCCAATCTTCGTCGCCCTCGCCGAAATGCCGCCAGCCACCATCCTTCGCCGTCGTTGCGCTTCTCTCTCTCTCTCTCTCTCTCTCTCTCTCTCTCTCTCTCTCTCCATCGAAAGGTAGGAGAAGAGAGGTGAGTGGCCACTTTTGTTGTTTGGTGTTCTGGAGTGGGAATCCGGTTTGCTATGCGCTGTTCTACCCCCCGATCCGCTGTGGGCTTGCTTCACTGGTGTGCTTGTGGTGTATTGATGTTCTGTGTGTGTTGGATCCGTTGTGGAATTTGGTCTGTTGCTGTTTGGGTATTTTTTCATGTGTCTCGCCGGTGCTTTGGAGCGTCGCCTGGGATTCTGATCCCATTATTCCTTTTTATATATTCGAATCGTCTACAAAAGGCAAGTCCACCTGAACTCATTTAATTTTTCTAGTTCAAGTTTATTAATCTCCCGTAAGTAGTTCCCTTCAATTTTCATAATATTGCTTTGTGTACTTCCGTTGGGAGTATCGAGGGTTTACACGAGCTAACCCGATGTACTCTTAACAGCGTGCTATTATCCATTGACTCAAACCCAAACCTATATACACATACGACATGAACAAATTGACTAGAACTTGCATATGAGGAAAACATATTGTGACTGAATACATGTTGATTGATTGAGATCTTGTGACTGGAACTATGACATGATAAATTGACTTGTACATTGTAAAATCTATTCTAATTGTTGTACATTAGTGTTAATACATTCATAATATAATAACATGTTGATTATCCACTTTGATGAACATATATGTGATGGCGTTTTATGAATTCCTGCTGCCTGTTCTGTTTTGCACAGAGGTTTCGACCCTGTTATCATAAGAATTAACTCAAGTTATATAAAGATGAATTGTAGCCCTAAGTGTCTAGTTGCCAATATCATCCATAATTTTCGAATTCCGAATTGTAGTCTATGATTTATCACTGTTTTAGTGTTACTGTGTCGGTTATTTTCAGATTCACTACTTCATGTATATTATTATGCATTGTATCATGTTGCTGCATTCTTATCAATCCCCTTGACATTCTTATATGCACTTGCATGAACATGAATGACTTAATAAAATACTAAATAAGTCGGGGTTAATAAGGGTTGATTTAGTAGTGGATAATCTCAGAAAATGTACTCGGTAGGGCCTTTCTTGTTTACATGGATTATCGACATGGAAGATGGGGAAATACTTGTGGACTTGTTATACTTGTGAACTAGTGAACTTGTTATCTTGTTATCGTGTTACACCGAGTACACGCTCTGTAGATCCCACCACTATGTCTAAAACGAATACTGTTTTGCATGCACCGAACCTGTGGTATGGGACGCAGTAGTACATGCACTAGATAGGAAAAACAATATGCTAATAAACCTAAGTTGACACGTAAATACTTGATCATGACCATTGTTTATTGATACCGTTATTGCTTTCGTAATTTGATCTTGATTCATATTGATGAACCTTGTTCCCTTATTCTCTGCTTTTCACTACTTGTTGTCCGTACATGCTTTAAGGACAAATTATTTTTATTTTTAGATGAACAAGTACAGGTGCATAAGGAGAATTGCCAGAAGGCATTGATGAGCAATTCTTCCACGATTGGAGAAGGAGCTTGCCAGAAGGTATTTGTTGTTTATTTCCAGTTGTTGGTTAATAAATTGGACTATTGTATGTTTAGTCTAAGTATTTATTTATGTGATTACGTATTTATGCGTGCTTGTGATTATTTCCTTGTCATGTTATTGAGTTAAGACTGGTACAATTTATGGAAGATATGAGTTGGCGTACTTATATCATTCGTTGGGCCTCAGTTACGTGCCTGTGTTCCCGTATTCTGGGAAGCGGGGCGTGACAGGTCTTTAATGATAACCCTTTTGGAACTGTGGTCTTTACTGAGCAAGATGTTAGAGGTTCACTCCCCACTAGGGGCGGACCCAGATTTCGGTGACTCTCAATTTTTGAGAATTCTTGTATTTGACCCCATGGTTTTAAATCTCGGATTTCGGACTCGTCTCGGCAAGGGGTATTTTGTCTCGCATCGGAGATATCGGAGGAGATCTCGGAAAAATGTGATCATATCGGATGTTCATTTTCTATACTCAATAAATACATTTTTTTACTAAATAAAAGATTGTATGTTCTACATGTCATTTATCATATAAAATACTGTAAAATGTAACTAATGACATGAATCAATTAAGGTAATCATCACATAATTTAACAATAATATAAAAGTGAATGTAATATAAGAATATAACTAAATTGAATTTGCATGGATTAGAAAAAATATATTAGTTAATAAACTTACTTGACTTTGCATATATACAAACAATAGCGATACGAAATCTTCACATTATTTTAGCTTAAGGTCCTATATTGAAAGACATATATGCAAAAAGTAAAACAAAATTTTTTAAAATATCCACAATAATATTTGTGTCTATTTCGGCTGATATTTTGCCAATATTGGCAATATTTCGGCTGATATTTCGTAATTTCGGCTGAAATCTACATATTTCGGTCCAAAACGATGTAGAATATAAAATATGTGATTTCGTATGGCAAGCTAGCCGAAACAAAATTTCGGCCGTAACGGAAGAAATTTAAAACAGTGTTTGGCCCAACACGAAAAATGTTTGGCCCATTGAAATTTTTTAGCCCACCCTGAAATTCTCTTGGTCCACTCACACTCCACTTAATTTTAAACCCAACTCAACCCATTTTAAAACTCAATTCAGATACCTGGTTGTCTCTGAATGTGTGAATTTTTTTTTGAGAAGGGGCAATCTCTATGGATCTGAATTTTAAACCCAAACCCAATAACTTTATGGCATTTTGTAATATGGAGCATCAACAGTCGCCTACTATATATATATATATATAGAGAGAGAGAGAGAGAGTCCCCTTCGGTTGCACACTATTTTTGGTGAGCACTCAAGAACTAGAGACCCTATGAAAAATCCGAACCGCTCATATTGTTCTATATGCCTTAGATAGCCTAACAATAAAAAATCAAGTAATTTGAAGTTTATTTGCCCATCCATCAAGCTGTTAGAATTTTCAACCATACAATTTTGTGATGATGTAAATCATGGGCAAATGAACTTCAAATTATTTGATTTTTTATTGTTAGGCTATCTAAGGCATATAGAACGATGCAGTTCGGATTTTTCATAGGGTCTCCAGTTCGTGAGTGCTCACGGAGTGCTCACCAAAGTAGTGTGCAACCGAAGATTTCTCTCTCTCTCTATATATATATATATATAAACATTTTATAGCATTTGTACCTCTACAGTTCGTGTGCTATATTGTTATTTTTTTTGGTTTTTTTTCAACAATAGAATGCTATATTTGACAGAATATTTAGCAATATTGATATTATAGCGGACGAAACATTATGTTTCGTCCCAAATTTTTTATAATATTTTTTCAATCGGACGAAACATCATATTTCGTTCCAAATATTTTTTAATGTTTTTAATCCAACAAATTTCCTCCGATGAAATTAGATTTTTTTAAATTAAAAAAAAACCCGGAAAAGAAAAATTTGACGAAACATCATGTTCCGTCCAAGGAAATGGAGGGGGCTTTTTTTTTTTGCAATTTTTTTATATTTTGGGGCTTTTATAGGTTGAATTGTATATGATTTTCTATGGATTATTGATTGGGACGGTTAGATTGACATTAAAAATAATACCTAAAATAAAAATATTAAAAAAACAAAAAAAAAATCTCCATACGTACGAAACATCATGTTTCGTCCAAGGCAATGGAAAGCTTTTTCTTAAAAAGAACGTATTTTTTGAGATTCTATGGGTTGGATTATATACGAATTTTTATGAATTTTTTATTTGGATTGTATTTACCCTAAAATGACACCTAAATTAAAGGGGGGAAAACCAAATATCTGATGTTTCGTCCGAGAGTTTTGCTCATTTGCAAAAGCGGCCTCGAACAAAAAAAATATATTTTTAATTTTTTTTGTTCCGATGTCCGTTCAAATTTTCTCCAACTATGTTTTTTTTTTGGTCATTTCGCCATTGTAGACAAACAATCAAATGCTATTTTTATTTATGCATTGTACCATTTTTTAGCATGCAACGACTATGGATGCTCTAAAAGATGTTTAAAGACTTTTATGAATTTTTATCTTTTGTAATTTCGCTCTCGGTAGATGAAAATTCTGGGTCCATCACTGCTTCCCGCTTACTATAGGATTATTGTAAGAGTGTATGCGTGCACATACGCCTAAGGCCTTATTCGACAAAAATGAAAAAAGATATAGTAGTTTTAGCATCACCATTTTAAGAATATTTATATATTATTGTATACATATTCATTTTAATAGTCTTATTTTAGCTAGTCTTTATTAATTCAAATAAACTGTCACTGTTAATATTACAATTTCGGGGCCGTCTAAAAAACTTCTTAATTGCTATCAACTATTTAGGCTTCTGAAAAAATATCTCTCTCTAATATTTTAATGGGAGAAGCTCTTACTAATATTTTAATGGGAGAAGCCCTTAGTGGCATTTGTAAATAGACCACTTTATTTGTAAATCTACCGATTTACGTGTATTGCACGTGCAACTCAAACTCTTTCATTATACACTATATTCCAGCCTTTACTCTGGGACGTCATCTTTATTCATCAACGGTTCGGAAGGTCACAAAATCAAAATCAGATGTGGCCTCCGCCAAGGAGACCCTCTATCTTCGCTGCTTTTCTCGCTAGTTGCTGATGTCTTTAGCAAACTCTTGCGAAATGCATGGAATTTGCACATGATAGAGGGTCTTGGCAGCTCTCCCTCTTTCGAGGGAATGCTCAACCTTCAATATGCGGATGACACTATAATTTTCACCAAACCGAACACCCACTCTCTTCGTAATCTTAAACTTCTCCTTTACTGTTTTGAAATGGCATCCGGTTTATGAGTTTATCCATCAATTTTCAAAAATCCTCTGTTCTTTGGTTGGGCGGAACTCCCAACCGCCAAGTAGAAGTTTCAAATTTCTTTAATTGCCCCGTAACTTCCTTCCCTATCACTTACCTTGGCATTCCACTCCGCTGGGGTAAGCTACATAGATCGGATTGGCTCCCTCTTATTGATAGAGTTGAGGCCAGACTCAACGTCTGGTCGAGCAAGCTTTTGTCTAGAGGAGGCAGACTGACTCTTATCAATTCTGTTATTTCAGCCATGCCCCTCTATCTTATGTCTTTCTACTTCTTACCTTCCTGGGTGATAAAAAGAATTGATCAAATTAGAAGTAATTTTTTCTGGAACGGTTCCCCTTCTTATAAACCAGGATCCCACCTGTGTCAGTGGAAATTGATTTGCACTTCTAAAGAAGAAGGAGGCATTGGTGTTCTGGACATTCGTCACCATAACATCGCTCTTTTAGGCAAATGGTTGTGGAAACTCCATAATTCAGACCATTTGCCATGGGCTCGATGCATTAGAGATTATCGTTCCACTTCCTTTAATTGGTGGGAGTTTCCTGACATGACTTTTCGTCTCGCCTCCCCTTTTTGGAAAGGTATTTGAAAGGCATCAGCCGCCTTCAATTGTGGTATTTATCGTATTTGCTCTGACGGATCGAGGGCCTTGCTATGGCAAGACCTATGGATCGGCAATACCATGCTGGCCATGGCCTTTCCTTCCATTTTCCGGCTGGCTGCTTTCCCTAATGCTTCTATAGCAGACTCTTTTACCTTGATCGACGATACTCGTTATTGGTTTATCCCATTCACGATAGCTCTACCCCCATCCCTGACTGAGGCCTTTAATAATCTCATTTCCATCCTTAATAACTATGAATGGAGAACGTCCGAGGGTATCGGTTGGCGGTGGTCTTGTTCTGGCTCCTTCTCTGTTAATTCTTTTTACAACTTCCTTAACTCGAGAGGAGTGAAATCACCAACTGCCAAATACTTCTGGAAGTCTTGGGCTCCTCTTAAGGTCAAAATCACTTCTTGGCTTGCTTTCAATAACAAGCTTCTCACGGTTGAAGTTCTGAACAAAAGAAATTTAGCTTGGGGTCAGCGCTGCGCTCTCTGCGACCAGCATGCTGAAGATGTTAATCATCTTTTCACTCAATGCCCCACTATCATTTCATTATGGAAGATTTACACTCTTGCATGGGGCACTGCTTATATTCCTCCTGATTTAGCTTCGGTTTGGTCGACTAAGCCGTCGATTGATTCGTATCGCAACGCTTGGATTCTGTCGGTTCACACCATCATTTGGATTATTTGGAAGGAAAGGAATAGTCGATTATTCCAGAAACGCAGATCCTCATCGGCTGCGTTGATTGATGAGTTCTTATTCCTTTTCAAACTTTGGTCATCGGAATTGAATCTTACTCTTTCTACTTATTAGAAAATGCTTTTCTTTGTCTTCGTAATCTGCATGCGGTTTAAATTGTTTGTTTTATGGGCTTTTGATTTAACAAATTTCTTCTTCTCTAACTCTTCCATGCAGGATTAAGCCCCCGCACCTGATGCGGCTACCAGCACTGTTTCACTGCGATTTGTGTTTGAATCGCACCCGTGCTTTTGTCTCTCCTTTTTGCCAGTACTGGTAGTTTTGTAACCACCTTCTTTTATTTTGTTTGGCTGATGGATATTGTATATTTTGTGCGCTGTTTTTGTATCAGCCGAATCCTTTTTATAGCTGTGTTTACCCTCTGCTTCTGTCATCTTAGTGTTTTGTTTGGTTATTTTCAATTGCCTTTGCCTCTTGCTGGGTTATGAGCAAATGATTGTTTGGGGGCACTTGTGTTTGGTAGTTTATGTTCTGTGGTGATTTTATCTGTTGGATTACCTTTGTCAGCTCCGTTGTCGATTTGTTTGTGATGCTTGAAGCCCATGCTTCCTGGGGCTTTTGATTCGATGACGGTTGTTTGACTGTGTGACGATGGTTTTCTCTTTTCTGACCATGCTATGAATTCGGAGAGTTCTCTCATTAATGGAACTCTTGGCTTCTAGGTCTGTTGCTGAGAAATAGCATTTCCCGCTATCATTCGCTTTCCGGGATTATTGCTGGCTTGGTTGTTTATCTTCTTGCACTCATCCCTTATATTCTGTTGTTAAGCTAGTCTTCTTTTTTGGCCTGTGGCCTTTAGAACTGGGGAGGTTGGTGGCGGCTCCCCTGTTCCCTTTCTTTTCGGCTCGACCTCCTGTGTATTCATCTTGGTGATGATCGGATTCGAGCCTTTCTCAGTGTTTATACTGAGGTTTCTTGAGGTGGTGCTTTCATGGCTGATTGGGTTTGTAGTTTCACTGCTTCGTCTGTTTTCTTTCGCTGTTTGTGTTTGTTCTCGTCTCTCGCTGTTCTGGAGCTCGGTCTTGCTAGGCTTGGGTGTTGGGATTCGGCTCCTTATGGCCTTTCGCAGCACGGCACTTTGGCTTCGCGCTCCAATCCATTTTCGCTCGGCCGTGGCGTCTGCTCCTGACGTTAAGCTAGTGGCGCACTCCCTGCACTGTCTTGCTTGAGGCTTCGAGCGGTCTCTCTGATGCTTCACTGCCAGTAGTCTACTCTGCTCTGATATTTTGTTAGGAGTTGGTCTTTGTAAATATTTGTTGTTGTGCCCATTTGTTATGTGGTGGCTTCTTGGGGTTTTACCTCTTGTAAAACTTTGATCTGTACATTCTTATTACTATAATATATGCTTTTTGGTGTGGCTGGAGTCGAGAGACTCTATCCGTTCTCATTAAATCTACCAATTTATGTGCATTACACGTATAACTCAAAACTCTCTCATTATACTTTTTATATTACTTTAAAAAATATGTATTTATTAACACGTGCTATATTATATTACTTTAAAAGCTATATATTGATTAAAACATACATCGCAAGTGTTAAACTACAAGTCTACTATTTTAATGGGAGAGTTGGGATTTGTTACCAAACAAACCCTAACTTTGTAACTAAACAAATACGTGTAATACACATCCAAATTAAATTCAACAAATACAAACATTTGTAGACAAATCCGTGCATATCTAATATAAAGGAGGTATTAGTTTCAATGCTAGACTATGTTGAAATTTTTACTTTTAATAATAAATATATTTATTAAGACGTGCATCGCTTGTGAAAATTACTAGTTATTTTAATGGGAGAGTTGGAGTTTGTAACTATATAAACACGTATAATACACATCCAAACTATATCCAACAAATATAAATATGCACCACACTTGTAGCCCAAATCAAAACATTCAAATATAAGCTTTTTTTTTTCTAATTCAATATATATTTATTTTTATTTATTTTGATGACTTTATTTTTTTTAGACGTGGGATACTGGTTAGGCTTCTGAAAAAATATTTATGTAAAGAAACAAAATAGTGATGAAGCTGACACCTTTTTTTTAGAGCAATGGAAGTGACTTTCTAGTAGCTGAAGCTTTCATTTATGGGCGAGATCAGAAGTCTTGTAAAATCCTGGACTCTTAACATAAATCTCTGCAGTTCTCGGGACCAGGAAAGAGGACTCTTCGACTCATTATGCACAATCTCAGAACAAAGTCTACAATGACACCAAGAAATGTAGATTGCCCATAACTGATCACACGCCCTTGACAAAATGATTATATCGCTTCAGATAAATACAACCCATGCATGTTATAATGGGGAAGAGGAAGAAAAGAATTACTTTCATTATCTCTTAGCTACATTAAATTACATTTATGTTCACACATCCTAATCCTTATTATCGCTTTAGAACTCAAAACTATCAATAAAATGTTTGAGTTCTCTCTCTAGTAGAAGACCTACTCGTAATCTCACTTAACCCAGCAAACCCACCACTATCCCTCTCTCTACCTCTACTATTTTCTCCTGTTAGTTTCCTACACTGAATAGTTGTATCTGAATACAAAATCTGGGGATCCTCTCTCCTGTAACATGCAAACTCACCATCCCCGTCAAAAGAATGATAAGAATGATTCGAGTCATCAGAGAAGACTGAAGAACTGAAGTGACCTGAGTCCTCGGTGCTAGTCGAGTCCCTCGTGCTCTCTGTGCTAGTCGAACATTCATCCGAGCAGCTGAAAAGGGAAGCGTTGTCACTTGAAGAATCTGTTCTTGCAAAAGGAAGCCTCTCATTAAAATCATCTAATGATGACCGAAAGAATCCATGAGGAGGAAGACCATGATGGCTCCTTTGTTGTGTTGAGGACCGCTGATTCCTCGTATTAGTCTTTAGATGATCAAGTGACATTGAGGTCCTAATCAAGCTGGGGGCTCGGGGTGAGCACCTATTAGGGACGTCAGATTAGAAGAATAAAGGTGATTTAAATGGAAGTAAAACTAGCTTGCATGATTTAAATGGGAATAAAACTAGTTTGCATGATGGGTACCTTGCGTAAAGGAGCATATATGCATTTTCTGCTAAGACCCTTCCAACATCCACCTGCTTTACCTATAAAAGAAATAAAAATATATAAGAGCAACTAATTTGGTTATAAGTTCACTCAACCGAATCACAATTTGGTTATAAGATCATGTGATACCCGAGTTCTCCCCTTGTTTTGCAACCTCAATTGTGAGCCCACTGATAAGAACCACCCCCCCCCCCCCCCCCCCCCCCCCCCCCCCCCCCCCCAAAAAAACTGCGAAAATCCAAACCGTTTATCTAGTTCTGCATGCCCAGGATAAGAGTGAAAAGTCAGGTTATTTGAGATTCGTTTATTTATGCTTTACAATGTTTAGAAAATTGTGTGGCTGAAAATCCTTTATTTTTCTAACGAAAAGATGGATGAGCAAATGAATGTCAAATTACTTGATTTCTCATCCTTGGGCTATCTCAGGCATGTAGAACAAGATGACCGGTTCGGATTTTTCACTTGAGGCTCATAAGAAAGAGCTCACATATGATGTCATAAAAAGGATAGACCTAGTCTCACATGATCAACCCCACACACACACACACACACACACACACACACACACACACACACACGAAGGATCGTAAATCAGAATAAAATAAAACAATTGAGTTTGGATACCCAAGTGGATCCTACTGCCGCTCGTTGGCTCTACAAGCAGAACGTATATCGGATATGAATTTGATTTATTGCCACCCTATGCAAAAGTCTCGTAGTTCTCCGAAACCCTCAAGGGAAGGGTAAAACTAATTCAACGCTCTTGTCGGCAAAGTTTTATATAGAAAAATAATTTCAAGTGGTTGCTGAGTGGATGCATCATCTTACACAAAGCTTTTAAACAAATGTTGATAGAAAAATAAAATTTAATTTCAAGTCATAGTATGGAAGTAAATAAAGTTTAGCAGGAGACGGAATGTTTTGGTATGATCAATATGCTATCATGCTATTAGAATTTGACTGTGCTGTGAGAGCTAGATCAAGCTATAAAGGCCTATTCACCCTCATAATATGCCACAATTTCCAGAAAATGCAGAGAATATGCAGCTGCAGCAATATAACAGGCCAGCACCACAGGCTACACATAAATGCCATATAAAGGTGAACCCTTCCCAAGTAATCACAGTAAAATTGTTTTATATTATAAAGAATAAGGTGTCATTCTCCTAATCCTAATCAGAATGTAATAAGTACAACCAGGTGGTATGTTCCCCCACTCTTTTCAATCAGTTTAATAATCAAAGTAGATGATGCGTTGCTCTAACAGTGTCAGCATAATATTCAAAAATTGACATTATTGGAAGTTCATAGATAAGGTCATTGCACATAAATAAACTTAAGAGTAACTCGGAAAAAAGAAAAAAGAAAAACTGGACAATCTTTAATTAAGACTGAAGAGTTGAAGAGGTGAAAAATAAATCTAAAGAAAAGGATAGATTGCCTATTAGGACACAATATAAATCTAACAATCAACACATACAAAAACATAAAGTAGTTAACAAGTATAACAACTCCACAGAGATCAACATGTACAGAGCATCAGCATACCTTGCTGTCATCAGTCTTATACCACTTTCCCTGTGTATTCTTTACATAGCACACATAGTGACCAGAGAAGGCAGCATTCATGATATCCTGATGGACAACCACTGCATAGAGGCTGTACACAGCAGACTTGTCTGTGCCACTCATGTAAGGTGCTAAGTCCAGAATATCAGGAAACCGAACTGCTTTGTTTAATTTGCCAAATTTTCCCAACTGTAAAACAAATGTAAGGCATTAAAAGGTGCTGTAAAGCTTATAGAACAATGCCCTTGAAACTTTGGAAAGTTACCTGAAATCTTTTTAAGGCAATTGTTAGAATATTAGGAGCCTCCAGTACAGTCAACTTCTTTTTTGCTCGCTCATAGGATTTGCATCTAAAAAGAAAAGGATAAAGGAACAGCTCAGTGACAAGTCTAAAGCTGTGATAGTAAATTGTAGATTATGTGGCAAGAGTAAATTTTGAAAGATATCAAATCAAGAACCAAGAAATGGGGGGGGGGGGGGGGGGGGGGGGGGGGGAATGCGTATAGTACAAGGAAAAAGAATCCTATAGAGATAACAAACCTATTGCATTGGTATCTGTTCTCCCCATCAAGAATTTCAGTAGCTGTAAACCTAGCAAGTGCATCTTCCAGTTTTCCAATATCACAATGTATTTCCACTGTAAGATCCATCATCCTTTCATGTCGCTCGGATGTTACTCGGCACTTGGTGCACTTAATCTGTATACACCAATCATCAATTACTAACCACATATCTAAAAAAAAAAATCAGAAAAGAAATTCCTAATTAAGAAATGCCAAATAATAAAGCAAGTTTATAGGGTATCATGACAAAACCTTCGAACGAAGGTAGCCACCAAAGATCAATTGTATCAGTGTTGTTTCTTCAGCCAATTTTCCAACTGCATTCTCTCCAGCTTCCTTTAGACAAACAGACTGCATGGTGTCAATGGCATACCTGTAATAAATCACAAACTTCTACATAAATCACATATATATAAGAGAAACAATTGTAAGTAAAATGTGCTGTTCTCTAATTCGTTGATGTTATCCAAACATGTAACATGATGAATCAGTATTCAAGAAGCTAGCACAACCGAACTCCAGCTCAATAAAAGTATCCTAAAATTTAAAAAGTAGGAATTTTTTTCATACAAGTCCCCCCAAATCAAGATATTCTCTGCAAGTCCGTCAATTATTGCAACTAAGTTCCTTAGTTAAGAGCACCAGTTGTACATTAAATCAACTGCAGTTAAGTTATTCCAATTAAATTTTGTGAAACACGAACAAAACAAAAGTCTTAACTAGTGAAACTTAAACGCAACAATTTAGGAGAACTGAGGGACTTGCAGGAATATCATGATTTAAGAGACTTAACAAGTTAATATGCAAATACTCTACAGATTTGAAGGACTGCATAGAAATATCTAAAAGAAATTAAGAACAAAAACAATGTAAGGGTGAGGATTAAATTTTAGTTAGATTTGGATATGAGTAAAAGGATAAAAGTAGAAAGGACAAAACGGGAATCACCAGGATTTGCTATAACTTTAATGGAATACTATTTTTGAAATAAGAGTATACTAACTACAAGGACCGTTCTATTTAACACCAAAAGTTGAGAAACTTAATAGCAAATGCCATGATTTGGAGGACCAATTAAAAATGTATGTGATTTTGGGGGACTAATATTACGAGAACCTGTACATAAAACCATACCTGCATAAAAAATCAATATATTTTTTGAAAAACTGGGCTAACTATTTGAACTCAATAATGTGTTTACTAATTGAATTAATTGTTGAGTCCCTCATTCTTGTTGTTTTCAGTCAATAATTTCTTAGGCCATCTCCAACCCTCAACTCTATTTTGGAGCAACTTTTACTCCAAAATGGAGTAACTGTCACATCAAACATCAAACAGTAACTTCATCTCCAACCCATAACTCTATTTCTAACTCCAAAAAGGAATATTCTCAGCATATTCTTTTTTATCTACTTTTTAAATTAATTCTCTTCTAACTCCTCACCATTTATCTATTTAACCAATTAGCCACAAACAAAAAAAAATTAATGTATTGATCCAATAATATGCCTCAATATTTAACATTAATAAATAATATTTTATTATAAATTAACCATTCTACAAATAATATAATACTTAGAAAATAAAATTGCATTAATTAAAACAAATGACTACCAAAATATTACAATCAATAACATAAATAGGAATACTTAATATATATATTTATGGTTTAATTAACCATCTGAGTTGGTGTACTCCTCCCACAAATGATATCGGACCTAGTCTTCCGATGCTTTTGGACAGTTTTTCAATGATATTGGAGGATCCGGAACCGATTTACCACCTTTCTAAATTATTATTAGTCTTATGTGTGTTATTATTTTATTGCGTTATGTATTTTGCATTTTTTTTTGCACGAGTTTAGTTTGATTATTGTTTTTTGCAGTATGTAGTTTGTATTGTTTTTTATTTGAATGTTTATGAAATTTTAATTAAGACGTCCTAAAATGTACGAAGTTTATATATATTGTAATTGACATTTCGTATTATTTTCTAAATATTAAATATACTTAATATTTAATTAATAATCTTCAATAGAACACAAAAAAATTAAATTTTTATTTCTGGGAGTAGAATGTAATAAACTTTGTTAAGAAAATATTTAATAGGGGTTTAATTAAAAATTACAAAACTTTTAGGGGTTTAAAAAAAAATGGCATTGGGGAACAGTAGCGCGCCATATATGGCGCGCCACTGTTCATCCCAACCCAATCCACGCCATTATGGCGCTGAAAATGGCGATGGGTTGGAGGCCAAATCCAACGCCATCAGCCAACTCAGCGCCAAAATGGCGATGGGTTGGAGATGGCCTTAGTCCTTGAAAGTATCTGGCCAAGTATCCACTGAGAAGTACCCAAGTAAAGTATAGAACCATAATGGTTACAGACATATCTTGATAAGATTACCAATGTCTAGCCCGTCCCAGATGAATTCAATAAAGCTAAATTCAACTTCAAGAGTCAGTCAGAATTGAGGCTCAACATACCTTAGAAATTCATGGGCATCTTCTTGTCTTCCGGGACCAAGATTACTTCCAATGCTGTGTATGTGAGAGAGTATACCAATAGGAGACAAAGGAGACTGTCCCTGTTTTGCTTTCACAAGAAGACTAGCAAACTCACAGGTAAAACACCAATCCCTCCTCGAGCCTGTGAAGCAAACGAAAATAATTTAATATGAGCAATATAAAACCATCCTGAAAGTAGAATATAGAAATAAATATAATATATTGTGTGTGCGTGTGTGTGTGTAACGGGAGCGTACATATTTTAGAATGGTGTCCCTGAAGAAGATATGAAGTCAGTGGCCGAGTAAATGCCAAGCATTGGAGCACTGCATTTGCATAACAACTGCATAGAATTTTTTTAAAAAAACATATTGAAACAGAGCAAATAAAAGCTGCATTACAAAAAAAAAGTGAATTAATTAAATAAACAATTAACGCTTACAAGCAAATGATGTCAGACCAAAAAAGAAATATTCTGATACCAAAAAATCTTTGTAAAAACTAGAGGTGCTTAAAATAAATAATGAAATAACCAAAATAAAACAGCAGCCATAAAAGAAAAGTAAGAAATAACCAAATATACAGAGCAAAGCCTAATGATTCTCAAAATATATATAATTAAATAAAGAGACGCGCAGAGATGACTAACCTATTGCCACAATTGGTAAGGCCACAAGGACGTAATTCTACTTTGTCGCAGTTGTAAAGTTTGACGAAAAGCTCATATGGAAAAAGCATCTGGTCAAAGTAGAAAAAAAGTATGTAAGTGGATCTCACAATGGCAGAGCAAGAACTACACCAAGTAGCCACTTCCATAAATCTTATTTTACGGAAAAGAAAAAGAAAAAGAAAGAAAAGCAATGTCAAAAAGATGGAGAACCTTGTATTTTTGTGATATATCATTTCTAGGCCCTGACTGATGATGCTTCGATATATGTGAAGGCTTCAATTGCTGCACAACTCTCCTAACAGATGTTTTCAAATCATTTATACCATTTGATGCAGATGCAAATGACTCAGATGATTTGTTAAGTAGTACTGGACCACTATCTTTCTTTGATGATGTATCAAGGGAAACATAATGCTTCCCACCACTACACACAGATTCACTATCCCCAGAAGTGAAAGAAAACACAGGTCCTGAACTTTTAGACTTCAATAACCATACATCAGCATTCTTTCCATTTGCAACAGAACTTGAGGCTGCAGAGCACCAACGATTGGACCAACCAGTACTTTCTGATGAAGTAACCCTATCACACAAATCTGCTTCCCTGTTAGATAAATCCTTATTTGCTGGTCTCAGTTCAGATGGTAGTGCAGTGGAAGAAACTACAAAGGAAGATCCAGCATTTTTCTGAATACGGTCATCCTCAGATTCACCAGCATCTTGAAGAGGCCTGTCAAGCTTACGGTTTTCTGATCTAACAAAGCTTGGCTCAGAAGGACCACTTAAACTGCATTCAACATATTCTACTTTTTTGCTCACCTCCTTGACGTTGCTTGTGGAAGGTAAATTATCTATGGACGAGTTTGGACAGCCATGCTGGTCCTTTTCAAGGTTTTCCTCACTATTAGTAACTGCTGTTATAGGGCTCTCATGAGATATATCGTCAAGGGAAGTCTTCTCCAAATTTCCAGAGTGAAGAACATCAGAGTCAAGATCATCACTCGCAGAAGCATCGCCAGAATTATCCATAGGCACAGAAAATGGAGATGAAGCAGATGATGAAGACGATGAGGATGAGGATGATGACACTGACGACGACGACGATGATGATAAGTCTACAAAGGGCTTAGAAGAGCTCTCTGTGCCAGATGTATAAACATAGGGTTTAACTGACCTGTCACCCTCACTAGAGACAACCGATGGCAACTCAGATTCCAGTGATGATCTTGAAGAGGATTTCTCAGCTGGTTTCGGCTGAGCATTTGTTTTAATATCCATATTGTTCTCAGATATTGCAGGTTCAACAGTCAGTGAACCCTTTAGATTGTATGAACTTTCAGAACCACTGTACCGATCATCCATTCTTGGAGGATGGCACTCATCTTTGTGGCCTTGTCTCCAATGTATAATCTGGCATTTTCCAGAGCTGCAAAATTTCAGATAAGGATCTGATAAACATTTTGATAATTCTGTAACATTCAAAAAACAAAACAAAATAAATTATATCTGCTCACAGAATACTCAACAATATATACTCATTGATGTACTTTATCTAATCTCGCTCCCATCTTATACTACTAAAAGATGTCACAATATGTTAAGCTTTGCAATCAACTTTTTCAAGTACTGCCAAATAGTGTAGGAAGAAAACTCAAAATTTCACGATGAATGAAGGGGGACTCTTACAATGTCTTTTGGTCTGCGGCACCTTGTTTTGATTGGTATAGGTTGTATAGTGGTGTTATTGCTTTTTATACCACAGATAAGACAAGGGCTTATGATATGCCTTTCAAAGTCAATCATGGAGAAACAATATTGTTTGGATGTACTCTACTTCGTAATGAAACTACAAGCACTTTCTGATGGTTAACTAATAAAAGGAAGATAATTTTAAAATGACTAAGAAAATTTGCAAAAATCCCAATATTCAATTATCCAAGAGAAAGGCAATGAATTCACTTTGCAGCACTACAAGGTAGAAGACTACGAAAAAATAGCATCATGGGATGTCGACAAGGAACTTTATAGGCATGTTCTATGAATATTTTTCCACAGGATTTCTATAACATGCCTCGCAATTATTTACCATCGTAATGGAGGAGACTATGATACAGCAATAGATGAAAATTAGGTGAGGAGAAAATCGGGTAAAACATCACTCTTGTTCAACGCCTCCCACCCCCACCCTAAAAAACAAAAGGTCATCCGAAACTTGAATGAAAGGTAGATATTAAGAAAACAAAGTAGGTCTTGTAAATTTTGCAAGTGTGTCGGCCATTATGTCATGTGAAATACTGATCATTTAGATTATGCTCCAAGGAAGATAAAGATGAAGATAGAACTTTGAAAGAAAATAGTTAAAATCCTTCTTTGTTTTGCTTAATTTTTATCATATTGTAACTCCATGGAAGTTTTTGTGACAATACTCGTGATCTTTATGCATAGTTTCTTTTTTATATTGCTCTTATGTACTAAATGCCATTGGATGAAAGGTGGTTTGAAGTTTTATACTTTACTCATATAAGACATGACAGCGTAGTATTTTTTGTGGTTATTATTCCTTGCCCTATTGTTCTTAATTTATATGAATTGTCTTAGACCCTATGTATCTAGATAATGATTAGAAGAGCCAAATTGATCGTTTTCATAGTGTGATTAAAGAGTATATAGACTTCATCAATGTAGCTTTACATGTATTACATGTGCTTCACATATAGTTGGATGATTATGATGATTTGATTAAAAATGATTTTTGGGATGTGATAAACATCCAGATCGGAGATATGCATTATAATAGATAATATTATGCTAATCATCAATCCACATCCTATATCTTAATCTTCCTATCTTTCTTCATCAACCCTTTTTAGAAAGCAATCTCAATCCTTAATACAACGATATCCCCTTTCAAATGCAAGAAAAAAAGGCAAAATTAATGAAAGGTTAGCAGCATCGGCGAAGGAAACAATGGTCTAAATAGGAAGTAGGACCTGAGGAGGCGACCGGCGTTGGTTCCGGAGAAGGAATAATGATTGTGGATGCACGGTTGTAGATTGGGAAATGAGGAGATGGGGTGGTCTGCAAGATGGGGGTAGTGGTGTTTGGTGGTGGATCTGAGGAGAAGAAGGTGAATGGTAGTGATGGCATGGTTAAGGAGGAGATTGACCAAGTGTTGTTGGCTTCTTCAAGAAGAAAGAGAAGGGGAGAGATGAAACAAATTATTTGTCGTCGTTCTCAGAGAGAGTTGATTGAGGGTAAATTTGGAATGAATACTGTTGTTGTTTCTTGGAAAATATATAATCAATAAACAAATAGAAAAGTTAATGTGTAAGGCACTAAAAAGGAATACACATACATAATTTCCTCCTATGGCCCACCCAAATTTTCACCTCCCAAATTCACAGTCCACACTATTCAATTTGATCTTCATATTATAAAAACACTATTGTTTGAATATGTTTGCCCATTCATCATATGGTTGCAAAATGAATGATTTTTCACTATTAAAATAATTTCAACCATATATTGCATGGGAAAATCATGTCCAACCTTGATGTTTTAATATTTTTATGCTTTGTGCCGTGCAGAACACTCTTAACAGTGTGACTCTATTCATTCGCCGATCAACCGACGATCGATCGGGCGAGCTGGTTGGGAAGGGGTCCTGCATTTGAGAAGAGAAGATAGCATTTTTGGGGTGTCATATCAGAAAGTTTCCTCCTATGCCACCGGACAACTTGCTTTCCCTCTAACATAACCATACATCAAGATAATATAACCAACCTGTAAGCCTTTCCTTTCAACTTCATGGGTAGTAGTATATAGTCAAATAGCACTCTGAAAAATCTCTCCACTTCAACCCCAACACTCTAATGTAATGCAAAACGCCCCCAGCTAACCTAAAGATCTTGTAAAGTAGTTCAACCTACATTTCCTAGATACTTCGTTGTTGGGTGACATCAATGTGAACTACTACCTTGGTATACCCATCAAATTGATAACCATTAATCCGGTAAAATCTGAACCTCATAATGACATTTTCTATGCAAGGCAACTCAAATAGAATTGATGCAGTATATGCAAAGCCTAAAGCGACTCAAGCATTATAAAACAATCAACAAATTCACAGCTTAGTCACTAGCAACACCAATTGATCAAATTCAAAGCTCGAATTAATCAACCCAGGTGCATATTACCATAAATTAGCCTAACAGGCCAAATTAGGGCATCCAATCCAACAGGCACTGAAAGGGGCAAACACTGTTCCCCAAACCCTAATTTCATCGATTCCCATAAAATCGACAAATCAAACCCTAATTACTCAACAAATCAATAAAAACTCAAAACAAAATTCAGCAATTGCACAAGAAATTTGTGAAAAAAATACCAGTATCTAACCGCCTTGCATCTCTTGCACCTCGACGTCGTATGCCTAAAGCACACCGCACACTCCGGTAGCAACACCTTCGTCGCCGCAGGCGCCTCCATCACTAGAGGCTTCCCTCCTCCTACGTCACTGTACAATTCCGCCGTTGGCGGCGGCCGAGGCGGGAATACGGCGGAGGCGAGCGATTCGGCCTCGATTCTTGCGGACTCTTGAGCGGCGAACCAGGCGAGACGCTTGATCTCCTCCCGCCTCAGCGCCGCCAGATTCCATCTACGGCGAGCCCAGAGGTAGAGCAGAGCGGCGATCAGGACTGCGGCGGCTGAAAACCCTAGATCCGTACGATCGCCGGGCATCTAGATGAACTCCTCGAGGTCAGCATATAACCTCCACGATAGCATCCTTTAATCGTCGGAGACGGCGAATCTTGGGGTGAGGGATTTTCTTTTTTTTTCTTTTTTCTTTTTTACCGCGAAAAGAAAAGAACACAAGAGAAGCGAGAGGAAATGAAAAAGGAATAATCGTCTTAACACGAAAGGAAGGAAAAAAAGTGCATTGGATTTGGAGTACAAAAAGGGTTTCCGGTTTGGTGTCACTTAGGATCTGTACTTGGCTAAACGGTTCCGGGGTATAGTGGGCGTGGACAAACGCTACTTGTCTAAACTTAAAACCGGTTTGTGTTTGACCCAAACCGGAACCGACATGTTATTTTAGTATAGGGAATCCATTTGAACCTGAATAAATGGGTCGGGTTTAGAATTTATAGGAGTGTTGTTAATATTCGGATTTGAGCTGAACCTGTCTTACTCGTTACATAATTTATATGCAAATTGCAATTACTTTAAAAATCTAGTAGTAAGACTCTTAGTTAATAAGATGAGCATGTGTGCATGGGTGTGTACTTATGTAGGTAAATATTTATTTACGATCTAATTCCAAAAACAAAACAAAAAATTATGTATAAATTAGGTATTCTTGACCGCCTAATATCATATTGTGATATGAATTATCTTTTCGTTAATTGTTAGTTTTTAGAAGTGTTTCTTACTTGCTGAAATATTAAAAATTTTCTTATACTCTCGTTCAGTAATCTTAAACGACTAAAAACAAACAACAAAATATTTTGTAGAACAGTGATTTTACTTGAAAGCCGTGTCTGCAAGCATAAATGGATATACTTAGCATGACCTTCTAGGTATGTTGTACCCAAAACCTTTTAGAACCAACTCGTAAATGGACAAGCCTCGATTGGTTCGGGTAAAACAACACCCAACAGGTTTGGGTGAGTTTTGCATTCCCCAAAGAAGAAGAAAAAAACTCGACCCGACGCATACATTGATACACATCCAAACAGTTAAGATGTTCCTTTCTTGAGCTAATCGAGTTCCAGTGGAGTAACAGAACAGAAGTAAAACGCATCACCCAACCATCGGTAATGGACGGTGATGATGAAGCCTGCCTTTTTCTAATCTTACATTTCCTGGCATTTAGTATGGAATATGTGACATCAGCGATTTGACAGGATGAGTTGCAGAGAATTTTTGGCAGGATGTGCACATATGATTTTCGATGAGTAAGCATAAATTGAACAGTTAGATTATAAAGTCCTGAGGATGGACGACGGTTGATTAACTGCCGTATATATTAGGAATATAGGGGCGATCAAGACGAGAAATGTGGCATGTGCGTTTTCTTGTCATTTTGTGGCGTCAGACTGACGTGTAAAGTCACGCTGCCGATGTATAAACTGAATTATTTGCCAAAATGACCCAATTTTTCAAAGTATTTACCAAAATGACCCTCTTTTGAAAGTATTTATCAAAATAACTTAGTTCGTTATTTCGGATGGCCCTGTTTGAAATAGTGAGTATAAGCTTCGAAGTTTTCCCACAATTTGGAGGAAAAAAACTTGAAGAAAAATTATCAAATTAAGACTCGTTATTTAAAACAGAGAGCGTAGTTGTACTATACTAGTTGCTTGAGATAGCAATTATGACTTTGAATTTTTTTTGTTAACCTTAAAAAAAAAAAAAATCAAAGTCACGTTTACTATCTCGAACGGCTAGTGTAGTACAATTACGCTCACTATTTAAAACAATGAGTCTTATTTCAATATTTTTTCTTCAAATTTTTTCTCCAAACACTTAAGCATACATTGGCTATCTCAAATAGTGAGAGTATTTTTACCAAACTCGCTATCTGACTTTGAATTTTTTTTATAGGTCAATTTAACCAAAAAAATAAAAAATCAAAATCAGACTCGCTATTTCAAATATCCATTGTAGCACAACTACGTCACTGTTTCAAACAGCAAGTCTTACTTTGATATTTTTTCTTCAAATTTTTTTTAAACACCTAAGTATATACTCTATATCAAATAACGAGAATATTTTCACCCAACTCGCTATCTGAAGTTTTTTTTCGTAAATACTTTCGAAGGTGGGTTGGTTTAGTAAATACGTTCAAAAGACGGGCCATTTTGGTAAAACAAATTCGTATAAGTGGAGCCGGTGAAAAGATTAGAAAATTGAGTTGACGCCATTGAAGAGAACAAAAGGTGGGTCATTTTGGTAAAAAATCGTATAAACTAGAAAGTGTGGAGCCGTGAAAATATTAGAAATTGAGATGACGCAAAAGGCCTAATCAAAAGACCTTGGGCTAGAACTAGTGTCATGGTGTTCTAAATTATTCAGGCCCAACATTTTCCTTGAGTTTTATGTCTGATACTAGGTTTGCCCGTTGACACGTGCTTACGGCATGTTTTCGGAAATGTGTACCTTATTTGATCATATAAAATAGTTTTGGAGGTCGAGCAAATTAATTGAAAATTAATTGAAGTAGCAAACATATTATATGAGAAACTTTTGGGATCCAGCAAAAAACATATTATATAATTTTTTTATTTTTTTGAACTATTTTTAAAGCTTTTAAATTTTTAATTTTTTTAGTTTTTAAATTTTTTATTTTTAAAAATTTTAAAAAAATTTATTTTCTTAATTTTTTGAATAGAAGAGGGAGGGAGAGAGAGAGAGAATTTTTTTTTATATATAAATATAGGAGTTGTTTTGGGGGGGGGATTTAAATTTGAGTTTTGGAGGGAACTTTTGGGTGAAAAATATGTTTTATAAGGTTAAATCTGGGCCTTTAATTTTTTAGGACATTGAAGGAGAACCACTTGATAGCTTTCTTTGTGTTTTATTATATAGATATTCTACTTAAAGACACTTTAAACCACACCTAGTATTCTACTATTTTATGGCTAAATTAAATATGTTGTTTTTTTATTACTAGAAAAAAAATGGAGGTAGATAGTTATAAGAATAAATATTTTCTATATTGGATTAAAAATTCATCACCCTTTAATGCATAATTGAATTGGTGTCATCTTCTAATGATCTTCTTGTTCGTTTAATTTTCTATTTAATTCAAAAAAAAAAAATCTTTACATGTTATTATCAAATATTAATTTTACAAATTACTACACATGGCAGTATTTGCATATCTATCTATCCTTGAAAATGTGGGTCCTAACTTAGAAGTAGTCCCTTTTTTTTCTTTTTTTCTTTTTTTCTTTTTTGTTTTTTGTTTTTTGTTTTTTTTTTCTCTGTTTGGCCTTGAAGATCGATGGCTAATCAATTAGAACATAAAAAAAGAGCTGGGGATTGTAAGAACATCTCCTGGTCAAAAAAATATCAAAATTACGTGCATTGTTTATAATGTAAGGAGCCTCTCCATTTTCACTTTGACTAATGTTGTCGCTAAATTTGGTGTGGGGGCAAACAGATAGAACTTGTGGGTTCTTGGGGAAACTGAATAGGAAAACCTGCGTACCTGTTCCGTCGGGCCTCGATCGTCGTTCCTACCGTGCACCTGCAAAAAGTGCGAGACACCGGGGTTGTTCCCGGCGACGCACCCTCCGACGCTCAAGTCAGTAATCTGGCAGACTATGAAAGAGCGTAAAAACTGGCGAAAGGTTGATTACCTCGCAATGGAGATGGATGGGGGGTATTTATAGGCGTCTTAGGGACTGGATTAGGAATGTAATCCCCGTGATTAGATAAGTAATATTCCTTGGGATCAGATAAGGAAAGTAATCTGATAAGGTATATTCCCCCTAATCAGTTAAGGAATTTAATCTCTGGCTCCCAGTGGTAGGAGGGATGTGAATCAGGGCCGTTGGTTAAGGTTAATCAGGGACCTTGATTTTATCCCGACGGAATGGGTGCGTAACGGGTTAAAACCCGCACCCACTTTGAGGTGGATCTATTCGTGGGTTATTGAGTTCTTGAGGTGAAGACCCGACACCCAGTTTGGACCCTTTGGTTGGTGAAATTACCGTTTTACCCCTATACTTCGAGATTCGTGTTCCGTTTGGACGATTCCGATTTAACCCCATTTTCAGCCATATCACGAGCCCCCCACTTCCGAAGATTGATGTTTAATCAGACTTCGAGGAGTAGTTTCACTGTTTTCACTGGCTATCAGGGTTGTATCGGGAACTAAAATGGAGCATTGCTGAATCGTGAAGGAGGCGGTATGGTGATTTTTCCTGCTGATGGAATTCTTGAACCGTCGTCGTGCTCTTCTTAGTTAGTGGTTTGCCCGTCTCTGATTGTTGGGTGTTGGTGCGAAGGACGCCGAAGTCATGCTCGCGACGCAGTTGGCGCCGCGGACATTCGGCGATTGACGCCGAACTCACTCGGTGCCGAACTCGCCCCCGTAAGAGGGTCGGGGACACGAGCGCTCGGCGGGAGGTGCCGAGCCGAATTAGTGCCGAACTCACGCCCGTAATACGATCGGTGGCGCGAGTGTTTGGCGAACGGTGCCGAGCTGAAAACGTGCCGAACTCACGCCCGTAAAACGATCGGTGGCACGAGCGTTCGGCGAACCGTGCCGAGCTGAAAAGGTGCCGAACTCACGCCCGTAAAACGATCGGTGGCACGAGTGTTCGGCGAACCGTGCCGAGCTGAAAAGGTGCCGAACTCACGCCCGTAAAACGATCGGTGGCACGAGTGTTCGGCGAACTGTGGCGAGCCGAAAATGTGCCGAACTCACGCCCGTAAAACGATCGGTGGCACGAGTGTTCGGCGAACCGTGCCGAGCTGAAAAGGTGCCGAACTCACGCCCGTAAATCGATCGGTGGCACGGGTGTTCGGCGAACTGTGGCGAGCTGAAAACGTGCCGAACTCACGCCCGTAAAACGATCGGTGGCACGAGTGTGTTCGGCGAACTGTAGCGAGCTGAAAACGTGCCGAACTCACGCCCGTAAAACGATCGGTGGCACGAGTGTTCGGCGAACTGTGGCGAGCCGAAAACGTGCCGAACTCACGCCCGTAAAACGATCGGTGGCACGAGTGTGTTCGGCGAACTGTGGCGAGCTGAAAACGTGCCGAACTCACGCCCGTAAAACGATCGGTGGCACGAGTGTTCGGCGAACTGTGGCGAGCTGAAAACGTGCCGAACTCACGCCCGTAAAACGATCGGTGGCACGAGTGTGTTCGGCGTACTGTAGCGAGCTGAAAACGTGCCGAACTCACGCCCGTAAAACGATCGGTGGCACGAGTGTTCGGCGAACTGTGGCAAGCCGAAAACGTGCCGAACTCACGCCCGTAAAACGATCGATGGCACAAGTGTGTTCGACGAACTGTGGCGAGCTGAAAACGTGCCGAACTCATGCCCGTAAAACGATCGGTGGCACGAGTGTTCGGCGAACTGTGGCGAGCTGAAAACGTGCCGAACTCACGCCCGTAAAACGATCGGTGGCACGAGTGTGTTCGGCGTACTGTAGCGAGCTGAAAACGTGCCGAACTCACGCCCGTAAAACGATCGGTGGCACGAGTGTTCGGCGAACTGTGGCGAGCTGAAAACGTGCCGAACTCACGCCCGTAAAACGATCGGTGGCACGAGTGTGTTCGGCGTACTGTAGCGAGCTGAAAACGTGCCGAACTCACGCCCGTAAAACGATCGGTGGCACGAGTGTTCGGCGAACTGTGGCGAGCCGAAAACGTGCCGAACTCACGCCCGTAAAACGATCGGTGGCACGAGTGTGCAGCGAACTGTGGCGAGCCGAAAACATGCCGAACTCACGCCCGTAAAACGATCGGTGGCACGAGTGTTCGGCGAACTGTGGCGAGCTGAAAACGTGCCGAACTCACGCCCGTAAAAAGATCGGTGGCACGGGTGTTCGGCGAACCGTGGCGAGCTGAAAACGTGCCGAACTCACGCCCGTAAAACGATCGGTGGCACGGGTGTTCGGCGAACTGTGGCGAGCTGAAAACGTGCCGAACTCACGCCCGTAAAACGATCGGTGGCACGGGTGTTCGGCGAACTGTGGCGAGCTGAAAACGTGCCGAACTCACGCCCGTAAAACGATCGGTGGCACGAGTGTGTTCGGCGAACTGTAGCGAGCTGAAAACGTGCCGAACTCACGCCCGTAAAACGATCGGTGGCACGAGTGTTCGGCGAACTGTGGCGAGCCGAAAACGTGCCGAACTCACGCCCGTAAAACGATCGGTGGCACGAGTGTGCGGCGAACTGTGGCGAACTGAAAACGTGCCGAACTCACGCCTGTAAAACGATCGGTGGCACGAGTATTCGGCAGCTTGTGCCGAAGATTCGGACTTGTTTGTTTCTCCTTGGGTGGAGTTTTGGCGGTTCTGGCGGATGTGACCCTCTGCGCTTCTGACAGATGTGACGTCGTCTGGGTTTTCTGACAGATGTGACGTCCATTAACGCTTCCTCCTGGGCTTCTGCCAGACGTGACGTCCATTAATGCCGCCTCTTGGACTTCTGCCAGGCGAGATGGTCATTAATGCGCCGTCTGGATCAGCGTGGAGAACAAGGTGACGTCTGGGGTCTCTTTTTGTCGTTTTGTGGGGGTGGGCCTGCGTTAGAGGCCCATTTACCTCGATTGAAGCGCTGGCTCATCTATAAAAATCCTCACCCCCTCCTTATTTTTTACTTTCCAAGCTTTTTGTTCGCATCTTAGTCTGCTGTGAAAGCTTCAGGTGATCACTGACTGTTTTCCGGCGAAGTTTCCGACGAGTTCCCCTTTCAAGGTAACCTTCATATTTATCTTCTAAATATGTCTGTTTCCCACACTTCTTCTTCGTCCGAGCCCTCCCTCGGAGCCGACGGAGCTCCAACTTCGAGTCGAGCGGCCAAGGGTAAGAAGGTGTTCGGCAAGGACTCTATTGTTCAGGATCCGAAGCGCATGGGGGCGTTCGGCCAGCTGCCGGGACCGTTGACGGGGCTCCATAGGGTTCGAGAAATCCCAGAGGATAAGGCGGAACGGATAGTGTACGGGAGGGCGAGGTCGTTCGAGGAGAACGCGGCGAGGGAGACAACGGAGGCCGACGAGACGGTGTCGATTCTCGCCGAAGAGGACCTAGGTTCGATTCGGGACTGCTTCCAGATCCCGCAGGAGTACGAGCTTATGCTGCCGGGCCCCGGGGTTAGGGCCAACTCGCCGTTGCCGGTGACTATATGTTGCTGGCCGGTCGACGCCTTTATCGCCGGAGCTCGGCTACCTCTCCATCCGTTCGCAGTAACGGTTTTAAATTGGTTCGGGGTCAGCCCTATCCAACTTATGCCGAACGCCTGGAGAGTCATAAACGGCTTCGTACTCCACTGCCAGGCGGAGGGGATTCAGCCGGAGTTGAATGTGCTTCGGACCATCTATCAGCTGCACCAAGGGAATAGGTCGGCCTATCGGTACTATCTGACTCCGAGGCATGGGGGGAGGCTTGTCGTTTGTCCGGACTCTATCAAGTACTGGCGCGAGAAGTATCTTCTGGTGCGTAGCGCGGAGGCCTGGCCTATTCCCGTTGGTTGGGTGGAAGGTGTTCCGAAGAAGGTGAAGGCGCCGCCGGCACTTCGACCCGAAGACGAAGACGCCATACGGGCGCTTCTCGATCGGCCGAAGTACGACTGGAGGGAGTTGACCGAGGACGTCCTGTATGAGGGAGGGCTCGCTCATGTTAACCCCAGTACGCTGCTTTTATTTACCGTCTTCGTTTTCTTTTTGCTTCCTTTTCCTTGTCTTGTTCCGAGCTAACCAACTTGACTTTTGGCGCAGAGCAAATGGACTACCAAGCAGTGCTGGCGTTGAGGACGAGCCTTGCCAACAAGGCTCCGAGGAAGAGGAAGAGGGTGGCGTCGAAGCAGCCGGCGCCCAAGGCCCCGAAGATTACGGAGGTGGCCGAAGAAGTAGAGATCTTGGAGTCCCCCGTGGTCGAGGTCGGGGCCGCTTCGTCGTCGGCCAGGGTCGGCGAGTTGCCCGTCACCGAGGTCCTAACCATGGTGACGCCGCCGTTGACAAAGGCGGTCGAGGAGCTTCTGACCGAGGCTCATAAAAGGATCCATGTCCCGGACTGGCAGGTTCGGAAGCACGACGGGTTCCTGGGTAATTCCTTGGCGAGCATGGAGGCCGTCAAGCACCTCGCCACGCCGAAGGATCGCGCGGCGATGGAGGCCGGACGAGAGGGAGACGACATCATCGAGATAGCGCGCTCGGCGGTGTCGGTAAGTGCTGAGCCGAGCTCCCTCCTCTTCATGCCGACCTTCTTAAGTTTGTAGTTTTTGTGACTTTTTGCATTCTATTCGCAGATCGTTGTTCACTTCGGGCACCTTACCGAGATGTTGGCGGCCCAGGAGAAGGAGATGAAGAAGGAGAACGACCAGGCCCGGAAGGAGAGGGACAAGATCCGGGGCGAGCTCGACAAACTCGAGCTGAACTTTGAGGCAAAGTCGGCGAGGGCAACCTACCTCGAGGACCGGGTCAAGACGCTGGAGGACCAGCTTCGGCAGCAGAAGGAGGAGGCGGCCAAGCAGATGACGGAGGCGGCCGAGGCCCAAGCGGCGGCGGTGAAAAAAGCGGAGGAGGCGACTTTGGAGAAGGCGCAGGGCTACCTCGCCGTGAACATGGCCAAAGCTTTCGCCGACGCTCTCACCCGGGTGACGGAGGCCTACCCCACCGTTGACGTCTCGGGTTGGCGGCTTTTCCCGGGGTACGTCGAAGGCTTTGACCCCGAATCGGAGGGGGAAGAAGAAGAGGAGGAAAGGGGCGACGACGAGCCTTTGGTCGATCCAGCCGCCGGAGCTCAGGGGTCGGTGGTTACCCCCTTGGCGACGGTTGCCCCTTCGGAGGCGTCGCCCTCGACCCCTTCTCACCGCCCCGGGAAAGAGGTCGAGCCCTGATCCCGTCTTCTTTTTTTTCTTTTCCGTCTGTTCTTTTTTTTTTTTTTTGTGTAACGCCTAATAGCGGACTGGCCACCGCTACTTTTTGTAATGAATGAAAAACTTCAACTTTTTGGGCTCGGCTTCTTGCACTTGTCTGTTGTATGTTGAGTGTTCGAGAATTTGTTCACTAGAACCCCCGAAGTCTAGGACTTGGGCCATGTCTGAACTTTTGTTGCTCATCTGTATTTCTTTTCAGCTCGCCCTGGTAGACCAAGAGTTCGAGCGCGCAGGGTCGGATGCCAAGGTTCCAGCCCCCGCAGGGTCGAATGCCAAGGTTCGAGCCGAGGCCGGACTCGGGGCGACAAGGTTGAGTCTGGCGAGGTGTAGAGAGCGACTTTACGAGGTCGAGCTAGGACTGCGCCGAGCCGAAACCGAGCGAGGACAGCTTCAGCTTATCTTAGGGCAGCGGGACAGCGATATCCGGCGCCTGGAGGGTAGGATTGCCGAGATGACTGCCTCGGGTGAGGGCGATGCCTCGCCATCTGCCTTCACTAGTAGCCTTCGGACCAAGTGCTTTCGCCACACGCTGTCAAAGGTAACGGCGGAGAGGGACGACCTGCTTTCGGAGATTCAGCATTTGCAATCTACGGAGACTAAGCTTCGGACGGAGGGAGAGGAGCTGGCAACTAAGGTGGCCGATCTTACGGCTGAACGAGATGAATTGGCGGCCGAAGTCGATGTTTTGAAGAGAGCCACCGTCGATAGGAGCATCGAAGTCACCCATCTTCGTCATCTCATCGCAAGCCATGTTGGAGTTCCGACCCCGGCCGTACCGGCCTCCTTTGAGGCCGACGCGCAAGATGGTTCATTGAGGGGTCGGATCTCCGAGCTGGAAGCGGAGGTGGCTCGCCTGAGGCCGCGTTCGGGGCCGATTAATGTGAGGAGCACGTCATGCACCCGAGCGGAGAGCGAGCTGGGCATCACCTTTTACGAGATGGCGACCCGCGAGCGCCTCGGCCATCCGAGCCCGGGGGACGCGCAGAGCTCAGTGGCCATTTCGTCGAGCGGCGCATCCGTCGGCGTGACGGCCAGAAGTAGTGCCGAGGACACGTCTCAACTTGCCGGCCTGGGATCGGGTTCCGGAGGCAAACGTCGCCGACCTCAAGTGTCCTTGAAGAGGAGCATCCCTGTACCTCGGAAGCATTGATGGGTCCGGGTTCGGTGTCTTGTAATCTTCGCTTTTCAGCTTCTTGTAACCGTTTAGTGTCTTGTAATATTGATGCATGTAAGGGTTGTTTTTAATAAAGTTGGAATCGATTTAACTGTCGTCATACCATAGTTGCTCAATGTTTGCTCTGATTGTGGAGTCGTGGAACCGAGGTCTGAGACTTGGTGTTTTTGATTGGTGTTGACCGCCGAACTTAAGCGTGTAATATGGTCAGCGGCACGAAAGTTCGGCGAACGGTGCCGAGCTGAAACGTGCCGAGCTCGCGTCCGTAAAACGATCGGTGGCACGAGAGTTCGGCGAACTGTGGCGAGCTGGAAACGTGCCGAACTCATGCCCGTAAAACGATCGGTGGCACGAGTGTTCGGCTAACTGTGGCGGGCTGGAAACGTGCCGAACTCACGCCCGTAAAACGATCGGTGGCACGAGTGTTCGGCTAACTGTGGCGAGCTGGAAACGTGCCGAACTCACGCCCGTAAAACGATCGGTGGCACGAGTGTTCGGCGAATGGAACCGAGCCGAGATCGTACCGAACTCACGCCCGTAGAACGATCTCGGCAACAAAGTGTTGGAGTCCGAACCTTGGTAAGATTAAGGGCGTGGGAGCAATTCCGAATGGCGAACTACCCCTAGCTCGCCTAGGGGCGAACTTGCGGAGTAGAGTCGAACCAAGTGTTGGACTCCGTACCATTCAACGGCTGTGGGAGCAATTCCGAATGGCGAGCTACCTCTGGTTCGCTCGGAAGCGAACTTGCGAAGTAGAATCGAGCCAAGTGTTGGACTCAGGAACCATCGTAAGATTAAGGGCATGGGAGCAATTCCGAATGGCGAACTACCCCTAGCTCGCCTAGGGGCGAACTTGCGGAGTAGAGTCGAACCAAGTGTTGGACTCCGTTCCATTCAACGGCTGTGGGAGCAATTCCGAATGGCGAGCTACCTCTGGTTCGCTCGGAAGCGAACTTGCGAAGTAGAATCGAGCCAAGTGTTGGACTCCGGAACCATCGTAAGATTAAGGGCGTGGGAGCAGTTCCGAATGGCGAACTACCCCTAGCTCGCCTAGGGGCGAACTTGCGGAGTAGAGTCGAACCAAGTGTTGGACTCCGTTCCATTCAACGGCTGTGGGAGCAATTCCGAATGGCGAGCTACCTCTGGTTCACTCGGAAGCGAACTTGCGAAGTAGAATCGAGCCAAGTGTTGGACTCCGGAACCATCGTAAGATTAAGGGCGTGGGAGCAGTTCCGAATGGCGAACTACCCCTAGCTCGCCTAGGGGCGAACTTGCGGAGTAGAGTCGAACCAAGTGTTGGACTCCGTACCATTCAACGGCTGTGGGAGCAATTCCGAATGGCGAGCTACCTCTGGTTCGCTCGGAAGCGAACTCGCGAAGTAGAATCGAGCCAAGTGTTGGACTTCGGAACCATCGTAAGATTAAGGAATTAAAAACAGAGACGTAGTAGCAAATGCGAAAGAACTTTATTTATTAATATCTAATGGTCGGCTGCTTCTAAAGTTGCTAGCCGTTATTACAATGAAAAAAGAACAAAGGAAAAATTACTAGTGGCAGGAGAGGAGTGGTCCGACATCTTGAGTTACTTAGATAGGCGTGGCTGCCTTCTCTTGGTATTTCAGAAGATGGTCGGCGTTCCAAGTCCTGGGAATTTCTCGGCCCTCAAGATCTTCTAACTTGTACGCACCGGGGCGGATCACTTTGGAGACTTTGTACGGTCCCTCCCAATTTGGGGCCAGTTTGCTTTTCTGTCCGGGGAACGAAATGGCCAGTTTTCGGAGGACCAGATCCCCTTCTTTCAGGTCGGTTGGACGGACCCGTTTGTTGTAGGCGAGTTCGATTCTTCTCCGGTAACTTTGCTGCCGTATGGCTGCCCTTTCCCGGATTTCGTCTATCAAGTCTAGGCTCGTTCTGAGCTCCCTGGCATTCTGTTCTTCTTCAAAGGCTATCAGGCGAGGAGAGGGTATCCCAACTTCTAGTGGGATGAGGGCCTCGGACCCATAGGTGAGATTGAACGGACTCTCGCCTGTCGGGGTCCGCTTCGTGGTTCGGTAATTCCACAACACATTGGGCAGCTGATCGACCCACAATTCCTTGGAGCACCTGTCGAGTCTCTTCTTGATGCCGGAGAGGATCTGTCGGTTGGCATTCTCGGCTTGGCCATTTGACTGGGGATGAGAGACGGAGGAGAAGCGGTGTTGTATGGCTAGGTCTTCACATAAGGCTCGGAAGGCAGCTCCAGCGAACTGCGTACCGTTATCTGTAACTACGACCCGAGGAACACCGAATCGGCAGATTACATTTTTCCAGAAGAATTGAACGACTCTATGTTCGGTAATTGTAGCCAGGGGCTCGGCCTCTATCCATTTCGAGAAATAGTCGACTGCCACGACTAGGAACTTCAATTGTCCGGGGGCCGGTGGAAATGGCCCCAGTAAATCCATCCCCCACATTGCAAAGGGGATCGGACTTGATAGGGAGGAGAGTGGTGCTTGTGGAAGGCGTCGGATGTCGGAATACTTCTGGCAGGAGGTGCATTGCCGAACGTGTTGTTCGGCGTCCCGTAGGAGAGTGGGCCAGTAATACCCGTAGTTTAACACTTTGCGCGGCAAGGCTCTGGAGCCGGAGTGGGCTCCGCCGATGCCCTCATGGAGCTCTTGCAGGGCGTAGTCGGCTTGTCCGGGGGAGAGGCATCTTAGGTAGGGTCGACCATCCACCTGGGTGAAGGAGCGCTTATACAGAATGCCTTCGACCAGTATGTAACGCTCGGCTCGGGTCCTTATCTTTCGGGCTTCCTTCGGATCCCTTGGGAGGAGTCCGTCTCTTAAAAACTCGACGAGGGGCTTCATCCAATTATCTTCGAGGGGGAGTGGCAGTGTTTCGACGGAGTTGAAAGCCTCGTCCTCTATGCTTGGCTTGAGGAGGACTTCTATCAGAACAGTTTGTTCGAGGCCTTGCAGGGATGAGGAAGCTAATTTGGACAGGGCGTCGGCCTGGGCATTTTCCTCTCTGGGGATTCTTCGGATGAGGGCCTCCTCGAAGAGCGCCATGAGGCTCTTTACTTTAGCCAAGTACTTGACCATCCTGTCATCGCGGGCTTCATATTCGTCGAGGACCTGGTTGACGACCAACTGAGAGTCGCTGAAGATCTGCAGGCGTCGCGCCCCTGCGTTTCGGGCCATCCCGAGGCCGGCTATGAGTGCCTCGTATTCGGCTTCGTTATTCGAGGCTTTAAAGTTTATCCGGAGGGAATATTGAAGGACAAAGTCGTCTGGGCCCGCAAGGATGACTCCAGCCCCGCTCCCCTCGTTGCAAGAGGATCCATCGACATATACCGACCAGATAGGCGGTCCCTTCGTTGTCTGCTCGGAGTCGGGGATAGTTGTTTCAACTATGAATTCGGCCAGCGCCTGCGCCTTGATTGCGGTCCGAGGCTGATAAGTAATATCATGTTGGCTCAGCTCGATCGACCACTTCATGAGGCGGCCGGAAGTCTCTGGCTTGTGAAGGATCTGTTTCAACGGCTGGTCGGTAAGAACGACCATCGAATGAGACTGGAAGTATGGCCGAAGCTTTCTCGCAGCCATTATCAGAGCGTAGGCTATTTTCTCAATTTTCGGGTACCGGAGCTCGGCGTCCCGGAGCACTTTGCTGACGTAGTAAATGGGCTTCTGAGTTCTTTCTTCTTCCCTGACTAAGACCGCACTTAGCGTCTGTTCGGAGGCTGCCAAGTAGAGGTAGAGGGGTTCGCCCGGTATGGGTTTGCTGAGAAGAGGCGGATTGACGAGGTAAGCCTTAAGCTGGTCGAAGGAATCTTGTTGTGGCTGCCCCCACTCGAACCCCTTAGCCCCCCTCAGGGCTTTGAAGAACGGGAGGCACTTCTCCCCAGACTTCGACAAAAAGCGCCCAATGGCGGCTAATCGACCAGTCAGTTTCTGAACTTCTTTGACGTTTCTAGGCGGGGCCATGTCCAGTATGGCCCTGATCTTCTCCGGATTTGCCTCTATTCCTCGCTGGCTAACCATGAAGCCGAGGAACTTGCCTGATGAGACGCCGAACGCACACTTGTTCGGGTTGAGTCTCATATTGTGCTTTCTCAAAACATCAAATGCTTCTTGGAGGTCGGTCACGTGATCAATGCCCCGGATGCTTTTCACAAGCATGTCATCCACGTACACTTCCATGTTTCTGCCAATCTGGGCCTGGAATACCTTGTTGACGAGGCGCTGGTATGTTGCCCCTGCATTCTTTAGGCCGAACGGCATGACTCGGTAGCAGTAGAGTCCTTGGTCGGTCACGAAAGATGTCTTCGGAATATCCGGGGGGAACATCCTTATCTGATTGTAACCCGAGAAAGCATCCATGAAGCTGAGGAGCTCATGTCCTGAGGTTGCGTCAATCAGAGTGTCGATGCTCGGCAGAGGGAAGGGGTCTTTAGGGCAGGCCTTGTTGAGGTCAGTGAAATCAATACAGATTCTCCATGTTCCGTTGGACTTTTTCACCATTACTACGTTTGACAACCACTCAGGATAATTTACTTCCTGTATGAACCGGGCCTTCAACAATTTGTCCACCTCTTCTTTGATAGCAAACTTGCGCCTCTTCTGCTGGACCGGTTTGGACCCCGGATCAACACTGAGGCGATGGACCAAGAGTTCTTCGGAGATACCGGGCATGTCTGCAGCTGACCATGCGAACAGGTCTTGGTTGGCTCGGATGCATTTTACAATATCCGTGTATAGAGCGGATGGGAGGGCTTTGCTGACAAAGAACGTGCGGGTCGGATCCGGCTCCGAGAAGAGTACCTCTTCCAACTCGTCTACCGGCTCGGAGGTTGGCCGAGCAGCGTCTTGGGGGATCTCGAGTGTTTCTAAGGAGAGGACGAGTCCGAGGGTGGAAGTCATATAGCACTTGCGGGCCTGCTCCTGATTGCCCCTTACTTCTCCCACTCCAGCCCGAGTGGGGAATTTCATTTTGAGATGGTAGGCAGAAGGGACGGCTTCAAGGGCGGCTAGGCCGGGCCGACCCAAAATGACGTTGTAGGCCGCTGGGACATCTACGACCATGAAATCCATCGACTCCGTGCGGGTAGTAGGAGTTTTGCCGGCCGTGACATCGAGGGTGATTACCCCTTCAATCGTTACTGGTACTCCCGTGAACCCATGGAGGGTGTAGCCGGCGGGCTTGAGTCTGTCTCGGGAGAGCTTCAGCCCCTTGAAGGCGTCGAGGAAGAGGATGTTGACGGAGCTACCGTTATCCACTAAGATCCTCTCGACTTTGAAATTGGCCATGTGAAGGCTGGTGACGAGTGCGTCACAATGAGGGGTGCGGACGCCCTCAAGATCTTCATCAGAGAAGGTGACGGGCACTCCGAGGCCTTTAGGAGGAGGGGTGGTTCGGACCGAGTTTACCTCTCTAATAAAAGCTTTCCGAGAAGAGTTTGAGGAGCCCCCCATTGGACCCCCGTGGATGAGGTGGAGGACTCGTTCTTCCTCAAACTCTGGCGTCTCTTCTCGTTCCGGACGTTTGTTAGCCCCCCGAGGCTGGGGAGGAAGTTCGGCTTGGTCCTTTCTCACGAATTTTGCCAACTGCCCTCCCTGGATAAGGGCCTCAATCTCGTTTCTTAGCGCACGGCAATCGTTGGTGTCGTGCCCATGGTCCCGGTGATAGCGGCACCATTTCTCTCTATCTCTTCTCTTAGCAGGGGTGTTCATCTTCGGAGCAGGAGGCAAGACCCCTTCTTTTTCGACTTCCATGAAAATGGTGGAAATGTTTGTGGTGAGGGGAGTGAACTTCTCGAATCTAGGGGGAGGCCGGCGCTGGCCAGCATTATCCTTCTGGAACTTTTTTGCTCCCTCTTCTTCCGTTCCTTTCCTCTTAGACCCGGAGGCGGTTCCTTCCCAGTTGGGCTGTTCCTCGGCCTCTTCAGCTCGGATGTATTTTTCAGTGCGGAGGAGGAGGTCAGAAAAGTCGTGCGGCGGTTTCTTGGCGAGGGAGGAGCGGAGGTTGGAATTGAGGATATTGGATTGGAACGCCGCGGTAGCGACGGACTGGTCGAGGGACGCGATGGTTCTCGCTTCAGCTGTGAACCTCTTCACGTAGTCCCTCAATTTCTCCCCCTTCTGCTGACGGAGGTGCAATAGTGAGATGCTGGTCTTCTCGGCCCTTCGGCTGCTGACGAAATGGGTGATGAACAGGGTTTCGAACTGTTCGAAGGAGAATATCGATGTCGGGGCAAGGCGAGAGTACCATTCTCGAGCTGGGCCTTTGAGAGTTGCAGGGAATGTTTTGCAGAGGAGGGCATCGGAAGCTTGATGGAGGAGCATCAAAGTTTTAAAACTTTCAATGTGGTCAACGGGATCGGTCTCCCCAGTGTAGTTCTCGAACTGGGGAGGTTTGAAACCGAATGGGACAGGGGCATCTACTATGGTCCGGGAGAATGGGGGTCGGCTAGGACGTAGTGTCCTCCCCCTAAGCTCCTCTTCCCGGTTCATCTGTCCCAAGAGCTTCTCCACCTCGTTTAGACGGCGGTTCATGGTGTCATCTCTCCGACGGTGATCTGCCGAGCCCCGAGACTCGTCTTCGTATGAGGGAGAGCGAGGGCTGCGGCGATGGTAACTTCGAGAACGACGAGGACTTGGTGTGCGCCTGGAGTTGGTAGGAGCGGGTCGAGGAGAAGGGGACCGTTGGCGAGGGCTCCGGACCGGGGGAGGGGATGGGGCCCTCGGCTCAATGGGGTTCTGACGGAGGTTGAGGGCCTATTGTACCATTGCTTGGAATTGCTGGAACTCGGCACGGGTGATGGGTGCCTCATTGTTCCTAGGCTGCTGCTGACCTGCTGGAGAATGCCTCCTTCGATAGTGATCGGGGGAGTCCTTTCTCCCTCTTCCGACGGGGGACCTCCTGTGCTCTCGGTGTCGGGGGGATCGCTCTCGCTGACGGGAGGCTTCCCCCCGAGCCCAATTTTCATCCAGATGGCGACGAAGGTCATCATCTTCCGGGCGTTTGGGAGGGGCATTGTGGCGACCAGAGGCTCGGGGATGATGGGCGGCCATGGAGGCACTGGAGGCGGTGTGGATGGAGATGTTCTCTTGGTGAAGAGGCTGTTTCTGGGGGTTAGGCCCCTTTGGATCAGGCGGTGGAGGGTTCCGTTGGAGCGGCTCTTCCATGGTAGGAGGGAGTTTCCCTTGTTGCTGAGCGGGATCAGGAAGGACTTCTTGCTGGTCGGGGTTGGGCACTCGGTTGAAGCCCCTAGATCTAACTTTGCGAGGCGGCATGGCAAGGGAAACCTGTTCACCGGGAAGAGGAGAGGTCCCTATTCGTTAGTTTCCCACAGACGGCGCCAATCTGTTGCCGCTAAATTTGGTGTGGGGGCAAACAGATAGAACTTGTGGGTTCTTGGGGAAACTGAATAGGAAAACCTGCGTACCTGTTCCGTCGGACCTCGATCGTCGTTCCTACCGTGCACCTGCAAAAAGTGCGAGACACCGGGGTTGTTCCCGGCGACGCACCCTCCGACGCTCAAGTCAGTAATCTGGCAGACTATGAAAGAGCGTAAAAACTGGCAAAAGGTTGATTACCTCGCAATGGAGATGGATGGGGGGTATTTATAGGCGTCTTAGGGACTGGATTAGGAATGTAATCCCCGTGATTAGATAAGTAATATTCCTTGGGATCAGATAAGGAAAGTAATCTGATAAGGTATATTCCCCCTAATCAGTTAAGGAATTTAATCCCTGGCTCCCAGTGGTAGGAGGGATGTGAATCAGGGCCGTTGGTTAAGGTTAATCAGGGACCTTGATTTTATCCCGACAGAATGGGTGCGTAACGGGTTAAAACCCGCACCCACTTTGAGGTGGATCTATTCGTGGGTTATTGGGTTCTTGAGGTGAAGACCCGACACCCAGTTTGGACCCTTTGGTTGGTGAAATTACCGTTTTACCCCTGTACTTCGAGATTCGTGTTCCGTTTGGACGATTCCGATTTAACCCCATTTTCAGCCATATCAACTAACATAAGCCAAACTATGGCAAAAGTGTCCCTGATTGACGAAAACTTCACCCCACTTCGCTGCCCCTCACAATGAATCCATTTGCTTTAGCAAAAGAGATATCATTGCAAGTTAGGCCACACGCAGCCATTCGGTATAGTTCCGTACTTGAGTCCCTACAAGACTATCCTCAAGCATTGTTCAACCCCGAGTTGTCATATTAGGCCTTTGAACCATCAAGTGATAATGGATGACTGTTGAGGCACGTTTGCTTGAGGGACCAATAGCAGCAAGGTCGGAGATGGTGGTATAAATAGTATATATAGGGGATCGGGCCAGAAGCAGAACTGGTTGTCCTAGCTGTACGAGAAGGGGTTGTTGCAATAGCAAAAGTGGCTTTTGCAACAACGAAAACTAGAGCTGTGGTTGTAGGATGATCGACATCAGTTGGTGGAGGGTGCATGCTTGTTATTGTGAGGATGATATGGCAATATTCAAATGAGACGCGTCAAAATACCTTGCTACAACAAGCTTTCCAAAGAAAACCATGCCAAGTCAAAGTAGCGGTCACAAATGTGGAGTCCCAATCCGGGCAAGGAAACACACCAAGCAATGCAGGTCCAAAGAGACCTGAGGGGGTAGGGGGGTAGAAGATTAACCCTGTTTGAATAGTGCTTGGTGTAAGAATTATAGTGAGAATTATAGTGAGAGGCGTTGAGTTGAGTTATACGACAACCGGTCACCACGAACAACCATGCAAGTAGACCACATCAAGCACACAAAATTTATCTTGGTTCGGTTAAACTAATCCAAGGAAGAAATAACTGAGTTATTATTCAACAAGACAAGATGTAAGAGTTGTAGTCACTTTCACCAAGAACATATCTATCTATTAATCCTCACTATAAAATACTATGTTGTCTACAATATAGAACACTCTCAGATGAAGTATTTGCACACCTCTCATGTGTTAAGTTTTGTGAGAAATTAACAAATGGGAATTAGGGTTTATCTCTAGATCTAAGTTGCTTGAGATATTCACCCTAGGTATCAAAATTGGAATACCTAGACTGCTATCACAAGCTAGTATTTATCTCTAAATACTGGTTTGGGTATCGGGTTATAAGCCCACAAACCCGCGTTTCAATATCCAATCAATTGTATGTTTAATACACGTGTTACTTATATGCACATGTATTATTTATATAGAGAGAATATACCAATATATCCAACAATCTCCTCCTATATTCTCAATATATAAAGTACAGGATTATCTCATCAGTTCAGTATAAAACTGACTGGCTGATAGCAGTCCATTAAAAGAAAAGCATCATAAAGGTATAGTTTCATAAGAGCCGATATAATTATAAATTTGAATAGTTCAATTAAGACTAAACCAATATAATTAAATAGTTTCAAACCATATCCAATTCAGAATAGTTCACAAAGACTAAACCAACCGGAATAATCTGTCATAGTTTAAAAATCAAACGAAGCAAATAAACTTCAAGAACAAAATATGAGTTTTAAGCTCATGAACACAAGAATCTTAAACTCAACAGAATTTTTACCAAGCAAGTGACTAATTTATTCCCGAAATAAATAAACTGAAATTCTATCCTTGCACACTGCTTGATGTTTACTCCTCCATTTTGAGCAAATCATTATTTTTGAAATCTATGTTGACAAATTCAACTCCTCCATCTTTGCTAGCTTATAGAAAACAAGAATATCAAGAGACACATCTTTAAGAATTCCAACGAATTTCACAAAGTATCTAGTTCCACAAAAGAACTTAGTACAATTCATAATTAGCTTAGCAAAAATGTAATGCAAACATCACAATCAAGTATCTTTAATAAGTAAAGTACATGAACTTTATAGTTTCTACACAAAAACCATACTATGTTTCATATTGGAATAAAAAGACTGTCGTTTCAATCATGGTTTAACATTGAATCATCAAAATTAGAATGAAACATGTATCCATAAAAGACATATCATCAAAATTGGAATAATATTTAGGACAATTTAATCATCGGAAACACATCGACAAGTTTTCATGTTTCGTATTGGAACAATATGATTATTCTAAGTAAATTCCCTAGATATATAATACCATCAAAATTAGAATGACATTATATATTTGTGGAATTTATGTGGAATCATCAAAATTATCTAAAACATGTCAACTGCCTAAAATTGATGCTTAAGTTTGAACTTCTCTATGGCTCCAATTGGATTCTAAATTTCAAAACAATTAGGATGTTAAAGCTTTGACTCAATAGCTTTCAACTCCATTTCCCCCATAGTTTTGATAATTAGATCACTTTCAAGTCTCTTAGCAAGAGCATTAGCCATACTTGTCGCAATTGCACTTTATCTATGAGAAAGTTCAACTAGGCTTCTTTCAGCCTTAATATACTCCTCTTACTATTGTAGAGTGAATTATGAGCTACAGTGCATTGTAGCTTGATAGTCGCATAACAGAATTAGAGAGTTACTTAAACTTCTTAATGGATAACTAGCAACAATTTCTTCAATCCACTCAGCCCTTTCTCATGCAGAGGATTACACATAGAGGTCTGATTTCAAGGATGATAGCACAATGCCTATTTGCTTTTTATTTCCATAACATTTCTGTTTCTCCTAGTGTACACAAATATCTACTAGTTATCGACTTTCACTAAATTCTGAGCATCATAATGCATCAGATCAGCCACTCATACGAGGAATGATTAAAGTAGCACAAAGCAAACTCTTGAGTACCACTCAGGTATCTCATTAGCCTCTTAAGGACACTCAAATGTGTATGGAATTATTAGTAAATCTGCAGATCATACCTACCTCAAAGGCTATGTCTATTCTAGTGCAAATCTTTGTATACATGAGACTGTCAATTCTTTTAGAAAGATCTACCTGTCTCATAGTTGCACCATCATTAGGTGTCAACCTTTTATCATAATCATAAGGTGTTTCAAAACACACTTTCAATCACTATATTCCCACATTTGAAATACATTTTGATTTGACGAGTTTGACTAAGAGTTATCTCTTGCCAACTGAAAACTCACCCTTATACCTATGGTATCCACAGTACCTAGGTTTTCATGTTGAATTCTTTGGATAGCATAATTTTAACTTCATTTATAATAGAGATGTCATTTCCAAGAATATACATATCAACAGAACAAGTAAATAATAGACACTATATTTGATACACCACAAAGTTGAAGGCACTGATCTGAATTACTTGATTCATATACTAGGCTCTTTCAAAAAAATTTCAAATTATTTATTCGTTGGCTATACATGTTTTAAGAACATACAATGATTTTACTAAATTGTAAATCTTGTTCACTAAACATACTAGTATCATACACATGCACACGTGCACGTGGAAAAAATTGAAGAGATAATGAATAGGGAAAAAAGAAAATAATTTCCAAACTAATCCACTTTCGAAAATATTTACGAAACTGGTCCACTGTTGAAAATATTTATCAAAATTAGTCCATAACCCAACACGTGTGTTGCACGGGTTGGGTTAAGGACTAAGGGGTTCTCCCATTATAGTAGTAGAGATTAGTTCAAAACTTTCCAGTACAAAACTTTTCAGTACAAAACCTTTTAAATATCCTTTATAAATGACAAAATTTTCAATAGATGTAAGGATAAGAAGAATACTTACTGTAGCAATATAACAAACATGTGAGTAGACATCAAATAAATCTACCACATTTTTCTCAGTCAATCTGTTAGCTACTAAAAAGCATTAAAATTGCTACTAAACAATCAAAATTAAGTTTCTTCTACAAAACCCCACATACTAACTTATAGCTTTAGCCCCTTTCGGCAGATCAACTAAATTAAAGTGTTATTGTATGACACAAAATTATCTCATTGTAAACTAAAGACTCTTCTAAGCTCATTTGTCATTCAGGTTTTCAAGTGTCAGTAAAGCTGGTTCTTGATTCCAACTGTGAATCATTGAACGTGTCTGTAAGACTAAATTATTTCATACATTTATCTTTGATAAACATATCCTCAAAGAACTTTGCAAGTCTAGATTCTTCTAACACAAATTAGATAGATCCAACAGCTGTCCACAGAGCTATATTCTGCACTTTCTAAACACACAAATATTTGTTATAGGTCCTACTTTAGGCCTTCTAGGATCATGTACGCTAGCAAATGTATCGCAACACACATTTTCACTTTAACAAAATTATTTGTGTTTTCATACTATGATTTACAAGGTGTATTCAATTTAGAGTATAGTAACACATTAAAGATATGATTAACAACACCACTCATAATTACACAAGATAAACAACAGTCAATAATATAGAATTCAATATTTCACTAAGTGTTTGATTCTAACTTCTATCAATACCGTTTGACTGTTGTAAGTAGAGTGCACTAATGATTATGCCCAATGCAAACTTCTATAAAGTTGTTAAAACATATTCACCACCTCTATCAAATCTGAACCCTTGATTTTTAGCATTTAACTATAATTTTTTTAATTCATTAAGAATAACAAGTGCTTCATTCTTCATATATATGACAGACTTATATTAATCATCTATAAAAGCGATTAAATACTTCTGACCAACAATCGTCTCATCTAGTCACAAAGCTACTGAGATTACAAATATCAGAATGTATTGAAGTTGTGTGCTCCTATAGACCATACTAAATGATTTTCTAGTGATCATCATCTGAGCACAACTTTCATATTTGTCATATTTTAATGACGCGTCATTTAGTAGAGTTATGAGTTTTAACAAGAACAAACAATTTAATATATAGTTCATAGTGATTCTAAATTTCAAAACAACTTGGATGTTAAAGCTTTGACTCAATAGCTTTTAACTCAATTTTCCCACAGTTTTGATAATTAGATCACATTTTCTCACAGACAATTGAATATATAGTTCTCAAATCTTAGCCAATTATGCTATGTTCAAGAACACAATTAGAACTATTATTATTAATTGTCTCATTTGTTAAACTCAACTTATACATAGATTGACAATATATGCACTTTATAAGAGTTAATACAAAATTACTATATCACATTTTACAATAATTATTTGCTTTCTCTAATGGTTCTAACAATGTCCACTTGCTCAAACACATTGAGCGAAGAGTTCTTTCCTTTATTTGTTCTTCATCATCTTCATAATGCTAAATGAGATAATGACTAACATATTATAATTCAACTTTGCACACACAGTACAATGAACGAGAATGAACAAAACGTAACTAGTAGAGTCATATTCTACATTAAGAGAAGCTCTCTCCTAAGTTACAGACATTTGTTATACATCTTATATAATTTTTATTTTATTTTTTATATTTTTAGAGAAGCAAATATGTAATCTCACACAAACTGCAAACAATGAATTTGTCAAAATATCTATACACATAGTATGATAAAACACTTAACAACCCTAAACATGCTAGTTTTCCAGAGCGAGAATAACTATGATCTAAAACTCTCAATCATATGATCAAAATGCATAAAACGTTAACACATTCATCACATGAAAAATACTGAGAAAATTAGAGTAGATCATACCGACACTTCAAGTTAGAAGTGTTTTTCCAAATTCGATGGAGAAGTCTGCGTAGTGCAAACTTATCATACCATGATGCAAATCCATCGTCTCCAACATACACAATTTGTAGGTAACATTAAAGTTCCTACATTCATCAAATTGTTAAAGATTAGCCAATTAAACGAATTATTAGCTCTATTTAATTCTAAGAACAATTTAATTGGAGATACAACCTTATAATCAAAACTTATAATTGAACTTATCAAAATAAATGATTGATGTTTAGCACATAGCCAAAACAATTATTCAAACTTGAACTAATTAAGCAAATGAATAATAAAGTTTTGAACTTTAGCACAACATATCAATTTTGTGATTCAAAACATATACTCAAAACAAATGTTTTTGAACTTTTAAGCACATAGCAAAATATTTAACAAATAATTTTAATGAGGTACGGGAAATTAAAGAACTTATCTTCAATTTGGATCTAATCCAGTCCGTTCACATTTGGATCTAGTCCAGGCAACATGATCGCAGCCATTGTTGCACTCAGAAATGCAGATGCAACTGCAAACTTTCCAATCCCATAGTTCTCAAGGAATAAGGAGACAACAATCCAGATTGCAATCACGCTCCCAATCACCTTCCGTGCCACCTTCACCATGACCCACATCGCCCTTCTCGCATAGTCCGGATACTCCTCCAGCCTCGCCCCACAACTGCATCAGCAGCCCCATCGCCGTAGAAGAAAGAGAAGGCGAGCTACATATACTTATCGTTGTAGCTTCTTCTTCCTTTTCCTCAAACCCAAACACACAACACCCAAATCCTCCATTGAACAAATTGGATCTGGTCAGATCCAGCCTGACGCTGAAGGAGGCGACGATCTCGAGGTTGGGAAGGGATTCGATCATCTCGGCATCGGCGCCGACCACGGCGTTGCCGACGAAGGCGCTGACGGAGGGGTGTGGGTTTTGAGGCAGTCAACGCGGGATTAGGGTTTGCTGTGATTGGATCTGACACACAATCCCAATCAATCAACAAGGAAGAAGAGGAGGATGAAGGGCCTGCTCGGGACAGGGTGAGCCTTCAGCCTGCGACAGCACCAACGACGGTGGCGGAGTTGGTTCTGGTCGGAGACGGCGATGGGATCCGACGATGGTCAGGTATTTCTCTCTATCTCAAAATTAATCCATAAATATATCAAGATTGTTAAGTTTTGTGAGAAATTAACAATTGGAAATTAGGGTTTATCTCTAGATCTAAGTTGCTTGAGATATTCACCCTAGGTATCAAGATTTGAATACCTAGACTGTTATCACAAGCTAGTATTTATCTCTAAATACTGGTTTGGGTATCAGGTTATAAGCCCTCAAATTCGCATTTCAATATCCAATCAATTGTACGTTCAATACACGTGTTACTTATATGCATATGTATTATTTATATAGAGAGAATATACCAATATATCCAACATCATGAAGGCCATTACGTTGTTATATAGAGATCTAAAGAACTCCTAGGTTGCAGTCTTGATCCAACGTCGTCCGATATACCCTGAAGAGCAAGCCACACGATGGGAGTCTTACGATCTAACTTGGAGGATAAGTTGGGCTCAATTAGATCCACTAATGATTGGCCCAATAATGTTGGTGCTGCTACTTGCGGTCAAGTGCTCAGAAGAGCAGTCGACTGCATTTGGAGTCAAGACTCATTTACTGGTTACAGTCGACTGCTATAAATAACAGTTGATTGTCACTCCTTTAACAGCTTGCAACAACAACCCTTAGTGCTTCTATCTTTGTTTTGAACCTCTTCTCACTTCGCTCTATTCTCTTCACATCAAACCTAATATGCAAGACATACACCCAACAATCTCCACTTTGGATTGCATACTCATGCATCCACACCTGTGTGATTAATTACTTCTAGTCTATTTCTTTTCTCTTCTTCCAAACAACACGATTCAGTGGCTTTTGCTAATCGAATTTACTTCCACATGTTATTCTCCAATTGTATGCCCCCTCAAAGGCATACCCCAGTAGGCTTCAACACAGAGACACCACCATTCGCATGAACTCCACCTACCTCGAGGCATCCTACATTGTTTGAAAGACACAAGCATCCTTTGAAAAGATCTATCCTTCTCTAATTCATTCTCAATGTGACTACCTGGGTTTCTTGCCTTCAGTTCAGCTCTCAAAGAGTACACAAGGTTGTAGCTCTTCTCAATGTTCCCAAAGTTGCTGCCTTGCTTCTTCCCTTCCCCTCCAAGCTTGTTTGTATCCAACATTCAAACCATATTTGTTGTCAATAAATTTAGCAATGTCTCTAGGCCTCATATTAGGAATATTTTTCACACCATCCTTAATTATCTCTGCAATCCAAAATTTTGTTGCACATCTATTCCCACATTTATTTATTCCGGTGCAGGTATGGGTTGCATTGTACTTCCTCACTTCAAATATTTTCTTGTCTTGCATCCTAGCTGCTCTAATTCTCCATGGACATGCCTGCATCCCACACATTGCAACAATTGCAGTGTTGTCATTCTTCTTTAACCAATATCCGAAATTATTTTGTATATTGAATTGTCTCAAACAAATCTGAATGCATTTTCAATGCATTCTCAATATATTCACATCTGAAAGCATTCTAAATGACATGGAGGTACTCAAACAAATCACAAAACTAGTATCAAATATTGCACAACACAAAACTGCTACTTCTCATTACAAAAAAAAACATTCATTCATTCATTCATTCATTCATTCAAACTGTGTTCCATTAACGATACATTCATTCATGATAATTCGGCCTTCATAAAGATACATTGATTCATTACATCATATTCCGTCAATGAATGAACTTCTTACATTATGCAAATTCAGTGTCTGTCGTACATGATATGCATCACATTAACAACAACAACATATACAACAAACAGAACAAAACAGCTACGAAACAACAATGTCAAGCCACTGATACAAGTCTCTAACTGAAGAAGCTTTGCAGCGAAATTAACCTTCATATGTTGTTTCATTGATTTCAAGATCTCTTTTTGCTCAGACAAAATTTCCTTCAACTCCACTATCCCCATCTCTTTCTCATCTCTGTCATTGTCAACTGATACCCACCTAAAAAATGCACCCACGCTCACCCTTGCCTTTGTAATTCGGACAAGAGTATAATAACCTACCTTTATTCCTACCTCTCACACACTCGACAATCCAGGCTCTCCCAGGAAGCTCGCAGTGGCACATCAGTCGATTCTGCGTTGGTGATTCACAATAAGAACTGGTGGCAGACATGGAGGTGTGGAGAAGAGAGCTTAGATGCGATGGAAATGCGGGTGAGATGCGGTGGATTTGGGAATTGATTGGAGATGGCGATTGAGTAAATGTGTTAGGGTTTGGAAAGGGGAAGAAGAAATAAACAGTAAGAAGAAGAGAGGGGAGGGAAGCTCTGCTTAAGATGAAGAAGAGGGGGGTATTTTCATAATTTCACATACCTCTTAATGGGTTTAAACCCGTTACGAGGTATATTCCTGGAATATTCCACTAATTTAACTGAGAAATAAACGCCGAGGGCCTTTAGGTCCAAATGATAAAAGTTTGGATACTATTGGGGTATTATTTCCATTTTAGATGTGTGTAGATAATTTCTATAAACTTTAGGTGCCAATAGATCCTACACCGTTAAAAAAAAAAAAATCAAAATCAAACCCTATTTATGTTGCACATAACAATATAACATCATGTGCTCCTCTAATCATCTGCTCACTATTTTCATCCCTAAACTAACCCCGCACCCCGGGGCCCACCACATCTATAATCTCTAATATTATAATGGGAGAAGACCGTGTCATTTGTCAATCAACCAACACGTGCATCACTCATGCATAACTAATATGAAGGAAGTCTTAGGTTCGAGTCCTCACTTTGTCAGGTTTTTTACTTTAATTTTTTTTTGTATATTAAACATGCATAACATTTGTAAATTACTATCCATCTATATCTAACTGTAATATAATATATCTACTTACTATTTAATGGAATAGTTTATCAAAAATAAATATTTTAAAAATTTTTTTGCCACAAAAAAAAAACCCAACTTTTGTCACCAAACAAACATGCGCATCCCACGCGCAACTCCAAATATATTTTTCAACACGTGTTTTGCATGTACACATCAAAGTTGTTCTTTTTTAATTTTTAAAAATTACATAAATCGCCCGTTCAGCTCCATTTTTTAAAAACTTTAAAATTTATCGCACGTGCTAATTACTGTTGACCTAAGAGCATCCACAGTCATTTGCTTTTTTGCCATTTTTTCCATTATTTGTATACTGTAGCTGCCACACACAGTCGTTTGCTATTTTGTCATTTTTTGGCAATTCGTCTACAGTAAAAATGAATAAATAGCATTCGAAATAGCAAGATGCATATTATAGCTGACGAAACATCATATTTCATCTGGATTATTTAATTATATTTTTAATTGATCATACGAAACATGAATTATTTAATTATATTTTTAATTGATGTTTCGTCTAAATTATTTAATTATATTTTTAATTGATCGGACGAAATAAAAAAAATTAAAAACCAAATAAATTAAATGGTTAAATGAATGTAATGGTGGGAATAAACATGATGTTTCATCCCAATCCATTTTTTATAAAAATAAATAATTTTAAAAATTAATTTTGTAAAGTTTTAAATTGTTTTTGCAGTTATTAAATTGTTTTTGCAAATTTTTTAATTGTTTTTTGCAAATATATTTTACAAACTGTTTTTTAAAATTGTTTTTGCAATTTTTTTTGCAAAAAAAACTTCCTTAAAACCCGGACGAAACATGTTTCCTTAAAAATTAATCATGTTTCGTCCGGTTATTTTGAATTTTTTTTCTTCTTTGGGACGAAACATCATGTTTCGTGATGTTTCGTCCCGTATTTTTTATTATTAATTTCTAAGTATAAATTATTTTTTATTAACAGACGAAACAACATGTTTCGTCTGTTCCTTTTTTAACGAATTTATGCATTTTTTACCCTTCAACGACTGCAACATTTCTTCGAAATGGAATGCTAAAATATGCATTTTGCCATTTTTTCCATCGAACAACTGTGGATGCTCTAACTCTTTATTAAAATGTGCATCACACGTAAAAAAACACAAGTAGTTATTAGGGGTGTCAAAAAATACCATATTACCGTACCATACATTACCATACCAAAAAAATACCGAAACTTGGTAATACCGTACCAAATTTTCGGTATTGTACCATACCAATTTTTTATGGTACGGTACTGGTACAAAATGTTTATACCATTGGTATACCGTACCATACCGAATATATTTAATATACATTTAATCTAATATTTTTATTTTAAAATCCAGGCCCAGAAAAGTTTTAGGCCCAACCCAGTCTTCCTTTCATTTTTTTTTCTACCCTAGTCGGCTACTCTTCTCCAAACTCTTCATTGTGAATTCAATCAGATATCAAATTAGTAATTAGTAATTACCGAATCACCGACGCACCGAACAGATCTTCCTCTTCCCCTTTTTAAGTTTTTTTTAGCTTTGAACCTAAGGCTCATGCACGACGTCCGACGCACCGACTGATCGCTCGACCGAACGGCTGATTGCTCCTCGTTCACTTTTTGGTATTGATTTTGATTCTGATCGTCCCCTTTTTTTGTTAATTTTTGTTCTAGTTTCTTATCAGTATCCATGTTTTAATTTGTAACCACATCTGTTTTGGAAAGAATTGAGGTCATAAGGTAACCTAGGAATTACAAATTATATTTCAATTTTAAAGGAACTGAGGTTACCATTCAATGAGAAGACCTGTGGGAGAGTCGAGAGACTAGTCTATTTGACCTTCAATAGAAATCAATATTTGGCAATTAATGCAAGTCTGTTAGTAGCTACATTCATTAATGAAAGTATTTAATGACATTCTCCCAGTTCTCGGTGACAGCAAGAAGGGACCAACAACAAAACTAGATTGAACATACCTAGGGTTCTTGATGTCCGGTACTACCACGGTACTATCATTACCATACCGATATTTCGGTATTACCGAATTCGGTAGTACCAAAATATTGGTACGGTACTGGTAGAAAAATTTGTGTACCAAGTACTCCGGTATGGTAGATGGTAGAGTAATTTTTGTACGGTACGGTATACCACCCCTAGTAGTTAGAGCATCCACAGTGGTTTGCTATAAATGGCAATTTGCCATATTATAGCAAACGAACCGCTGCAACGGTTTCTCATTTTGCCATTTTTGAGCAAACGATCTATATTCGTTTCTCATATTTGAGAAACAGAATAGCGATTCTCAAATTATAGAGGATGGGATATCATATCCCGTCTGATCTATTTTTATTAATTTTTTAATAAAAAAAACACCTCTCAAACGGGAGATCATATCCCATCTCAATCAGACGGAATATGATATCTCGTCTGAGGGATGTTTATTATTTATTTATTTATTTATTTTTTTAAATGAACGGAGGTGATTGGCCCGAGAAAAAAAAAAACACAAAATGGTCAGACGGGGAATCATTCCCCGTCCACCAAAAAAGTCAAAAAGTCAAAAAGTAGGTTAGTCAGGAGGTTAGTAGTTAATTAAGGTTAAAGTAGTTATACAAGTAAGTTTAGTTATTATTATATTAATTAATTTATTTAATTAATATAGTTTATTAGTTAATAAGTAATTAACTATTTTAAATTAATTTCGAAACGTCAGACGGTATATCATATATCGTCCCACTCAATTTTGACAAACAGTATAGCAAACGACCACTGCAGCGATCGCTTCTATTTACTATTACTGTAGCAGCCATTTTTTGGCAGATGAGAAACACCACTGTGGATGCTCTTATAATCCCAAAATTAAGGGCCCCCCACCCCCAAAAAATTTTTTTTTTAAAATATATATAAAAAAAGGGAAGGTGAAAAACTATATATGCAAAACCCTTCCTTCAAATCTCACACTTTCCTTGATATTTGAAGAAATGTTCTGTCTGAAATGGAGATCGATGGCTGTGGATGACATGGTGACTTCGCTCCGCACGTTGGGGGTAGAGGAGGAACTTTATTTTGATGGTTATCGCGGTGATTAGGAGTAATACTTAGGTACCCAACTCACTTTGAATTTTGGTTTTGGTGAACTGAATCTGGTTTTTTGTGTGAGAAAGGTTCGACTTTTAAGGGTCTTGTATTAGATTTAGTAGGGTTGTGGTGATTTGAGTGCAAAGTTCCAATTTTGGAACAAAATTTTGTTTTTTTGTGCTTGTGTGTGTGGGGATGTTTCCCGAAGCGGTCAATCCAGTGAGAGTTGCAGTTTACATTTGTTTTTTTAAGGTGTCTAAACTATATTTGATTACAGGTAGTATTGATTAGTTTGTGAGGTGGATTTTGTGTAGATGATAGTACAATTTTTGTGAAAGTCCTTACCACCAGGTAAAAACTTTGAAGTTATAAAAGGTTGAGGAAAACTGCACTTGTATTCTAACACGTCCCTTCGGGTCGAGAGCTATTTTTATGGGCCAAAGAAACGAGATAAATGTCTAACAAATTGTTGGTCAAGACCTGGACTATACACAGCGGTATTTTTTTAATCCGCATTTAAAATTGCATAGCCTGTGAGATTATGAGGAACAAGTTACAATGAAGGCGAAAGTGTTGGGAAGGAGGAACAAGTTACAATGAGATTATGAGGAACAATTTAGGAATTGTTGGGGTTTGTGGATCTAATACACGATAATGAGGTTGGAGAAGATAGGCGAGAAGGAGAGTCGAAGTGGGAGCAACAGGTCAAGAGTAGTTGGAGGCTATAGCAGAGTTGCGGTCGACCGCACCCCCCGACAGCACCCCCGATCGACGACCGGTCGACTGCGCAGTCGACCGTCCCACTCTCTGGTTCAACCTGCATTCTTGAAGAAGTGATCGGTCGATCGCGCAGTCGACCGACCCGCTCTCTGTTGGAACTTGTGCAGTCGAAGGGGAAGACCGGTCGACCGTCAAGATGGTGCGGTCGACCGTCCCGATGCTGAATAGATGAACGGCTGAGATTAGAGATGTGGAATCCTATATATATTGTATTGTGTACGATTTTAGGGTTAACTGAAACAAAGTGAAAAGAAAATAGAGATCTATTAGCCGTCATTAAGAGAGGGAGATAGAGAGAAATCCTACACCTTGCTGGTGAGTTCTTGAAAGATTTGTAAACCTAATCTTTATATTTCTAGTAGAAATCGCAGGAGTGCCTCTGCGCGGGAAAGTAGTCATTGTTTGGGTGAACCTCGATAAAAATCTTGTGTGTTCTTGTGTGTTGCTTTTGGTTGTTCTTTCTTCTCTTGTTTTGATTCTATAGTTCATGCATCTCGTCGTCGTTGTTGAGTTTATTCCGCAGTTAGAATTCAACAAAGTGGTATCAGAGTTACAGGTTGGTAGTCTTGATTGAGATGGAGGACAAGAGCAGAGTCAAGGAGTTCGATGGAACGGATTTCACAATGTGGAAGATCCAACTAATTGCGTATCTCCGACAGAAGGATCTAGATGATCTGTTGTTTGGTGTGAAGCTAGAAGGGGCGGAGGTCTATCCGATTGCGTTGGCGAGCTGGAATAGATTGTATAAGACAACGCTTGGACAGATTCAGTTGTCGTTGAGCAGGAAGACGCTATTTCATATTGAGAAAGCAAGAACCACAAAGGAGGCAATGGAGATATTGACAGACATGTTTGAGAAGCCGAATGCAGCGAATCAGATCTTACATCTAAAGAAGTTGGTTAACTTGAAGTTGTTAGAAAGGGGTTCGGTTGCTGAGCACATCAATAATTTCTGTATGGTTTACAATCAGATGGAATCGTTGGGTTTAAAGTTTGAGGAGATGGCACAATCGTTGTTGTTGCTATCCAGTCTTCTCGACAGTTATGACACAGTAGAGCAGACTATTACTAGCACCATGACAGATACGACCCCTAAAGGATGTTATAAGCAACATCATGAATGAGGATGCAAGGAGAAAAAGGCATGAAGAGACTTCAGTGTCATATCCTAGCAATACCGCGCTGTCAGTTGATAACCATGGTAGAAGTAACAACAGAGAGAGATTGCAAAGCAGGAATCACAGATCCAAGTCAAGAATATGACATCGCAAAAGTTAGTGTTGGTACTGCAAGAAGCCAGGACATAGGAGAGACCAATGCGAGGAGTATAAGAAAGCACAAGTAGGGTCACAGGTAACCAATGTGGTAAGTATTGAACCCCACCTAGATGAATTGTGTTTATCTGTTGGATTTAATATTTTGCAAGATGATTGGTGTGTAGACTCAGGTGTTTCTTATCATTGTACTCCCATGAGGGATGTTTTTGAGGATTACATGATATGTGATTTTGGTGCAGTTTCAGTTGGTAATGGACAGATATGTCCAGTTGTAGATAGAGGTACTGTGAGAGTGAAGGCTCGCAATGGTAGGCAATTGGTCTTGTATGATACAAGACATATTCCGAGCTCGAAGAAAAACTTGATCTCGACTAGCAAACTAGACAAAGAAGGATTCACGACAATTTTTGGGCATGGAGAATGGAAGGTGACTACAGGTACCAGGTTGGTGGCAAAAGAAAAGCGTGGTGACACGTTGTACTTACTCAGGGAAGGTGATTCAAGTGATATCATTGCTACAACATCAGTAGGTAGTTTCTCGTCGATTTTATGACATATCAGGTTGGGGCACCTTGGTAAAAAAGGTGTCAAACAGCTTTGTTCTAGGGATCTTCTGTCGGGGTTGAAGAAGGTTGAGATGGATTTTTGTAAGAATTGCGTGATGGGCAAACAGAAGTCAGTTGGTTTTCAGTTGGGTGGACGTGAGAAGAAGCTTAAGAAGCTGGAGTTGGTACATACAGATTGATGTCGAAGAAGAGCTGTGTATGAAATAACCCACAGGTTTTGAAGCTAAAGGAAAGGAAGACATGGTGTGTCGATTAAAGAAGAGTCTTTATGAGCTCAAACAAGCACCACGGCAATGGTACTTGAAGTTTGATTGCTTCATGAGAGGAAAATGTTTCGATAGATGCGAAATAGATCATTGTGTGTATGTTCGTAAATATGAAGATAATGATATAGTTATCTTGATGTTGTACGTGGACGACATGTTGTTGGCAGGTTCATGTATGGAAAAGATCAGGAAAGTGAAAAAGGCGCTAGTTTCGGAGTTTTCAATGAAGAACTTGGGTGAAGTAAAGCAAATCCTCGGCATGAAGATTAGTAGAGACAGGAGAAGCAAGAAGCTTTGATTATCTCAAGCGAACTATGTGAAGAACGTGTTGAAGAGATTCAATATGGATGACGCGAGGCCAGTCACTTGTTCCTTGGCTGCTCACTTCAAGTTATCAATGGACTTGTGTCCTAAGATAGAGGCAGAGATGGAGGAAATGACTGCTATTCCTTATGCCTCAGCCGTCGGAAGTTTGATGTATGTGATGATGTCTCCAAGACCGGACATCACACAAGCAGTGGGAGTTGTCAGCCGTTACATGAAGAATCCAGGTAAACAGCATTGGGATGCAGTAAGGTGGATTCTTAGATATCTAGCAGGTACTTTAGATCACTCTCTTTGTTTTGGGGGAGATTCTTTGCATATACATGGTTATGTAGATGCGGATTTTTTAGACGATCGTGATGGTTGCAGAAGTACTACATGGTATGTATTTACAATTGATGGAACAACTGTTAGTTGGACTTCGCAGTTACAAAAGATTGTAGCGCAGTCAATCACGGAGTCAGAGTATATGGCACTTGCGGAAGCGACGAAAGACATGTGAATTTCGGAGCTTATGAAACAGTTGGGCAGGAAGTAACCCATAGGTGAACTATGGTGTGACAGTCAAAGTACAGTTTTTTTGACGAAAAACTCAATATATCACTCTAGGACTCGGCACATTCAAATAAGGTATCATTTTGTCAGAATGGCGGTTGAAAAGAAATGGTTTAAGCTAACTAAGATTCTTGGTACTAAGAATCCGGCGGACATGCTCACTAAGGTGGTGGATAGTAAGAAATATCAGTTTTGCTATACCGCTATCGGATTGTCTTCAGGTTAATTGTTGAGGAGACTCGCAGAGGCATAGGCCTAAACTAGGCCAATGGAAGAATGAAGAACAGGTTAGCGACTTCGTGTATATGTCTCCAAGTGGGAGATTGTTGGGGTTTGTGGATCTAATCCACGATAATGATGTTGGAGAAGATAGGCGAGAAGGAGAGTCGAAGTGGGAGCTTCAAGAGTAGTTGGAGGCTATAGCAGAGTTGCGGTCGACCGCACCCCTCGACCGCACTCCCGACCGACGACCGGTCGACCGTCCCGCTCTCTGGTTCAATCTGCAGTCTTAAAGAAGTGACCGGTCGATCGCGCAGTCGACCAACCCGTTCTTTGTTGGAACTTGTGCAGTCGAAGGGGAAGACCGGTCGACCATCAAGATGGTGCGGTCGACCGTCCCGACGTTGAATAGATGAACGGCTGAGATTAGAGATGTGGAATCCTATATATATTGTATTGTCTACGATTTTAGGGTTAACTGAAACAAAGTGAAAAGAAAATAGAGATCTACCAGCCGTCATTAAGAGAGAGGGAGATAGAGAAAAACCCTACACCTTGGTGGTGAGTTCTTGAGAGGTTTGTAAACCTAATTTTCATATTTCTAGTGGAAATCGCAGGAGTGCCTCTGTGCGGGGAAGTAGCCATTGTTTGGGTGAACCTCGATAAAAATCTTGTGTGTTCTTGTGTGTTGCTTTTGGTTGTTCTTTCTCCTCTTGTTTTGATTCTATAGTTCATGTGTCTCGTCGTCGTTGTTGAGTTTATTCCGCAGTTAGAATTCAACAAAAGCTTCGTACAATTTGGTGATACTGATGAGGATCACATTTCTTCATATTCCAACAGTGATAATGAAGGTGATACATCTCAGGGACGTAATATAGGTACAAATGCTGATACCAAGATGTCTGAAGTCACCAATGAAGAGTTAAGGAGACAATCACAGGTTGAAGATAATCCAATGGTTCAATAAAATGCCAGGCAGGACATACTGATAATGAAGAAGAATGTGTCAATGCAACAGGGGTGGAAGAGATGTATGTATTGAAAGACTTGGTGGTGAATGATGTGGTATATATGAGGAAGTTCATAGACAAAGCGAGAGATTTGCCCCAGGATTAGAGAGAAAATGAGGAAGATCATGGACAAAGCAAGAGATTTCCATAGTGTTCATGCAGGGCATGATGAGTTGAGGTGTTTGATGGTGGCAGAACTGAGGTGTGTAATTTGGACTCAAGAAAACGTTCTTTCAAATTACTGGCCTACCATGTGTACATGCTATTGTAGTTATCTACCACCACAAAGGTAAGGATGAAGATTATATAGATAAATACTACACTAAGGAGATGTACCTTAAATCATACCAGCAAGTAATTCATGGAATTCCTGATGAATTTCACTGACCCAAGCCAGCTAATGCAAGAAGACCACTGCCACCTCCATACAAGTAACAAGAGCCTTCCTGGAAGGAAGAGACATGCAAGGGTGAGAGCATCAGATGAGGGAGGGAACTCAGGCAGGATTAGGCCATAGTATGAGGGTGTGAAGTGCTCAAGGTATAAGCAGGTAGGGCATAACAAGTCTACTTGTTCAATTGAACGTATACAAACTCCTCCAAGAAGAGGGAGAGGGGGTGGACCCCCTTTGAGCAGGGGCCTAAGTTCAAGGTTTGGAAAAGGGGCAGAGGTGGATAAGGAGGTCAAAGTCAGAGAGAGTCCTTCAACTGAGAATGCAAGTCAGGGGGGGGAGGTAGATGCACAAGAGGAAGAGTGGTTGAAAATGATTCAATGGATAATAATGACAGTGAATGAGTGGTTGAGAATGAAAGTTGGATGGGCAGTGAACAAAATATTCACACATGATAGAAGACAATAATGCTCCTCCAAACAAGTAATACAACTGATGCATACATTACTAATTTTATTGATAAGCTACTTTGGAACAATATATTAGAGTTTAATAGATGAAGTTTAATAATCAATATTTTTTTGGCAGAGAAACAACCAATAATACTGAAATGAGCATCAGCAGTGAAATCCCTCCATCTGTAGTTGCTCGACATTCAACTGAGAATATAAGTGCAAATATTGGGTACTTTAAGTGCAAATATTGTCTCTTTGATGATTATGTTAATAATTTCTTGTAACACCTCAATCTTGTTTCTTTGTCTCATGTTTTGCAGTGTACAAGAAGGTCAAAATTGCAGAAACCATGTACAATTAGGAGAGGGGTACCACCACCCCCAAGAGGAGGTGGAGGCAACAAAGGCAGATCTACAATATACAAATTCCCCATAGGATATGGGAACTTAATAGTGTAAACATACATTAACTGCATATAGTGTTTTTATCGAAACAATTGTATCAAATATTCTATGCGCATAGTGTTGATCTAATTGTCAATAAATTGGCCCTGATGTTGAAAGACCACCATTTATTAATTCTCATTCTACGATAGGTTACTTATCAAAGATTGGGAAATCACATCATGTAACTCATGTAAGAATATACACTACATAATGGTTCTTTTTTTTTTTTCATATACTAGCTAAATTAGTGAGATTAATGGATGTATTTTATTCATGTATTGCAGATTTCAGGTTCTTCTATTAGACAACAGCCAACAGGCAGTGATCAAGGCAAAACAATTCCTCAACACAATACTAGTACTGATATATTCAAAGGAATCAGCATCTTCAACAGGTCTGTGAGCTAATATACGTCCAACAAGTACAAAAATAAGTTTCATATGTGCAATACTCTTAATTTTTTTCCTTGCTCTATATTTTCAGGAACCAAAATACAGAATGAGGGTGAAAGAAAGCATGTAAATATGTGATGGAAGTTTTTTGGGTCACATGGAATAGCATTTCAAAGTGTGACCAATGTTTTGTGACTAGAACTGTAGTTTGTGCAAAGTTGAAAGAAGTTCAAATATCTTTTTGTTGTTCACGTCTAACTGGGTGGAAAACAATGTGTTGTGGCATGAAAGATAATGTAATTTTGTTGTGTTCTGTATTAGCCTAACTGTAAAACAATATGGCTCATTTTGTACTGGCACACATGTCTGGATAATCAATCTAAATATCTAATACACTGTCTGTTTTGTCTATCTATTTTTGCTCACTTATATAAAGATTCAATCTATGTTCTTTTGTGTCTGGTGCTTGTTTGTTTTTTGTTGTGTCTTTTTTGTTCAATTTAGAATGTGCTTCATTCTTGTTTCAGCTCTTGTTTAATTTCCGATTCAGTGTTGGTTCAATTTCAGATTCATACTTGTTTCAATATCATATTGTCATTCTTTGTGCATTATCATATTGTACTGGGACTTGTTCAACCTGCAAGCATTCAAGTAGTAGATTGTTTCAGCTGCAAATGTTTTTTTGCAAATGCGCAAACATTCCAGTGAAGTGGCAGCATGTATAGCAAATGTGCACAACTTCATTCAAGTGAGTGCAGACATTTGAGCTTCATTTATTCCTGTTGCTGAATGCTATAAACATTCCAGTGAGATCAAAATTTCATAGACATAATCTCATTATGTCCTCTCCATTCTACTGACCAGGTAACAACTCTCCCACATCCCAATTTTATCATTAGATTCATTGTGAACAAAATAGCTAATACATTTGCCAAGTACAACATTTTATTGAATCTATTTTGCTGCATGCATTACAATGCCTGCTTTCACACTATACTCGTACCAATTGTACAACATTTTAATGAACCTATTTTGCTGCATACATTACAATGCCTGCTTTCAAACTATACTCATACCAACTGCTAATGAAATTTGCGACACAAAATTGCTAAGAAACACATTTCATTGAACCAACTGCAGCAGCATTGTTCATACATACCACCTAGATAAACATGACTTCACATTCACCTAGCAAATCGGAGTATTCTTACAAAGCAACATAACTAACTTAGATTTCAACTTATCATAAACCAACAAAGCTAAACAAAAAAAAACAACAGCAGCAACAATTATCCTCTTGAACATTCCAAATGTACAATTTTGTTCACGCATTTTATTCCTTAAAAACCTAAGCTCTGCTTCCATTTCAGCCTTCACATCCCCTAGAGCATTGATCTTCTCTTTCAACAGCAGAATTTCACTTTTTATTTCTGTTAACCTAACATCTCTAGTTTCATCCAAATTCATGAAGAACTTGCAATCGATCATCACTTCTCCACTTTGAGCAACCAAGAAAATACCTACCATAATTGCTTGCTTTTCTGGATATTTGAACCACTGCTTCAGCTGCTGGTTCGTGGTAGCGGTACACAACATTAGGGGACCTCTTCTTCTCATGGGAACCATAATCAAAACCATTTGGGTGGATTTCTCGCAAAAGACCAAAAGCTCGTACTGGTTTTGAGCTATTTACCCTTCTTAATATAGCAAATGTAGTGGACTGCAATCTTTGTCATAAGATCTCCATAAGGATGTCAACTTTTAGATGCCCATCAGCCAATTGTACCGACACTCAGCTGGGCTTTAATTACTTGTCCGCATATTGTTTGAAATGTGTGCTTCGAGATGATGGAATAGTTCCTTCATTCGTTCCAAAAAGTAGGTCGTTTTAGCCTTTTCATTTTATTCCAAATTATAAGTCATTTTTGCTTTCATAATGTCTTTAGTCTTTACACTCTCAACCTTTCATTAACTAATTTTTTAACCGCATTATCAGTTTTTTTCCTCGAGATCTTAATAGGTTAATTAATAGGTTCAGCTAAGATGGATATTTCAAATAAGAAGGCATTTTTGTAAGTATACTATTAATAAGCTAATTAATTGATTCAGTTAGGTGGGATGTTTATTTTTCAGTATACTATTCTAGGTATTTATTAAAAAGTGTAGGAAAAAACCGTAAACGACTTATATTTTGGAATGGAAGAAGCATTGTTTAGTATTATTCTATATCTTCAATTTTTATTAGATATTGAAATGGGGTAAGTGACGTGGCCCCATCTGGACCACATCAGATCTCCTCAAACTTCACTTCCCTGTGATCATCAAGTCAAACGGGCTTCAGCCCATTCAGGCCCACAAGCAAACGGGTCCGATCCGGTCCGTTAGGGTCTCAGACCTGTTTACCCCTACCTATAAATACCAACCCCCCTCCTCACTTAGAGAGGTAATAAACTTTTTCCCACCTGAACCCTAGCTACTGTTGCTTTCTCAGTGACTGACTAGATCGTCAGAGAGCCTGTCGTCGGGACTTCCCCCAGTGTTTCGAGATAGTGTGCAGGTACAAAAGACCGAGCCGAGCCTCGAAGTATCTAGCCGAGCTACTAGATCCGAGTCGAGCAACTAGATCCGAGCCAAGCACCCGGCCTCCACCTCTCTCCTGCTACTCCCGAGCCGACCCTACGGCCTAGGATCGGATCGACGCTAGTATCACATCTTCCGCTACACAAATTACAAGAACTCACACCTGTTGCCCCCACACCCTAAAAACACACAGCATCAGGTTAGCACCGTCTGTGGAAAACTCAGGTACTGTCGCCAGTCCGAGCCCGGCCAGGAACGTCCCCTCAAGACCGAGCTCTTCCATGGCTCCCAAAGCCATAAGGGCCGTCACCTCGGCACGACACCCAGACCCTCCACATCACAGCCGCACGGACGCCCATGGTTTTAACCAACCACGGGTCAATGGCGCGGCCGGACACGGCCCGGGTGCTTCTCACTCAAACGCAACCGGTTTGCAGCGAGTCATCCTGGATCAGCTGGCCAGTCGAACTAGGGGAGAAGCCGCTTCCAACTCGGTCTCAAACCATCGCAGACGGCCGTCCATAGAGCGCGATTCGGGACACAACCACTCGCCACGTGAACCTCCGCCCCCGTGGGACCGGTGTGGCAAGCCCCAGTCACGAGAGCCGAGTTCCAAAACTTTCGGGACGAGGTCCTCCAAGCAATCTGAGGCGGCCATGGAACTGAGGTCCGCAACGATCCGACCCTCGGTTAGGAGCAAGGGGCGGCAAGTCCTACGGATCGGCCCGTCCCATGGAACAAGAGGACGCCGTCCTCCGGCGCTTACGGGAGATGGAGAACCGCCCCGCCCATCTCGGCGAAGGTTAACCAATGCCGGGTCATGGTCATCGATCGACCCGATCCCCATTATCTCCCCAAATCTTGGAAGCCGAGATCCCCCAAAATTTTAGGCCTCCCCAATTCGAGACATACGGCGGCGAGGGTGATCCCGCTGATCACATGGAGGGGTTTAAGACCCTCATGATGATTCACAGCGCTGCGGATCCCCTTATATGTCATGCCTTCCCCGCTACCCTTCACAGCCCATCTCGGGAATGGTTCTCAAAGCTCGCCCTCGGCTCAGTCTTCTCGTTCGACCAATTGGATGCAAACTTCCTAGTCCACTTCGTGACCAGCAGAAAGGTCGAGAAGACTAGCGCGTCCCTTCTAGACCTCAGGCAGAAGGAAGGGGCATCACTCTGCGATTTCGTTCGGAGGTTCACCGCCAAGGCGAGATCGGTCTCCTCTCTTTACGCGGGCATCGCTTCGGCGGCTTTCCGACACAACGTTCGGCATGGTTAGCTGATGGCTTCATTGGCCAAAAAACCACCTATCGACTTTCCTGACCTGCTCAACAGGGTCGAGAAGTACATTCGAGCGAAAGAGGCCCTAAATCCGGAGGACACCGAAGAAGCCACTCCCAAGGGGAAGCGGAAGGCCGACGACGTCGAACCCATCAAGAAAACCACGAAAGAGACGGCCAGTCTCAAAAGAGTTCCTCCGATCCCCCGATTTGAGAGGTATACGCCGCTGACCCAAAACGTCTCGACAATCCTGATGGAGATTGAGGATAAAAGGCTCGTCTGACTCCCTCCCTGACCGAGCAACAATAAGAAGTGGGACCAAAGATTCTACTGCCGCTTCCACCGAGAAAATGGGCACGAGAAGGAGAACTGCTGGGCCCTTAAAGATGAGATCGAGGCCCTCATCCAATGATGGTACTTCAGAGAGTTCACCCGGGATAATCTACGAGACCGGGGGGATCCGAGGAACCCAAGGCCTTCGTCACCTCCTCGAACGATCAACCGGCGGCCAGAGCGGGACCCCAAGCCTGAGGAGACCGTAGGGCAGACCATACTACACTGCGTCCATGGTGGACCCATGGGGGGGAATCTAATACCTCCCGTAAGGCCTTCGTTTGGAAGGTTAACTCCGTCCGGGACCATCCATCCCCCCAGATTCAATGACGACCAGTATCCTTTTTCGGAGAAGGCCTTGAGGGAGTCCGGCTCCCACACTGCGACGCCCTCGTCATCAGCCTCGTCATGGCAAATTTTGAAGTCTGCCGAATTCTCGTGGACAACGGGAGCTCAGCCAACATCCTCTTCTTGGAAGCATTTGAGAACCTCAAGTTCCCCCGAGATCAGCTAAAGCCGGCCGGGTACACCCTGCATGGGTTCTCGGGCGTCCCAGTACGGATTGAAGGGATTGTAACGCTAGTTGTAATAGCTGACACAACCCCCATCACACGGACCGAATCAATGGACTTTATGGTGGTCAACGTCAAGGCGGCGTACAATTCCATCCTCAGCCGACCCGACCTCTACTCGTTCCAGGTCGTTCCCTCGACCTACCACTTGAAGCTGAAATTCCCCACTGACCTCGGAGTCGGCATTGTTAGAGGAAATCAGGAGTCTGAACGTTCGTGCTATATGACTGCGGTCAGAGGCGGGCTCGATACAGTCGAGCTTCTGCCTGCAAGAAGCCAACCCGAGTCGGAACCTGCGGACGAATTGGAGGAGGTCTCATTTGAGGCGGAAGACAAATTCATGTGGTTCCGACTGAGCCGCACCCTTTCCCCTAACCTGAATCCAAGACCGATTGATTGCATTCGCCGCAATATCGACCTCTTCGCCTGCACCCCATCCGACATGCTAGGGATTTTCGAGGACCTAATCATGCACAGGCTGAGCGTCGTCCCGGGCTCCAAGCCGATCCATTAGAAGCAGTGCAGTTTTCCCCGGAGAGGCAACAAGCAGTAAAAGCGGAGGTGGACAAACTGTTGTCCGTCTGGTTCATTCAGGAGGACAGCTACCCCGAGTGGCTGGCTAACATCGTGATGGTCAAGAAGGTCAATGGGAGCTGGAGGATCTGCATAGACTTCACGGATCTCACCAGGGCGTGCCCCAAATATCCTTTTCCCCTCCCGAGCATCGATGCTCTAATCGATGCAACGTCGGGTCACAAGCTCCTGACCTTCATGGTCGCCTTTTCAGGCTATAATCAGATCCAAATGTTCCCTCCGGACATCACCAAAATATTATTTGTCACTGACCAGGGTCTTTACTGTTACCGGGTATGCCCTTCGGGCTCAAGAACGTCGGAGACACCTACCAGAGACTTGTCAACCGAGTCTTCAAAATCCAGATCGTTCGTAACATGGAGGTATACGTCGACGACATGCTCATCAAGAACCAATGAGGGCAGGATCATCGCCGACCTTGAGGAAGCCTTTGGCGTCCTTCGGTCCCACAACATGAGGCTCAATCCCTCCAAGTGTGCCTTCGACATCTCCTCTGGAAAATTTCTTAGATTTTTCTTTAGCCAGCACGACATAGAGACAAATCCTGAGAAGATCCAGGCCATCATTGACATGGCCCCTCCTAGGAACATTAAGGAGGTCCAGCGGCTCATGGGAAGACTGGCGGCCATCGGCCGCTTCCTCTACAAGTCTGGAGAGAAGTCCTTCCCCTTCTTCAAGGCCCTGCGAGGGGCGAAAGGCTTCGAATGGGGTGACCCCTAGCAACAGGCATTCGACCAGTTGAAGTCCTACCTTGCCAACCCCCCGCTTCTAAGCAAACTTGAACCGGGCGAACCCTTCTTTCTATACCTCTCATCCTCGGAAAGTGCACTAAGTGCAGTGCTCGTCTGAGAAGAAGAGGGTGTTCAAAAGCTTCTCTACTATGTGAGCAAGGTCTTGATCTCGGCCGAAACAAGATATGCAAAGATGGAAATGGTGGCATATGCCCTGGTAATTGCCACGAGAAAGCTCCGCCCTTACTTCCAGGCCCACTCTATCCAGGTCCTTACGGACCAGCCTCTCAAGGCTGTCCTCCATAAGCCCGAAAGTTCCGACCGCTTAGTCAAGTGGTCAATCGAACTAAGCCAGTACGTTATCAGCTACCAGCCCAGGACAGCCATAAAGGGGCAGACCCTCGCCGAATTTATCTCAGAGTGCACTATCTCCGAGCTGGTCGACACTCAAGAGGAAAATCCAAATCTGGGAGGTTTATGTCGATGGCTCGTCTTGCAAAGTAGGAAGTGGCGCGGGCATTATTCTCAAAGGTCCTGACAACTTTATTTTCCAGTATTCCCTCCGCCTGAACTTTCCAGCCTCAAACAACGAGGTAGAGTACGAGGCTATGATCGTCGAGCTCATCCTAGTGCACAAGGTGGGGGCCAGGCAAATCAGGGCCTTTAGCGACTCCCAGATTGTGGTCAACCAGATCACAGGGGAGAACGAAGCTCGTGATGCTCGAATGGTCCGATACTTGGCGGTAGTCTAGCAACTCCTGGCAGCCTTCGACTTCTCTTCGGTGGAACTAATCCCTAGGGAGCAAAATGCTCAGGCTGATTCCTTATCAAAACTAGCCTCGTCATCCTTCGAAGGGCTAGACAGCACTGTCCTAATCGAAGTTCTCCTCAGTCCTAGCATCGACCTCCCAGAAGTCCTCTGCCTCGCCACCGAACCTCAGCTAGACAATTGGATGACTCCCATCAGGAAGTTTCTGGCCAAGGGCAAGCTTCCTCAAGATCGGGTCGAGGCTAGAACGACCTAAGTCCGTTCAGAACGGTTTATCATAATCAATGAGACACTCTTAAATGCTCATACCTAACATCGGACGGCAAACCCTATCTTCGCTGCCTGGCCCCCGATGAGGCTAAGTACGCTCTGAAGGAATTACATGAAGGAATCAGGGGGTGTCACATGGGGAGCAGGTCGCTCGCAAGAAAAGCCCTAAACCACGGGTACTATTGGTCGACCATGTTACAGGACACTCAGGATCTCGTCAAAAGGTGCGGCCCTTGCCAAAGATTCTCCTCCGTGAAAAGGCTTCCACAAGCCAACCTCTGCTCCCTAGCGAGTTCGACCCCATTTGCTCTGTGGGGGATGGACTTGTTCGGCCCATTTCCAAAAGCAACGGGCCAAAGGAAGTTTCTCGTGGTGGCCATCGACTACTTCACCAAATGGATCGAGGCAGGGTCCCTGGACACGATCACCGAGCACCAGACTCAGCAATTCTTTTGGAAAAACATCATCTGCTAGTTCAGGATCCCACAGGTACTTATCACAGACAACGGGAACCAATTCGCTGGCCAGAACTTTCAGAAGTTCTGCGAAGGCATCGGCGTTTAGCAGCGCTTCTCATTGATATGTCACCCTCAGTCAAATGGCCAGGCCGAGAACGCGAACCGTCAAATTCTTGATGACCTCAAGAAGCGGTTGGATAATTCATCCAAGGGCCTGTGGGTCGATGAGTTGCCAAGCGTACTCTGGGCGCACCGGATGATGAGAAGAATCCCCATGGGCGAGTCTCCATTCAACCTAACCTACGGTACAGAGGCGGTTATCCCCCGAGAGACAGGGTTCTCTTCGCCCAGGATCATGGCCTTCGACGAAGAGAACAACTCAACGGGCCTCAGAGCTAACTTGGATTTATTCGAGCATCGCGAGCTTCTGCCATCAGAAGAAGCATATACCAACAACGGATCGAGAAGTTTTACAACAAGAAGGTCCATCCCACCAACATCAAGCTAGGTGACCTCGTGCTCAGGAAGCTCGCGGTATCCGACCCCGGTAAAAAGAGAAAATTGGTCCCTAATTGGGAGGGCCCGTATAAGGTCTCCGAAGTGGTACGTTCTGGCACATACCGACTCACAAACCTTGGGGGCAGATCATAAAGAGGCCCTGGAATGCAGAATACCTCATCAAGTTCCTCGATGGGGACGACTAAACTCCTTTTGTAACAAAAACTTATGTAATTGGCACCACGTGCCCCACTTTTTTTGTGTGTAAATAAAAAGTGTAACTCTATTTCTTTCCTTTCTTGTTCTAATTTTGTGCAAGGAGACTCGGCGCCTCCAGCTCGACATTCGGTATTGACCTCGAGCCATACCCTAACTTTCTCAAGCTTTATGGGCTAGGCGCTCTGCAATGACCCCGAACCACGCCCTAACTCTTTTACAAAGCACATGAGCTCGATATTCGGCATTGACATCGAGCCATACCCTAGATTTCTCAAGCTTTGTGGGCTAGGTGCTCGGCAATGTCCTCGAACCACGCCCTAACTCTTTTACAAAGCACAGGAGCTCGACATTCGGTATTGATCTCGAGTCATACCCTAGCTTTCTCAAGCTTTATGGGCTAGGCCCTCGGCAATGATCCCGAACCATGCCCTAACTCTTTTACAGAGCACAGGAGCTCGACATTTGGCATTGACCTCGAGCCATACCCTAAATTTCTCAAGCTTTATGGGCTAGGCGCTCGACAATGACCCCGAACCACACCCTAACTCCTTTACAGAGCATAGGAGCTCGACATTCGGCATTGACCTCGAGCCATACCGTAGCTTTCTCAAGCTTTATGGGCTAGGTGCTCGACAATGACCCCGAACCACGCCCCAACTCTTTTATAGAGCACAGGAGCTCGACATTCGGCATTGACCTCGAGCCATACCCTAGCTTTCTCAAGCTTTATGGACTAGGCGCTCGGCAATGACTCCGAACCACACCCTAACTTTCTTACAAGACGGGGCCCAACACTTGGCATGCGCTGTGCACAGCGTCCTAATCTCTCTTGCAAAATAAGGAGGGACGGAAAAATCAATTTTTATTCATCACAAACGCCTTGAATGGCCACAGTATAAGGAAAGTTATTACAATGCTTCTGCTAACCTCAACCTAAGTGTTTCCCTTGGGGCTTTTTCGGCCAACATAGACCATGTCGAGCCCCACCGAGCGGGTACGTCCTTCGATGTGCTCGTCTGGCACCATCGACATCGCTAGTGTAGACGTCCCGGCAATGGAGCTCTGCGCATCAGTGGGTCTCGCCATCTCTAGATAGAGCTTCGGTGAGGAACCCAAAACAGAGGGGCTTCCTCCCCCAAGATGGCCGAACCGAGACCGACCTGTGCCTAGCATGACTTTCAATCTTTGAATTTCCAGCTCCTTTTCAACCACAACCTCACGAGGAACGGACTCGGAGGTCTGTCGCCTGGTGGAAGCATCAGATATTGACCAGTTCGTCTCGGCACTCCCCCAGTCCCTATCGGCTATAGCCTTCTTTAGACGTGCCGCCTCTAAACTGAGCTCCTTGGGCTTGTTCATAAAATAGCTTACTGCGGCTTCTTGATCGCTGGTCTGCTTGCGATAGCGGATCAGGACACTCTCCTTGGATTCTAGCATATTCCGAAGTCGCCGGACCTCTGCGGAACTTAGGTTGGTGCCTAGGGTCTCGTTCATCTCGCAAAAAGGGGAGGAAATGACAATTCACTAAAAAAACTCGCCAAAAACAACAAGTCATAGAAGGTCGGCCAAAAACATGATTGTATTAATTCAAAAAATTAGTTACAAAAGGCGGTGGCCAGTCCGCATTCAGCAAATACAAAAAGAGAAAAAATATTTTAACTACTTTAAAGGGGGGATTTGCACCTCTTGGTCGGCCGTCGCACCCCCCGCCTCCTTCTCCAAGTGGGGGTCCCTCGGAGCCTTATCTCCCTCGCCACCGGGGGTTAGCGGATGCACGGGGGGCTCCCACCCATAGTGGAGATGGTCGATTTTTACCTCAGGGTAAAGGAATAGAAAGTGCTCCTTCGCCCTATCGTACGCCTCGTCTTGGGTGGTCATCAACTCCTCTGAGGCCGCCATCGCCAGCTCATCATAATCCGCTGCCACCTTTCCTCGAGCCGCCGCCAATTCGTGGAGATGTTGCTCCTGTTGAGAGACGAGGTTGGCTTGGAAGGCCTGCGCCGCCCCCTGAGCAACCGTCAGCTCGACCCTCAATTCCATCGCATCTCGAAGGTACCGATCGGCATTCCGCTTCTCGGAATGAACCTCCTTCTCCAAGCACCTCTTCAGCTGCATCCCGGTCATCAGCACCTGGTCGAGATAGACAAGAGTCAGAAAAGAATGCCAAGCATAAAAAGAAAACAGACAACAAACCAACACTTACCACTACTTGAGCTTGAGCCCACTTCATGTAGGCCGTCTCCGTAGTCTCGGTCACCAGGATGGTCCGATCGCGGGTCGTGGCGAGCTTATCTGCCACCTCGATAGAGATCGGGCCCTCGGCCAGCGAATCTCCCTCCTTGACCGCCCAATCCGGGGCGAACGACCTTAGGCCCCACTCACCCACCATTTGTCGGGCATGGGGACGAACAACGGGGGTCCCGGACTTCAGGACCTCGGTAACCTTTCGGCTACTGAAGCTCGGCCCCGACTCTTTTGCCTTTCGAGACAAGTGGCTTTTCTTCGACTTCTTCGAGGGCGGCTTTGAAGAGGCCTGCGCTGCCCCCTAGGCTGACCCCACCGCCGATGCTGCCTTCTCGGCTTTCTTTTTCTAGGCCAGCGCTAGTAGGGCCTTCCTCTCTTCGAGCTTCGATGGGTCCATCGCTGCGGAGCAAAAGAGAATGTTAACACGAAAGTAGAAAATTAGACAAGAATAAAACAGTAACAAACAAAGGTTAGCTGGGCTCAGTCCGGCTCGGGCTAGGCGTAACTCTGTCACGCGCGGCCAACACATGTTGTGCCCCTCGACAATTTTGTCCACATCTGCTCACTCCGCCTCCGTCAAGTCCCTCCGACTCGGGGGTTTGTGGTTTGGCTTGTAGAAATTCCAGACCGTAAGAATTTTCCAAGGCACCTCCCTCCTGACTACGAAGTACTTCTTCTTCCACCCCTTTATGGAATCTGGATGACCATGCACCACCTTCTTGTGAGGGTGGGGCGATATGTAGAATATGCCCTCCATATCTCCGAGCGAGCTCACCCCTAAGACAGCTCGGAAGTACTTCAACTTCACCAGGACCTTCTTCTCCTTGCATTTCAGAATGAAGCAGACCAGCAGCTTCCACGAATTGGGGCCGTATTGCATTGGGCATAGCTCCCCCCTCCTCAGCACCCTCTTAATGAACGAGTGCAGTGGCAACCTTAGTCCCGAGATGAAGGCATCCTCGAGAAACATGCAGAAGCGGGGGGCTAACTCGGTGGTGGGACGGTGACCAGGGCTCGAAACTATCAGCTCGTACTCCCGAGGAATGAAGTAAATGACCCTTATTATGGGCAGATAATCGGCCTTTAGCACAGTTGTCCATTCATATCTGGGGCCAACCAGACGAAGGCTCCTCCACGTTGAATTGTACCAAGTCTTTCACATCGTCAGGATACATCCTGATTGACCCTGGCTTCTTGTAGTAGAGGACATCGAGCCCATGTGTTGGTTTAAACTCATCTGGTGTCCTCAGACTATCCGACGGATGCCACTTCCTCTTCTTCTGACAGATACGAGGCACCTTCGGAGGAGACGGTGTTGCCAAAGGGAGGAGAGGGGGAAGAACCTCTCCTCCCTCGTCTCCTTCCTTATCTTCCTCTCTCTCGACTCCTCCCTGCTCCACCCCCTCTTCCTCTCCCTTGGCTCCTCCCTGCTCCACCTCCCCTTCCTCATCCTCCTTGCCCAATGCCTCTACTACCTTCGGCTTACGACTCTGGACGGGGACTACATCCAAAACCTGATCATCCGTATCCCAGGACGTGGAGTCCGACTCGCGATCCCTCTCATCTCGTACAGAAGAACTCACTTCAGAGCCGGACTGTGAGCGCGACATTACAAAAGAAAATACTAACCTGAATACCGTAAACGGAGAGATCATCGTAAAAGTCATCGCCGGCTGGTTAGAGAGAGAAGCTCCTGCTTTTAGAGAGATTAGGCAAAGTGGGAAAATGGAGTGGGGAGTGGGGGATTTATAGAGTGAAAACGACTTCTCGAATTTTGCATCAAAATCCTCACCGTCCAATCTTGATCATCAAGATCTAACGACAACTAGGATTTCAAACACCTCGAATTCCACCCCCATGACATCAGCATCACATACAACATCACATGCAACCTCCTAGCTTTTATAGTAAGTTGGGGGGCTCGACGCTCGGTAGTGACCTCGAGCCATCCCCTAGTTTTTACAGCAAGCTGGGGGGCTCGACGCTCGGCAGCGATCCCAAGCCATCCCCTAGCTTTTTCAACAAGCTTGGGGGCTCGACGCTCAGCAGTGATCTCAAACCATCCCCTAGCTTTTACAGCAAGATTGGGGGCTCGACGCTCGGCAGCAATTTCGAGCCATCCCCTAGCTTTTACAGTAAGCTGGGGGGCTCGATGCTCGGCAGTGACCGCGAGCCATCCCCTACCTTTTACTACAAGCTTGGGGGCTCGATGGTCGGCAGTAATTTCGAGCCATTCCCTAGCTTTTATAGTAGCTGGGGGGCTCAACGGTCGGCAGTGACCTTGAGCCACCCCCTAGTTTTTTCAATAAGCTTGGGGGCTCGACACTCGGTAGCGATTCCAAGCCATCCCCTAGCTTTTTCAATAAGCTTGGGGGCTCGAAGCTCGGTAGCGATTCTGAGCCACCCCTTAGCTTTTTACAGCAAGCCTGGGGGCTCGACGCTCGGTAGCGATCCCGAGCCACCTCCTATATTTTTCAACAAGCTCGGGGCTCGACGCTCGACAGCGATTCCGAGCCATCCCCTAGCTTTTACAACAAGCTGGGGGGCTCGACGCTCGGTGGTGACCGCAAGCCATCCCTTAGCTTTTACAGCAAGCTTGGGGGCTCGAGATCGGCTGCGATTCCGAGCCATCCCCTAGCTTTTACAGTAGCTGGGGGGGCTCGATGCTCGACAGTGACCTCGAGCCACCCCTAGCTTTTACAGCATGCTGGGGGGCTCGATGCTCGGCAGTGACCTCGAGCCACCCCTAGCTCTTTTAACAAGCTTGAGGGCTCAACGCTCGGTAGCGATTCCGAGCCATCCCCTAGCTTTTACAACAAGCATGGGGGCTCGACACTCGGTAGCAATTTTGAGCCATCCCCTAGCTTTTACAACAAGCTTGGGGGCTCGACGCTCAGCAGCGATTCCGAGCCATCCCCCAGCTTTTACAACAAACTTGGAGCTCGACGCTCAATAGCGATTCCGAGCCACCCCCAAGCTTTCTCAAACCGGGAGGCTCGACGCTCGGCAGTGACCTCGAGCCACCCCCTAACTTCTATAACAAGCTTGGGGCTCGGCGCTCAGCAACGATTCCGAACCATCCCCTAGCTTTTATAACAAGCTTGGAGCTCGACGCTCGGCAGTCACCCCGAGCCACCCTCTAGCTTTCACTACAAGCTTTGGGGCTCGACGCTCGGTAGTAAGCCTCGACATCCGAGCGCGTGGGGGGCTCGACATTCAGTCTTCGAAGCGCCATTCATAAACTTCGAGCCAAATCCTTGACTCCCACAGGCTCGGTTCAGCACTCGACGTTCGGCTCCTGACCATCGGTCCCTGGCCCTTGACGCCTCTTTCCTTCAGAGGATCTCCTTCGTCCTACCCCACTTACCACTCCCAGAAGCTACAAGTCATACTATCCAGACACACCGCTCCACTCTTCCGATGGGGACAGACTACTCCTCCACGGCTGGCTTACGCCACCCTCCAAGAGTAGGGGGCTCCTGATATGGGGTAAGTGACGTGGCCCCATCTGGACCACCAGATCTCCTCAGACTTCACTCTCCTGTGATCATCAAGTCAAACGAGTCAAACGAGCTTCATCCCATTCAGAACCACAAGTAAACGGGTCCGACCCGGTCTGTTAGGGTCTCAGACCCGTTTACCCATGCCCATAAATACCAGACCCCCTCCTCACTTAAAGAGGTAATAAACGTTTCCCCACCTGAACCCTAGCTACTGTTGCTTTCTCAGTGACTGACTGGATCGTCAAGCAGCCTGTCGCCAGGACTTCCTCCAGTGTTTCTAGGCTGTGTGCAGGTACAAAAGACTGAGCCAAGCCTCGAAGATCCGAACCGAGCTACTAGATTCGAGCCAAGGTACTGGATCCGAGCCGAGCACCCAACCTCCACCTCTCTCCTGCTACTCCCGAGCTGACCCTACGGTCTAGGATCGGATCGACGCCAGTACCACATCTTCCGCTACATAAATTACAAGAACTCATACCTGTTTTCCCCACATCCCAAAAACACACCGCATCAAATATGCAGAGAGAAATTTTGTGAGATGTTGTACTAAGGTGAGATCTTTGGGAAAAAGCCAATGAAACCTACTAAAATAATACAAATTTCGGCACGTCAAATAGGCTAAGAAAAATGTTCTCAAAACTTGAAAGACGCAAAATAACAAGGAAAAGAAAATAACATGTTTACGATCAATTGATGAAAATGACAGTAACTCAACTCAAATTGATATGAAAGCTTGCATGCATAAAAACAGAACATAAACATCACAGAAATGGGGAGAGAAAAAAATCAATTAAGGTCCTAGATATATTGAGAAATCCTTTAGCTATAGAATTGTACATCAATATGTAAGATCTTAAACATAAATATATAATAACATAAATATAAAGAATAAAAATTGGACCTACTGTGCATACATGATAGATGATTGATGAGAACATCAGTTCAAGACGATTCGGGCATTTCTATCCGCGCAGGCATCGTCTAAGAAAGCTGCTTCATTAGTTTAGTATTTTATAAGTAGTCATATTTATTTTTGGCAATTATAATCATATGTAGTAGTTTTACGATTTGCACATTTTCTTTTATGCATTAGAATATTTTGTGATTTATATCAAGATTTGTTTTGAGCCTATATATACACCTTGAGATTAATGAGAAGTTGTGCTATTCTTGATTTTTAAAAAAAATATTGTATTGAGTCTTGCTTTTCATCCCTCTTTTGAATGATACAATTGAGATCCAACTTTAAGGCTTGTGATAAATTCTAAATCTACCTCAAAAATATTAAAAAAAAAAAAATTTCCTCAAATAAAGTTAAACCCAAACCCTAATCTCCTTCTCTAACTTCTTCTTCTTCTTCCTCTGCCTCCCGATGCCTTACACCCCCCCTGTCGCCCTAACCCAACTTCGACTCTTCCTCTTCCCTTCCTCATCGCCGTCGATCTCATTCGCCACCTCCTCGCCATCGATCCCGACACCCACTTGCCCCCTCTCTCCCTAAGTCGACCACCCCGAGCCCTCGAGCCCCTGTCTCCTCACCGTCGTCGACTCCCTCGACCCCGCCATCCCCTTGAAATCGCCCCGATGCCACCACAGACCGCTCGATTTCTTGATGACTCCTTCGTTGGTCACCTCCGTCCCATCTGTGGTCGCCGTAGTCGCCTCCCACTCAACAATGGTTCCTCCGTCTCGCTGCCCCGTCGCTGCAACCACCCCGAGCACTGGCGCAACTGTTTCCGAACTTGGTAATCTCTTTCCACTCATCCAGTTATATGTGATATTATTTATCGTCTCTAAAGTATCATTTGATTTAACCGTCGTCCACAAATATTGAGAGTGTGTCCTTCTACTTGCCAATTAGAGTACAAATTATTATTGCATCTTTTACTTGCTAAGAACACTTAGGTATATAATTATTGATTGTTAGAACTGAATTGTTAATTGGGCTTGTTACACTTAATTCAATTCTTGAAAATCCATCGAACCGATTAATTGTTTTAATTTCTAACTTGATCTGCATTACATGTTGGTAAACTTAAATATTCTTGGAAATTCTCTATTTAGTGTTAAGTTTACATCATTTTGGTATCAGAGCAAAGATTCTTAAAACCCTAATTCTTGCATCATTTAGGTGTAATTTTTGCATTCATTTAGAATCGTTTAGAGTCTTTTATTTTATTTTATTTTTTCTTTCGTTCTCTCAGATCACTTCAGACTTTAAACAAAAAAAAAACCTTAGGTGCATTTAGGACACGTTTTCCCAAATTTCAGCAAACACACGACCCCTAGTTTTCCATTGTTAGTGAATGCATCTTAGTAGCACCATCACAGATCCTGAAGAGCCTTTCTCGTCCCTCCGAAACCACCCAATTAGGAACCCTAGACTTCCGCGAGCCCCTCCCCAAACTGAGATGGACAACTCTGATATTTCCGCTACTCTAGCTGCCATTTAAGCAACTCTTGTCAATATCAATCAGATGCTTGAGAAAGTAGAACTAAATCAAACTGTTGTCCATGAGTTTCATGCTAATCATCAGATCCTTCAAGGGAATGATCGTGACGGTTGACGTCAAGATCGTGACCCTCATGAATAATATAAGAAGAATGTTAAGGCTGAAGGCCACATGGAACTCCAAGCTTATCTTGATTGGATCCGTGCCATAGACCACTACTTTATGTGGTTTGACATGAGCGAAGCCCTGAATGTCAAATTTGTCACGATAAAATTGACTGGAAAAGCTCAACAACAATTGACCAATCTTGAACATGCTCGTAGAGGCCGAGACCTGGCACCTATAGCCTCTTGGGAAACCATGAAAGAGAAGCTCACTGAGATATATGTGTCGTTATCGTTCTACACCCGATTGCTAGATTCATGGAACCAACTTTATCAAGGAAGCAAATTCACCCAAGAGTATGCTGATAAGTTTGATGGCTTATTTGGAGTAATGTCTTAGGTAAAGAGAGCGAAGAGCAAACCCTCTCTAGGTTTAGAGCTAGCTAAAGAACCGATCTTAGGAACGAGCTAATTCATAGAAATGTAGACTCATTAGCGGCAGCTTATGCCCTTGTCCTCGATATGTATTTTCTAAAGCAAGTTCTCATTATAAATCCAGCGATTCGAGAGATCATTCATCTAGAATGACCTCCACTGATACCCCTAGGCCTAAGCCCTCCTCTTCTCATTACCCCGATAAATCTTACCCCAGCAAGCCTAATTTAAATTCCTATCCACCTAGAAATGAAAATAAGGGTAAGAACACAGAAAAAGACTACTCTAAGGTTGATCCTCTCACTAAGTGCTATAAATATAAGGGATACGACCATATTACTGGTAACTGTCCCAGCCCCAGTAGGATCAGTATAGTAGAGAGTACTGCTGTCATCGCCGATGATTCCGACAATGAGTTTTCCTATGTGCCTATTGAAAGTGATGACTTCGACGAAGAAGAGGATGACCAGTATCTCCACTGTATTCGGTCTATCCAATCACCTCATTTGAATATAGTCAGATGTGCTTTGTCCCAACCAAAAGAAGAAGATGATTAGAAGCGCACGACTATATTTCACACATTTATGATTATAGGTGGCAAAAACTGCAAGGTGATTGTTGACAGTGGGAGCTGCGTCAACGTTGTCTCATCTGCAGTCTTAGTTAAGACCAGACTTAAGGTTGAACCCCATCCACGCTCATACAAAGTATCTTGGATTGATGCGACAGCCCTCCAAGTAACACATCGATGTTTAGTTCCTGTGGACTTCAAAGCTTACAAAGAGAAAATTTGGTGTGATGTGCTCAAAATGGTTGTGGGTCAAGTCATTTTAGGGAGACCTTGGTTATACAACCACGATGTGACCATATATGGTCGATCCAACCAATGTGTGTTCCAGCACGACGGACTAAAAATAAAGCTCATACCTGTGAGACCACGAACTGTTCCGGCTGAAACAATACCAACTCCCTCGAGAAAGGGCACAGAAGTAACGTATATGGGTGAAAAGGAACTCACGAAAGAAATTGAAAAGAGGCTACAATCCTTCTACTCACAGCGAGTAAAGTCCCTAAAGATCCTAAGTCACTCATCCAGCCTCAAGTTACTTCTATCCTACAGGAATTTACAAATGTGTTTCCTGCTGACCTCCCCAACCAGTTGCCCCCACTGCGTGACAACCAACACACCATTGATCTGATTCTGGGAGCGAGTCTACCTAACTTGCCACATTATCGGATGAATCCGACAGAATATGTTGAGTTGAAAAGGCAAGTTGATGAGTTATTGACAAAGGGCTTCATAAGAGAAATCTAAAGTCCTTGCGCTATTCCCGCTTTATTGACGCCGAAGAAAGATGGAACCTGGCGTATGTGTGTGGACAGCTACGCCATAAATAAGATCACGATAAAGTACCATTTTCCCATTTCCCGTTTGGATGACATGTTAGACATGATGTTTGGTGCCACAATCTTTTCCAAGATTGATCTTAAAAGTGGCTACCACCAAATACGTGTTCATCCCGATGATGAATGGAAGACCGCCTTCAAGATTGTAACACCTCGAATTTGTAAAATACCGAAAATACCTCTTTTTATATATTTGGAGAGGTAAAAATTATTTTTGATATATTTTATTTGAATATTGATATTGGTATGAATATTTTTGTTGGATTGGTGTGGATGATATATTGGGGTTTATGAGCTGAGTTTTATGTGAAGAAATATTGTTTACTTTATTTTCTACTGTAGTACTGTTGGAGGATTATTATGAGACAATTTTATGTATTTTACATTGTAGTATTTTTATAGTGTAAGAGTTGGGGGCTTATTGGAAATATTTTTGAGATTGGGGGCTTAAATGTAATACTCCTATTATTTATTATTTATTTATTTTAATAAACCCCCCCCCCCTCCCATTTTCTTCTTCCTCCTTCTTCCCTTCTTTTTTTTCCCGACCGTAACCAGCACCGAAGGAAACCCATTCGGTCTCCCCTTCTCCCGCCCAAATCCACTAAATTTCTTCGTGATTTTCAAATTAATTCGGGGAGATGACTAATTGAAGGGCTCTCTACAACGTGGTAGCATCGGATTTTCGAAAGGATTTTGGAAAGGTAAACCCTAAATTATTTCATTGTATAAAATTTAGTGTGGTTGATTTTTATTGAGTAGGGAGATTAGAAGATGTTGAGAATGGTAGAGACGAGAAATCAGCAAATTCTTGGAGATTTTACAAGTTGCTAATAAATTAGGGTTTTGGGCTTGTAAAAGAGAATTATATATGTGAGAATTTTCTCCTTCATAGTAGTAGAATTTTAGTAGAACTGTTAGAATGAGTTGGGGGTGATTTTAGTAATTGTTTAGGGATAAACATCCCGTAGGAATTTAAATATTACGTGCAACGCACGTGTGCATCCCAGACGTTCGATAAAACGCCTGAGTGATATTAGAATTAGTGTTGTTATTTTCTGTGGTTGATTTGGATGTTTTGAGCCTTAAACTGCTTTGAAACTTGATAATAGGAGATGTTAACGGCTTCGGGCGCCGGATGGAGATGTGATGCTTCGAGTCTTCCCGGGCTGTTAAGTGAGTATGAATGTATTTATGTATTTGTTGTTTTAAGAAAATTTTAGTATAATCGGAATAATTGGTATGAATTCCGGAATAAGGTATATGTGTGAATGGAAATTAGTGTTCGATGTTGGTGTGCAATATGATGCTTAAATACTCGTCTCTTGTGTACTGATATATATTCATAGCCGATGGATTAGTTATATATATGGGGATGAGTTATATGTATATAAGGATGTCGGTATATGGTGAATTGATGTGATTTTGAATATTCAGTGTGATGGTAATGTATTGTGTATATATACATACGTATATGGTGTTGTGATGTGTTAATCTACTGGGTGTATGCCAACATGTGAGAATGTGATAATAAATAGTACGGTATATTCATGATGTGTGAGGTAATGATAAAATAAATAATATAGTACAGTTGTGATGTGCAATATTATGATGTGATGATTTTATATATTAATTACAGTGATATTTTCTTTTGCGTGATGCATTGAAGGGGTAAGTGGGATGGTGATCATTGTTTATCTGTTAGTAAGTTCAAATAAAAGATGAGATGCTATGATGATAAAGGGTGATGATAATTATGAAAAGAGAATGTTAATAACAAGAATTTCGGTTGACTAGAGTTGATACCCCAGCATAGACCTGGAAGAGCAGATACCTCCGAAGAGACCGGAGAGAGAGATGATACCTCAGGGTACACCTGAGAGAGTGGATACCCCAGCATAGACCTAGGAGAGCAGATACCTCCGAAGAGACCGGAGAGAGAGATGATACCTCAGGGTAGACCTGAGAGAGTGGATACCCCAGCATAGATCTGGGAGAGCAGATACCTCCGAAGAGACCGGAGAGAGAGATGATACCTCAGGATAGACCTAGAGAGAGTGGATACCCCAGCATAGACCTGGGAGAGAAGATACCTCCGAAGATACCGGAGAGAGAGGTGATACCTCGGGGTAGACCTGAGAGAGAGTTGATACCCCAGCATAGACCTGGAAGAGCAGATACCTCCGAATAGACCGGAGAGAGAGATGATACCTCAGGGTAGACCTGAGAGAGTGGATACCCCAGCATAGACCTAGGAGAGCAGATACCTCCGAAGAGACCGGAGAGAGAGGTGATACCTCAGGGTAGACCTGAGAGAGAATTGATACTTCAGGCTAGACCTGGGATAAAATGAATAGGATATGAAATGTGAATGAGAAAGTAAAGATGGTGTATGATGTGAAATAAATATGAGAAAGCGGAGAAGACATGTGATGGGAAATGTAATATGAGAATGAAAAGAAAAGTAAAGTGAATTAGTAATTGAGCTATTGACTTGAGATGTGATGAGTTATTATCCAAGATCTACTTGGGATACCGTGATTAGTACCCACGCTATCGGCTTCAGGGTGCAATATGTGATTACCCAAACTATGTTTGGGATGTGGAGTATAAATTTATGAGAATGAAAATGAAGTTAATTGTAACATGAGATGTAAATGGAAATGATAGTATGATTTATTATCACAAGAATGAGAAGTAATCAAAGTTGTATGAAGGATTGAGAATGCATATGAATAAGATGCAATGAAAATAGGCGCATGTGATGATGTGCAATAAGATGAATACCTGTAACGAGATGTTATGAAGATATATATAATGTTATTGATTGTATGAATGTGATGTATGTAGTATGAGAATGAAAGTAAGTTATAACCATGATGAGTTGATGATGGGTATGATGATGTATTGAGAGTGTAAAGAAGATAGTTGTAATGTATGATGAGAGTAAAAGTAATGTACTGTGAGACGTGATGATATGTGTTATAAGAAATGAATGAATGTGGTGTTATGTACGATGAGAATGAAGAAGAAAATGAGAATGAAGATGCGTATGAAAGAATATGAGTCGTGAGTTCGTAGATGCGAATGAATGGTAAATGAATTGCGTGGCTAAATAAGTGTGAAGAAAAGTGGCAGTGACCTTATGTGATTATTTATGAAAATAAAGAAATGATGAAGTGATGGTAATTGTGAAAAGATGCGTATTTGTGTTGGGGGGAATTTCAAAATGAAAGGTTATGGAGTGTGAATTAATATGTTGCTCTGTAATTGAGCGTGAATTGAAGGAGTTGTATATATATATCTATACATATATACAATGATATATTAATAAGATGCATTTAGTGAAGGATGTGAAGTTATGGATACATATGTAGATGGATGCAGATTTGTCGAGTACTTGATACAAAGTTGTATTCTTGATGCTTTAATGTTCAGATTCAGTTTGAATCTTCTTACCTTGATATTTGTAAGTTTAATTTATTTTCGTTATATAGTTTGGTTTATTTATTAGATTAGCGAATTATACTCACACCAGAAATGGCTAACCCCTTGGTGTTTGGGGGTTTAGGGAGTTCTTGGACTACCCTAGATCTCCTACCGTTTCAGGTCCTCAGCAGTACAGAGGTGAGGCGTAGATTTCGTAGAGTGAAGTTATTCACTTTAAATTTTATGTATAAGTTCAGTTATGTGAATAGTGGAATGTATGGTTTATATTGTAATTTGAATGTATAAGCATGTAGATGATGATGATGAGTATAGTACGAAGTGGTATGGTATGTTTGTGACCCGTACCCACCTCGTTGTGGTGTACCGGGCTCTGTGGTAGGTTTTACAATGATTTTTCTAAAATTTTTACCTCGTTTTCAAAGAAATTTATGGTTTTTATTAGATATTTGATATTCTATTATGAGTTTGGCCCCCAGAGCATGATATTATATTGACTATGTGATTCTGCTCATTTTGGCCTGGGGAGCCCATGATATTATTGCGTGTGATGTGAGCTACGGAATTTAGAGCAGAATTTCGTAAGCTTTTTGTGTTTCGGGGCAGAAATTATAGGAGAAACTCTGCCAAAATTTTATTGAAATATAAATATCTTAGTTTATGTTTAAAGTGATACAGAAATTGAAAGAATTGATTTTGGAGTCAAAAAAAATTTTGGGGCGTTACAAAGATGAAGGATGGCCTGTACGAATGGATGGTCATGCCGTTTGGAATGACGAATGCCCCAAGCACGTTTATGAGAATTATGACGCAAGTACTCCGTCCCTTTATGGGCAAGTTCCTTGTGGTGTACTTTGATGATATTCTCATTTACAGCCGATCCTTTGGGCAACATCTTAACCATTTGAGACAGATCTGCGGTGTTTTGAGGAAGGAACAGCTTTATGCTAATCCTACCAAATGTACCTTCCTCTCCGATCAGACTATCTTTCTGGGATTTATTGTTTCTGTCCGAGGAGTATCTGCTAACCCAGAAAAGATACGAGCTATTACTGAGTGGCCTGAACCCCGTAATATTCGTGATCTACAAAATTTTCATGCTTTTGCCACCTTCTATCATCGGTTTGTGCAAGAATTTAGCACGATCATGGCTCCGATAATCGACTGTTTGAAGAGGTGAATTTGTCTGGTCGAAAAAAGCCATGATACCCTTGACAGAGATCAAGAAAAAAATGACTCAGACACATGTCATGAGGTTGTCTGATTGCATTAAAGTCTTCAAAGTAACGTGCAATGCTCTGGTATTGGTATATGTGGAGTCCTCAATCAAAATTTTATCCTGTAGCTTATTTCAGCGAAAAGTTGAACGAAGCAAAACGAAAATACTCCACCTATGATAAGGAGTTCTATGCGGTAATTCAGTCACTTTGCTATTGGCGATACTACCTCCTGCCGCAAGAATTCATCATTTTCTCAGACCATGAGGCCTTAACATTCTTTAATTCCCAACAAAAGTTGAATCTGAGACATGCTCGATGGATAGAGTTCCCACAAGAATATTTGTATACCATTAGGCATACAAAAGTAATTGATAATTAGGCTGCGGATGCGCTCAGTTGATGTCACATGATCTTATCTATACTGCATACCGAAATTATTAGTTTTGAGAGATTGAAAGATGAGTATGCCTCCTGCCCAAATTTTCAAGAGATCTATACCTCTCTGAAGGATGGCATTGCTCGAGTTATAGATGATTATTTCTTGAAAGATGATTATCTCTTTTATCGCTCCTAACTGTGCATTCCTAGTATATCATTACGAGAGTATCTTATTTGGGAATTGTACGCTGGTGGCCTTGCCGGACACTTTGGGCATGACAAGACCATTGATGGTGTGGAACATAGGTTTTACTGGCCAAAGCTAAAGACAGATGTTGCGACACTTGTTAAAAGATGTCAACTTGTCAACTCGCCAAGCAACAAAAACAGAACACAGGCCTGTATACTCTGTTACCTGTTCCTAGTCGCCGTTGGGAAGATTTGAGTATGGATTTCGTATTAGGCTTACCGAAAGCACAAAAGAAACACGATTCTATTCTTGTCATCGTGGACCATTTTTCTAAAATGGCCAACTTTCTCCTATGCTCGAAAATTATTGATGCATCTCGTGTAGCTCAGATCTTCTTTGATAACATTGTCAAGCTACATGGGTTGCCAAAAATTATTGTGTCCGATAGGGATGTGAAATTCACGAGTTATTTTTGGAAGACCCTATGGCACAAGATTGGTACGAAATTGAAGTTCTCTTCAGTCTTCCACCCACAAACTGATAGACAGACTGAGGTTGTCAGTCGGAGTCTTGGCAATCTCTTGCATACTCTTGTGTGAGAGAACTTGAGAACTTGGGACTTAAAATTAACGGTTGCTGAATTTTCTTATAACACATCTAAGAATAAAACCACTGGCATGAGTCCACATGAAGTTGTACATGATTATTGTCCTAGGCATCCTATAGATCTTGTCCCCATGTCAGACATCACCGAGTCTCAGAGTCTGTATCTGCATTTGCATCCTGCATTCATGACTCGCATAGAGAAATTTCTAAGAAAATTAATGAGGGTAATTTTAACTACAAGCTAAGAGCAGATATTAGAAGGAAATTTAAAACTTTTAATGTGGGTGACGAAGTGATGGTTCGGATTCGTCCGGAACGGTTTCCAGATGGATCCGTCAAGAAGCTGAATGCACGTGCTGCAAGCCCATTTAAAATTCTTCATAAAATCAATGATAATGCCTATGTCGTTGGCGTTCCTAAAGGTTTTGGCATAAGTAAAACTTTTAATATTGAGGATATAGTACCATATGAAGGCCCAAAACTTAATCGTAGAAATTCTCTTATAGACGAGCCCAAAAGTTGAATCCGAGGTATATAATTATTGATTGTTAGAACTGAATCGTTAATTGGGCTTGTTACACTTAATTCAATTCTTGAAAATCCATCGAACCGATTAACTGTTTTATTTTCTAAATTGATCCGCATTACATGTTGGTAAACTTAATCTCGTAATACTCTTGGAAATTATCTATTTAGGGTTAAGTTTACGTCAGTGATATTCTTGGCATGCGATAAGGAAGATGATAAGAGCTTGAGAGGGTTAGCAGAAGAAAATTACAAAAAAAAATTGAAATTATAAATACAAAGTTTTGGGAGAGAAAGTGATTCAATATTCAATATATACCCTTTCTCACAAGAAAGGGTTTGATATTTGCGGTCAGTTTGGTATCTGTAAACTGAGTCGAACATCACATTGTTCCGACTTTCGTACGAACAATTCTCGCAATGCACTGCTCGATCCATCCAGTTTTCATTCAAAGATTTGAACTTTGATCTACTTCGGCTTATGTTCTCTATAGCTAGTTTCAAAGACGACTTCAGCCTAGTTCCAATTCAACTTCTTCGTTGCAGACACTTCCTTGATCCTACGTGAGTTTGAGGGTAGATGTTAACATATATGGACATTGCTACATTTAGATTGTAGTTTTTATCTCTTCACAACTATGATTGTGTAGTTTTTATCTTTACATTTAGAATGTAGTTTTTATGTTTGAGATTCATACAAACAAAGGGTTACTCTCTCTAGAAGGTCTAGAGAGAGAAACTCTCCCCCCAAAAAATCTTAACCAAAGAAACCCTAGATCTAGGGGTGTGGGGGCGGCGGCTAGGGTGCGCTGCCGTCGCCAAGGTGTTCCTCCCCCACCATGCTACCCTACTTCCCTCTTCTTCCCGGTGCGCCGCCCCTTTTCGACGATCACGGTTCGACGAAACCTAGATCGCGGTGCGTTCCCTCAGTTCCTCCCGCGACGGTGATGCGAACGCCATGGACCTGGAGAAGGGGGCGAAATCTTCGTGGTCGTGGCCGATGGCGAGGTGCACTGCCAGATCTGATTGCCCAGATCTGAAGCCGATGGCGAGATGCGCCAATGGCCCAGATCCAATCTCAACTATGTGAGCTCGGTGGTTCGGCACGGGGCGCCCCCCCCCCCCCCACGGGATGCCCCCCCTCCCCCCAGGACGACGACGACCCTCTGATTGCCCAGATCTGATGCCGATGGCAAGGTGCGCTGATGGCCCAGATCAGATCTCAACTGTGTAAGCTCGGGGGTCGACCTGGGGCACCCCCCCTCCCTCGTGACGACGACCCAGTTGCCCACCTCAACGGTGTGAGGTCGGTGGTTCGGCATGGGTTGGGTTTGGTGGGCTTTGCTAGTTGTTTACCCGGTTGTTCTTCGCGCTTGCCACCATGTCCATACTCTTGGGGCCAATCACGGCGATCTGCCGCTGTGATTTGGTTTTACCGAGGGTTGGTAGTGCGTGTCAAGAAGCCGGGTGTGCTTGGATGTGTCGTAGTGCGATTCTAGAGAGAGATGCTCTAGAAGGGTTAGGTTGTCTTGCACGATTGTGGAGCTTGGGCCCAAAGATGGGGTCCCTCCGTGATGTGCGCTCACTTGTCTCAACTTCCAGGGTGCTTGTCTCAACCATCGCGGAGCAACTATGTCGCGCCAGAGCTTTCCTCCCGTGCCTGTTGTCGCAAACAGCATAGATATGGGGTTCAAGTGTGTGAGGTCGGTGGTTCGGTTTGGGGCCCATAGGGCCAGGCCGGTAGGTTGTTGGTGTTAGGGGTGATGGGGTGTCAGGTTTGGGTATGGTTGATCTGGAGTGTCCTACGATGTTGCCGGTGAGGTCTTCACAGCGCCTATTATCAGGCTATTGAGTTTCCTCCAGCTTAGACCACTGACTCGTGACAGCGTCGTCTCTTTCCTCGGAGTGAGAGTATGAGTCGAGATAAGTCTGTGTGGTAAGAAATCGCCGGAGAGAGCTTGAGCGTGAGAGAGGTGAAGGTATCCTCTATACGGCTCTCTCTTGGAGCGTGGTGTTTGGTGGGGTGAGCGAGACAGTTGTGTGGTGAGAAATCGCCTGAGATAGCGCTATCGTGTGAGAGGTGAAGGTATCCTCTTCATGGCTATCTCTTTGGTAGCGGCTGTGGAAGCTACTGGCACGTTTGTAGGATGAGTTGTGGGGATGGTGGGAGGGTGCGATCGCTGTGCATGTGTCGTGGGGTCAGTTTTTGTTCTGCGAGGCTTGGGCCCAAAGATGGGGTCCCCCTAGCGAGGTGAAGGCAGGGATCGGGGGGTGATAAAATCTTGCCAGACTTGTCTAAGGCGGGTGTGCATGTGCCGTGGAGGCACTGTACGAAGCTAAACTGACGTACTTAAAGTTTTGCTGGACCGAGCTTGTTTGTCGGCCACCCTCCAGGGTTGTTGGAGGAATTTGTTGTTTGTGCACGTCATGTTGCTTCATGTATATTTTATTTTCTGTATGTAGTTTGTACTTGGGCCCAGTACTCTGGGTTTGTTTCGTTAACCTCTTATTAATGAAACAGGGTGGCCAGATTCCACCTTTTCCCTAAAAAAAAAAAAAACTATGATTGTGTAGTCTTTGTCCCTTCTTAGTTATCATTGGGTAGTTCTTATCTCTTACGACTATCATTGTGTAGTTCTCATCTCTACCTCTACTTGGCTTGTAATATAACACATTATTTTCTGAGATATCTCCAAACCTAACAATTCTCTTTTATTTTGCATTTTTGTAAACTTATTTCTCCCTTCCATTTTTCGGAATTAACATGCAATATAGGCTTGGTTCATTGTAGATAATCTCTAAATCTCTAATATTATAAGTGTACAATGGGTTGATTATCAACAACCAGTCAGTATCCATAATAAAATCAATTTGATTAAAGGATATTTTGATATGGATTTTGGGGTGGGGGTGGGGTTGGGGGGGGGGGGGGGGGGACAACCAGTCAGTATCCATTTGAATTTAAATTATTTGCACAAAATAAAATCAATTTGATTAAAGGATATTTTGATATGGATTTGGGGGGGGGGAGGGGGGGGGGGGGGGGGGCGATTTTACTTTTTCTGCGAACTTGGGCTCATTTGCAATGGGTCAATCGTAGCAGTTTATTTGGCAGTTGCAAGCCCAAGTTTGCAAACGGGATATGGGCCACCACCTCCACATCACATTATTTGCAAAATGCTTTAGCTCTCAGAAATTACAACCCTTTACGAAGAATAACTGAAATTATAGGTTCATATTCACCTTCCAACACTCTTTTCACGAGATATAACTTTTCAAGTTCGCATAATTGACATAGTCTATTTCCTAACCCATCAACAACCAAAACACTCATTCTGCAAGAATAATTTCATAACATTAGTATGAACTCTTAACATGGTAGAACATGTGCATCACTCATGTTCATCAACATGTAACTTAAGGAGGCATTTGGATTGCAAATTTTGGGGCAAATGCAATTTTTTTGTTAAATTTGAAGCCCAAAATTTGCACCAACTCTTTCAGCAATTGCAGCCCACTTCTGCAATTTTGAAGTGGGCCCCCACCTCTGACCTAAGATGCAAAAGTGGACTGTCAGAAATTACAGTCTTTTATGCCAAAGGAATTGGTGCAAATTTGAATTTTTTTTGCATTTCTCCCAAAATTGTAAATTCAAACACCTCTCCTAAGTGTCAATTGTCAAACATGGATTCTTCATCAATATTTCACTAAGAATAACTTACATCTCATGATCTAGTAATTGCATGCGCAAAACCTAGCATGTTCTCTTAGTTAAATTAAGCATTTATCTTTACCTGAGCATGCAAATAATTCTGATAAAGTTGTTAAAAAATAGTCTGAGTGGAAGCCATCACAGAAGAATCCAATCTGAGGACCCAGCCATTGAAAGGTATTTGGATCTATGTCCGACCAAGAACCCTGCTCCAAATGTCACATGCCTCACCACCAGACGTCACATGCTTAAGTGTCGGCATAGTCACGTTATCTCGGATTCATTTGAGAATTGAGATACATACTTAACTTCACGTGCATTGTATGTGTACCAATCACCCCTTCAAATACACCCCACTAGTCCCATCTCCTCCTCCAATTGTAGCTCACTCAATCCAAACTAAAATCATGGAGTACTCCCTCCTCCTCCCTCTCCTCTTCTACACCTCATTCGCCGTATCGGCCCCTAACGACATCTCCATCTTCCACACGCCATTTTCCTCCTCCACTACACCCTCCTCATCCGAGTTCGACTCTGTCCAAAACTCGGCCCAAAAGGACCCAGCCCGACTCGCATACCTATCATCCTCCCTCATCCAATCAAAGCCCACCAATGTCCCTGTGTCGTCAGGCCTCCAGTTCATGCAGTCCAACAACTATGTCCTACGTGCCAAGTTCGGTACCCCTGGTCAGCTTCTCTTCCTAGCTCTTGACACTGCCAATGACGCTGCCTGGGTTCCGTGCTCTGACTGTGTTGGGTGTACTCCTTCCAACTCTTCGTTTGCACCTTCCAAGTCCTCCACCTACAAGACGGTCGACTGTTCGTCCAACTGGTGCCCACAGTTCAAGGGACAAGAGTGTCCTACAGCTGCTGGGCCCACAGGATGTTGGTTCAATATGACTTATGGTGGGGAGTCGTGGTTGAGCGGGAGATTATCTCAGGATTTGCTGAGGCTGGCGTTGGATATAGTGCCTAACTACCCGTTTGGGTGTGTGAGCTCGGTGACCAAGGGTGAGACGTTGCCTAAGCAGGGCTTGCTTGGGTTCGGCCGTGGTCCAGCTGGATTGTTAGCCCAATCCCGCTCGTTGTACCAGGTAGAATTAATGCATAATAATAATGTACATAATCTGGTCTTCATTTTAAAATAATAATAGTAATGCACATGGTCACTTAAAATTTCATGGCAGTAGAGATCACTATGCATATTACAAAATGCACTTAATTTTCACATAAGCTATAAAATTAAAGTGAAATTAACTTATTTGTATTCTTATTAGGGTGTATTCTCCTATTGCTTGCCAAGCTACAAGTCCTACTACTTCTCTGGTTCACTCCGACTCGGCGCAACTAGCCAACCCAAGGCAATCCCAACTACACCACTCTACCTAAACCCACATCGGTCTTCTCTCTACTACGTCAAGCTCATCAGCGTCAGTGTGGGCCGAGTACCCGTCCGTGTTCCTCCAGGCTCCTTCGACTTCAACCCTCAAACCGGTGCGGGTACCATTGTCGACTCTGGCACTGTCATCACCAGATTTGTCTCCCCTGCTTACACCGCAATCCGCAATGAGTTCAGACGCCAAATCAAGGCGAGCAATTACTCTTCCCTAGGTGCATTTGACACTTGCTTTGAAACTAATGGAGCAGGACCGGTAACACCTATGATAACATTACACCTAGAGGGATTAAATTTGACCCTGCCTGTCGAGAACACGTACATTCACAGTAGTGCCAGACCGTTAGCGTGTCTGGCGATGGCAGCTGCGCCGGATAATGTAAACAATGTGGTGAATGTTATTGCCAATTACCAGCAACAGAACCACCGGGTGTTGATTGATGTGGTTAATTCCAAGGTAGGGTTTGCAAGGGAGTTGTGTAGCTAGCTGCTGATTTGAAGGTGAAAATTAGTACATTAGTTTGCATTTGTGTGGGGTTGCAAGTAGTACTATTACTATGTATGTGGTTCACGGGTGGTGTCTTTGTTCTCTTTTCTTATGCTATTATGGTTGGGGTGCCATTTTATAAAATGTGTGTTGATAAGATGATGATGATTATGATTATGATTATGATATTAGTGATTTCGAGTTATGCCTGGCATATGGGTTGTCATGATTTGTCCATTCCTTGAGAAGTTTCTGGGATCTTTGTTTAAGTTGAGCACTATCCACCATCATAATGGTCTTCAACAAAGGGAAATCGTCCTTGGATGGGCCTTTGTTGAGGTGGTCCCTAAAGTCCAAACAAAGACGAGCGTGGTCGCTCTTCCTTTAAGTGGGGCGGGCGCGATGTTGATGATCCACGTAAAATATGACATTGTTCAATAATTCCAATGATGATGATTGGCTATGTACCTCTCGGTTTTTGAATATGCATTATTGTACCTCTTCAATCCACCTTGTTTTCAAGTTTGATTCACATCCTTTGAGGAGCTTGCTTAATCAGGCAACTTCAAGACTGAGGATGTCAAAGAAGCCCAAAAGTCCGGGATAAAGCCCAGTCCAGCCCATACGCCCGTTTTTTTATCTGGATCATGGGCCTGAGCCTTAGGCCCGCTTCTTTCGAACAATGTAAAGGTGTATATTTATGTAATTGTAGAAAAAACAATTATTCTGTTTAATATATATATATATATATATTCCTGCTAAAATATGCACTAGTTGTATCTACTTACAATACAGTCAGTTGCTATATAGTGAACGAATTGGTGAAGGAACGAATTGGTGAATGATTCTGCAGTTGCTATTAATTTGGGATACAAAATCTTCTCCAATATTTTACGGGAATAAATTATTTCTCTCTCCAGTTCGGCTAAATTTTCCTTAACCGTCACACACAAAAAACGGGAATAAATTATTTCTCTCTCCAGTTTGACCAAATCTTCCTTAACCGTCACACACACAAAAAAATCTGTAGAGTATGATCTATTACCTTATTATGTACTTGCATAATCTCAGCCATACAAAATGATTTGATGAGTGGTTGGGAGAGGCCCTTAGGTTCTCACCCCAGGGTTGGTTCTCACCCGAACCGACCCCTATATATATATATATATATATATATATCTGATGCGGTTTGTTTCTGGAAGACGTGTGGATGCACCAGGTGTGAGTTCTAACTCGATTTGTATTTGGAGGAGGAAGCTACTAATCAGACGACCCTCGGCTGGCCGAGCGGTACTGGTGACAGGCTGGAGTGAGGCGAGGCTGGATGCTCGGCTCGGATCAGGGGACTCGGATCCGAGGTCTGGTGTACCTGCAGACGGTCTAGGAACACCGGGGTTGGTCCCGATGGCAGACCCTCCGACGATCTAGTCAGTCACTTAAGATAGAGCAACAGTAACTAGGGTTTTGTGGAAGAAAGATTCATTACCTGGAGAAGGAGTGGGGGTCTGGTATTTATAGAAGATGGCAACCGGGTCTGGACCCGTTTGGGGCCGGGTCTGGACCCGGTTACCCGTCTGGCTGAAGCGGTGGAAACCAGGATGGTTTAGGGCTGACGTGGCAGACGTCCGGGCGGTTCCCGGGCTGACGTGGCAGTGGTCCGGGCAGTTTTCCGATGCTGACGTGGCGGATCTGGACAATCAGGAGGTGCGCGTATCCTGAGGGGTTCCTGTGGCCCAGGATGGGCCACGTCATTCCTAACCCATATCACAAGCCCCACACTCCTGTAGGGCTAGGTGAACCAGTTATGTAGGAGTGATTCTTCGCCTCCGTAGGAAGAGCAGGGTGGATTTTGGGGTGAGAAAGTAGGATCTGCGATTTTCCAAAGAGGCCAGGGGGTAGGAGGAATGGATCTGTAGCGCCCCGAATTTCTAAATACGAAACTTTAGAAAATACGTGGCACTTTCCCAGCGATCCACTTCAATGTAACAACATACATAGCCAAAAACTCAAATCATTTTATTCCAAATCTTTATTACAATAATCTTTAACATTGCAGCGGAAATACAAACACTTTAAATTACAACAATTCCTTTTACAAAACTCTTCTTACAACAATTTACACAAGGCTCTATTATAACACTCATAATCTCTATAGCTAACCCAAGCATCCAAGCCTCCAATTCTAAGCAACCTGCAACATGTGAGGCTAGAGTTGAACCCTAACCCCCAAAACTACGGGGTCAGCCATAAATGGTGTGAGTGATATAAACAACAAACATAAATAACAAATAAACATAAATTCTCAACCAACATGTACTGAACAAAAATACAATAACTGAACATGTAATCTGAAACAAGAGCGATAGGCCAGTACATGCAAGAACCAAGTCGAGAAACAATACCAACGATCAAGTATCAATCAATCAATCACTCTCAAAATAGTACAGTTCAACTGCACTGTGCATTCGACTGTATAATGGACCAGTCGACTGATCTGAACCAACAGAAATCCTCACATCTCAGTATATGCCCAATTATCAATAAATCCAAATGCCACAATGTATGTCCAACAATCGATCACCAATAATGTCATAGATCGGATAGCAATATATCCATCTACAAAGCTAAAGATAAGGTATAGATCGAATACGAACCCGGTATGCCACGACACCGACGAACATATCCATCTACAAACAACTAAGAAGGTATAGATCGAATACGATCCCGGCATGCCATGACACCGACGAACATATCCATCTACAAACAAACTAAGAAGGTATAGATCGAATACGAACCCAGCATGCCATGACACCGACGAACATATCCATCTACAAACAAACTAAGAAGGTATAGATCGAATACGAACCCAGCATGCCATATTGCCATGACACCGACGAACATATCCATCTACAAACAAACTAAGAAGGTATAGATCGAATACGAACCCGGCATGCCATGACACCGACGAACATATCCATCTACAAACAAACTAAGAAGGTATAGATCGAATACGAACCCGGCATGCCATGACACCGACGAACATATCCATCTACAAACAAACTAAGAAGGTATAGATCGAATACGAACCCGGCATGCCACGACACCGACGAACATATCCATCTACAAACAACTAAAGATAACAAGAACCCTCAAGATCACGAAAACTCATCATAACCAGTCGACTTATGTTATAGTAAGTCGACTGCCCCGAGAACCAATATCCAAGATTATAACAAGTGCAGTAAGTCGACTTCATCAACCATCAGTCGACTTACCCTAAACAATTACCGATAATTTTTCAAGAACAATCCAAGTGCTAACAGTATAAGATGACTTAACAAAACTTTACTCAGCATACCAGTCGACTGATTATAGTGCCAGTCGACTGTCCCGAACGATTACACGAGACTGAAAATATAATAATAAGGTCATACCAGTCGACTGAGTCATAGACCAGTCGACTGTCGGCATCCAATTCTCACAAACTAGGTCTGAAATCAAATAATAAATTCTGGTGTCTATCTCAATACCAAATCTCTTCCTCAACTCAAATCTAATCCGATTCGTAATCATAAGATCCAGAGGTTCATCCATCCAATTTCTTATTTTCATAACCATACTCGAATCTAACATGTTTCAAGTAAATCAAGAATTGTCAATGAGATCTACTAATCTTTCATGGAATTTCACATGCATATAACAAATACAACCATGGCGTCGATTTCATACTTAAATACGAAAAACATCCTACAAAACAGCATACAAACATACACATAAATAAACGAGTCCATATCACTCACCTTTTAGAATCAAGAAGAATCCACAAAAGCCTTCCTTTGCTAGATCCAAAAGCTTCTTCCTCAATCACCAAAAGAATGAGAATATAATAAGATCTGAGTTGTGCAGCGAATGACGGCTGCAAACTCTCTTATATAGGCCGGGATCAAGTATTAGGGTTTAGGAATATATTTACAAAATAATCCCTTCAACATGCAATTATACATACATACATATATATATATATATATATATATATATATATATATATATATATATATATATATATATATATATATATCTACTCTTGGAAATTCATCTAAAATTCATTTAAATTAGGATTTAATAGAAAATATACTTCTAAATCTTAACCAATACTTTTTAAAACGTCCAGAATGCCAATTTTGCACTTTAGCCCTTAAAAAAGTCAATTTTGCAAATAAGTCATTCTTTTCTCAAAAATTGCAAATAGGCATAATTAATTTCAGAAAAATCTGGAAAAATACTAAATAATTCTCAAATAATAAATAATGGTTTTTCATAAGGAAAACTTAATTTTTCAAACATCTCAAAAGTCGTTTGCACGTGTTTTGCACGTGTACAAAAGATAAATCTTTTAGAAAATATCAATTAAATCCTCAAAATTCAGTTAAATTCATTTTCAAATAATAAAAATAATATTTGAAAATATGGGGTTCTACAGGATCCCTCATTGGAGCTTTTGCGGGAGGCTGTATAGAGGAGTAAGAGAGCCAGAAGGGCGCATGTCAAGGCCTGGGGGTCGGAGGACGAGCCCACGGGGTCGGCGGACGAGCCCCAAGGGCCGGCAAACGACCGCCTCGCTAGTTGGAAGAGCGAGGGGACGTCGAGGCCTTCCGTTGGGGCTTGTTTGCCGAGCGTTAGGGGTCGGTGGCCGAGACCCTGGGGGGTCGGTTTGTCGAGCGCTTGGGGGTCGGTAGACGACCTCCTTGGGTCTGTGGACGATCTCCTCGCTAGTTGGAAGAGCGAGGAGAGCATTTGGCGTTCGGGATGCTATCCGAGCGCCGAGCCACCCTGAGTCAAAGGAGATCATTTGGTGTTCGGGATGCTATCCGAGCGTCGAGCCCTCTCAGAGTCAAAGGAGAGCGATTGGTGCTCGGGATGCTATCCGAGCGCTGAGCCCCCTAGAGTCGGAGGGGAGCGATCGGTGGTCGGGATGCTATCCGAGCGCCGAGCCAAGGAGAGCGATTGGTGCTCGGGATGCTATCCGAGCGCCGAGCCCCCCAGAGTCAAAGGGAGCGACTGGTGCCCGGGATGCTATCCGAGCGCCGAGCCCCCCAGAGTCAAAGGGGAGCGATTGGTGCTCGGGATGCTATCCGAGCGTCGAGCCCCCCAGAGTCAAAGGAGAGTGGTTGGTGCTCGGGACGCTATCCGAGCGCCGAGCCACCCTGAGTTAAAGGAGAGTTGTTGGTGCTCGCGTTTCCATTCGAGCGTCGACCCTTCTGTGAAAATAGAAGGGAAATTACTGGCTCGCGCTTCCATCCGAGCGTCGACCCTTCTGTGAAAATAGAAAGGGAATTGGCTCGCGCTTCTATCCGAGCGTCGACCCTTCTGTGAAAATAGAAGAGGAATTGGCTCGCGCTTCCTTCCGAGCGTCGACCCTTCTGTGAAAATATAAGGGGAATTGCTGGCTTGCGCTTCCTTCCGAGCGTCGACCCTTCTGTGAAAATATAAGGGGAATTGCCGGCTCGCGCTTCCATCCGAGCGTCGACCCTTCTGTGAAAATAGAAGGAGAATTGGCTCGTGCTTCCTTCCGAGCGTCGACCCTTCTGTGAATAGAAGGGGAATTAGCTCGCGCTTCTATCTGAGCGTCGACCCTTCTGTAAAAATAGAAGGGGAATTGGCTCGCGCTTCTATCCGAGCGTCGACCCTTCTATGAAAATAGAAGGGAAATTGGCTCGCGCTTCTATCCGAGCGTCGACCCTTCTGTGAAAAATAGAAGGGGAATTGGATCGCGCTTCCTTCCGAGCGTCGACCCTTCTGTGAAAATAGAAGAGGAATTGCTGGCTCGCGCTTCCATCCGAGCATCGATCTTCTATGAAAATAGAAGGGGAATTGGCTCGTGCTTCCTTCCGAGCGTCGACCCTTCCGTGAATAGAAGGGGAATTGGCTCGCGCTTCTATCCGAGCGTCGACCCTTCTGTGAAAAATAGAAGTGGAATTGGCTCGTGCTTCCTTCCAAGCGTCGACCCTTCTGTGAAAATAGAAGGGGAATTGGCTCGCGCTTCGATCCGAGCGCCGACCCTTCTGTGAAAAATAGAAGGGGGGATTAGCTCGTGCTTCGATCCGAGCGCCGACCCTTCTGTGAAAAATAGAAGGGGAATTGGCTCGCGCTTCGATCCGAGCGCCGACCCTTCTGTGAAAATAGAAGGGAAATTGCTGGCTCGCGCTTCCATCCGAGCGTCGACCCTTCTGTAAAAATAGAAGGGGAATTGGCTTGCGCTTCCTTCCGAGCGTCGACCCTTCTGTGAATAGAAGGGGAATTGGCTCGCGCTTCTATCCGAGCATCGACCCTTCTGTGAAAATAGAAGAGGAATTGGCTCACACTTCTATCCGAGCGGCGACCCTTCTGTGAAAAATAGAAGGGGAATTGGCTCGTGCTGCTATCCGAGCTCCGAGCCCCCACCGAGAAAGACGAAGGCGGTATGGCTCGCGCTTCGATCCGAGCGTCGACCCTTCTGTCATATAGAAGGAGAATTGGCTCGTGCTGCTATCCGAGCTCCGAGTTCCCACCGAGAAAGATGAAGGTGGTATGGCTCGAGCTTTGATCCGAGCGTCGACCCTTCTGTGAAAAATAGAAGGGGAATTGGCTCGTGCTGCTATCCGAGCTCCGAGCCCCCACCGAGAAAGACGAAGGCGGTATGGCTCGCGCTTTGATCCGAGCGTCGACCCTTCTGTAAAAATAGAAGGGGAATTGGCTCGTGCTCCTATCCGAGCTCCGAGCCCCCACCGAGAAAGACGAAGGTGGAATGGCTCGAGCTTCGATCCGAGCGTCGACCCTTCTGTGAAAAATAGAAGGGGAATTGACTCGCGCTTCGATTCGAGCGCCGACCCTTCTGTGAAAAATAGAAGGGGAATTGGCTCGCGCTTCAATCCGAGCGCCGACCCTTCTGTGAAAAATAGAAGGGGAACTAGCTCGCGCTGTTATCCGAGCGTCGACCCTTCTGACTTGGCGAAAAAGGCCTTTTTTGGATAGAAAAGGTGAAGGGGTAGTGGGGGTAATTTCACGCTTATTGCTGACGTCATGGTGTAAAGATCAAATCTTTTTCAGATCTTGGTGGCCGTTGGATCTTGTCAGATAAGATCCAACAGCCAGATCTTTATTGCGAGAATCGAGGAGTCGTTTTCCTCTTTAAAACCCCATCCCCCTTTCATTTCTTCATCTTTTTTATTACTCACTTTCTAATTTTCAGCAAGAGCAGGAATCTTACTTGCCGTCGGCAGATTTTTCGGTGATCGTAACTGTCCACGCTCCAGGTTAGTATTTTTCCCCTTAATAATGTCGCGAATTTAGTCCGGATCTGAGGCTAGCTCGTCTGGTTGCTCTGCGGGGGAGTCGGAGTTGGAAACGTCCTCGTCCTTGAGCAAGTACAAGGTGAAGGAGGAGGTTCTTTCCGACCCTGGTTCAGACGGAGGTGACGATGTTGTCTTTGTGGTGTCCCCGTTGAGGTCCAGGAGACCGGGGAAGGAGCCCATGGAAGAGGGTGGCGAGGAGGAGGACGAGGGGGACAGCGAGGATAAGGACGAGGAGGAACCGGATCAGGAGATGGGTGATGATGAAGAGGAGGGGGACGAAGATGAGCAGGTCGACGAGGGTGACAAGGAAGGCGAGGGAGACGAGGAGGAGGAGGTCGATGAACAGGAGGCCGGTCAGGGCATGCCCGAGGGGCTGGCTGGGGTCGGAGAAGATCTTCCTCCACTACCCTCTTTGTCGACGCCGTCACCCGAGCGCAAGGCTCGCCCACGTCGGAAGAAGAAAGCCATGATAATTCTCCACAGTCCCTCCTCGCCCGACGAGGACGCGCCGAGATCGGGTCTCGATGTTCCCCCGGTCACCTTCCGGAATCCCGTGTCGATTCGTATGTACCCTGACGACATTAAGGACATCCAACCGATCCTTCCCGTGCCGGGCGAGGACACTCGGGTGAAGATCCGCGCAGATAGTATCCCGAGCATTCTGAGGCCGGAGTATCTCAACATTATCAGGGCTGCCTATTACATTCCGCGGGAGTATGAGCTCCTCCTTCCAAGCCCCGGTATCCGTCCTACCACAGTTCTGGCCCCGGGCTACTGCATGTTCCCAGAGGACGCCTTCCTCTCAGGACTGAGATTGCCCCTGCACCTTTTTGTGAAGAGGGTCTTGAACTGGGCGGAACTGTGCCCTATGCAGTACGACCCGAATTCTTGGAAGCATCTTGTTTGCTTTATTCTGAAATGCCAAGAGAAGGGGTGAAGCCGAGATTGTCGTTCTTCCGGGCCATCTTTGGAATTGGTTCGCTCGGAGATCTGGAGGGGGTCTTCTACTTCTCACCGAGGCCGCACAAGAAGGTGATGCACGGCCACCCGGATTCGATAAAGGGGTGGAGGGGCAAGTACTTTGTTGTTAAGACCGACAGGTCTTGGGAGATCCCGACCCAGTGGAACTTCGTAAAGCTGAGACACAAGCCTCCGAAGAAGAGCGATTTATCGGCCAAGGAGTGGGAGAAGGTGGAGGCGATAGTGGGGGGTCACAGCATTGCATGGCCCCGAGTGACCGAGATTCACCTCGCGAGGGCCGGATTGAGTCCCGCCGACCCTAGTATGTTTCTTTCCGTATTTGTTCATCTTTCTGCCTTCGTGTTAACGTTAGCTTTTTTCTTATCTTTTTGCAGGGATGTCGACACAACAGGCGAACGCCAAGAAGTTATTGCTCGCCGTGGCCGAGAAGACGAGGGCGGAGAAGAAGAAGGAGGAGCAAGATCGTCTAGCAGCCAAGAGGAAGAAGCTGGCCACCCAGGCTGCGCAGGCCGGAGGGTCCTCCCAGGCGCCTGCCCCAGCGGCCGAGGGGCAATCCCCGGCGAAGAAGCAAAAGAAGCACCACCCGCACCCCTCACACCACTCTCACTCGTCGAGAACGGCTCGAGACGCTGCGGGCAGCTCAGGGTAAGACCGTGGAGACCCCGGAAAAAGGGCTCCCCCCGATACGACCGAGTGCCGCGGAGATGGTAGGGAGGATGGGTACGATGCCCTTTGTTCCCGACTGGTCGATTGTGAAGGGGGACACTATTCTCGACGGGCCCGTCTCGATGGAGTTCATCTCGAAGGCCATCACCGAGCGCGACGGGATGACCTTGGCAGTGCAGATGGCCGACCAGGCCTATATGCGGTGGGCCCAAGCCCACCTCTCGGTAAGTCGTTTGGGATCTACTTTTTGACTTAGCTTGGAACTATCATTAATTTTGATCTCTCTTCGAACAGGCGATGCTCCACGGCCAGCACGTCCACAAGTGCCTGGAGAAGGAAATTCTCCTTGAGCGGAAAAATGCGGAGAAGTACCTTTGGGAGCTGAATAAGGTGAAGGATGATCTGAAAGCGGCCCGGGACCAAGTGCTCGTTCACGAGGCTCAGATAAAGTCTCTCGATAGGATCCATAAGCAGGACCGGGAGGATCTTTTGGCGAAGGTCGCGGCCGAGGCGGAGAAGGGGAAGAAAGCCCTGGCGGATATGGAGGCAGTTTTGGGGGAGACCGTGATGACGGCGCAGGACGAGGCGTACGAACAGGCCAAGTCCCATTTTCGGCAGATCTACCCCGAGCAGAACGTCGACCATCTCTCCTACGGATGGCGTGCGGACTTGCCTCCGACCCCTGGCGGTGATGGGACCGGGGGAGCCCAAGGCGATGATGAGGTGCCACCCGACTCCCAAGAATAGATAGTTGTTTTTGTTCTTTTTGTTTTTGATGTAAATGCCTACAGCAGACTGGCCACCGCGGTATATTGTATCAAAATTTTGGAAAGGAATGAAATATACTTTTTGGGCCGACCCTTCAAGACTTGCGTTTTTGTGATATTTGTTTTTATCTTTTGGTAGACGTGTGGGACTCGGAATGCCGACCCCGTTCTGGCTCACCAATGAAAGCTGGCTCGGGACCGAGAGGCCGCCAAGAATTATTTTCTGAACAAGTCAAGGGAGCTTGGCCTAGAGGTGGCCCGTTTGAAGAAAGTCGTAGCCGACCGGGACTGGTGGGTAATCGAGACGGACTGGTCTGCCTCGGATGCCTCTAGCGGGCGCTCGGCTTCGGAGTCTTTTCTTCGTGAGACCGTTGTGGAGAAAGAATTGGAGGTTCGTCGGCTGAAGCTCATATTGGGTGCGGGTCTGATTGAAGAGGCGAGCAACTCCACCCCGGGGCGGTCGCTGCCGTTCTCATTGGTTGAGGCCCAGCCGGATGATGCGGGAAGCTCGGTGGCGGGAGTGTCTTCCCTGTTCAGCCCAACCGAGCGCGATAGGAGCCCTGAATTTGAGTTCCCTGGTGAGCGCGAGTGAGTTGTGAGCCTTTTTTTTTCTTTGTATTTGTACCGACGTTCATAGGGTTGTAAGCAATGAGTAATTAATAAGAACATTCATTTTCCGGAACCTTGATTGCCTCGGATGCCGAGGGTGGTCGGTGTGACATCTACGAAGGGTCGCTACTGATGCGACTGCATCATTAATTACGACGTTTCGCATTCCCATGAACATTTATGGCGACGTTTCGCCTTCCATCGCTTCGCATTCCGAGATGCAATAAATAAGGGCCTCAGGGGCTACATAATCCCTCACTCCCCTTGTCATTTGTCAAGCAGTGAGCCATCTGACTCGGGTGCCTGCCAAAGGCGGGCGCCCAGAGAATATAATATTTCCGAGTATCCTGGATCGGAGGCACACCGATCACCCTCAGACTATTCGGGGTTCAGGCTGTTAGAGCCGTGAGATCCCGGGTTGTTCGTTGGTGAGCGGTGGGCCGACCGATCGGTTCGGGGGTTCGGAGAGAGCCGAAGCGTGGTAGCTCTTCTGCCGTCCTCGAACAATTTAGGGTTTTGGGCTCGTAAGAGCCGTAAACCCCGAGTTGTTCGGGGGTGAGAGAAGGGTTAGCTGAACAGCTCGAAGGCTCGGAGCATTTGTTTCGGGACGGAGAGAGCGGCGGGTCAATGGCCCCCCTGCCATCCTCGAACAGTTTGGGGTTTAGGCTGGTAAAAGCCGTAAACCCCGAGTTGTTCGCGGGTGAGAGGGTGGTCAATAATTCGACTCGAGACTCGGGGTGTCTGCCGAAGGTGGATGCTCTAAACCTTAATAAAAATTTTTCAACACACGGTTGTGGGTCGTAACCGAGCGTGGTGGTCGAGCGGCTTTGAAGAAAGCCGCGGCCTTGCTTCGGTTCGTCAAGTCCCCATGTTTGTGAGAGAACCAGTTGCAAGAGTGTCGAGGTCGCCGCCGAGCATCAAGGTCGCGGTGCCTTGAAGAAGGCACCCGTCTTGTCCGGGGTCGATGCTGAGCTCCTGCACATGTTCTCGGGGAGAGACAGTGCGGGCGTGGCTGGCGGATGTCGCCTCGTACACAGGTTGATGGGCTGTAAGGAGCCCAAACCGAGCGAGGAACGGATGTCGAGCCCCCATACCGGTGAGAAAGGCAACTGCAGACGTAGCAGAGGGTCGCCGCCGAGCGTCAAGGTCGCGGTGCCTTGGAGAAGGCACCCGCCTTGCTCGGGGTCGACGCCGAGCTCCTGCACATGTTCTCAAGGAGAGACGGTGCGGGCGTGGCTGGCGGATGTCGCCTCGTACACAGGTTGATGGGCTGTAAGGAGCCCAAACCGAGTGAGGGACGGATGTCGAGCCCCCATACAGGTGAGAAAGGCAACTGCAGGCGTAGCAGAGGGTCGCCACCGAGCGTCAAGGTCGCGGTGCCTTGGAGAAGGCACCCGCCTTGCTCGGGGTCGACGCCGAGCTCCTGCACATGTCCTCGGGGAGAGACGGTGCAGGCGTGGCTGGCGGATGTCGCCTCGTACACAGGTTGATGGGTTGTAAGGAGCCCAAACCGAGCGAGGGACGGATGCCGAGCTCCCATACCGGTGAGAAAGGCAACTGCAGGCATAGCAGAGGGTCGCCGCCGAGCATCAAGGTCGCGGTGCCTTGGAGAAGGCACCCGCCTTGCTCGGGGTCGATGCCGAGCTCCTGCACATGTTCTCGGGGAGAGACGGTGCGGGCGTATTTGAAACAGAGTTGTTTGATTGGATGCACGTTGTCAGAAGACCAATCAGGCCGGGCCGTCCGAGCTCGGAACCCTTAAGCTCGCAAGGGAAGCTGTTTTGGGCTCGTGCTGTTATTCGAGCGCCGAACCCTAAGCTTGTAAGGAAAGCTTTTTGGGCTCGCGATATTATCCGAGCGCCGAACCCTAAGCTTGTAAGAAAAGCTCTTTGGGCTCGCGCTGTTATCCGAGCACCGAACCCTAAGCTTGTAAGAAAAGCTCTTTGGGCTCGCGCTGTTATCCGAGTGCCGATTCCTAAGCTTGTAAGAAAAGCTTTTTGGGCTCGGGCTGTTATCCGAGCGCCGAACCCTAAGCTTGTAAGAAAAGCTCTTTAGGCTCGCGCTGTTATCCGAGCGTCGAACCCTAAGCTTGTAAGGGAAGCTGTTTGGGCTCGGGCTGTTATCCGAGCGCCGATTCCTAAGCTTGTAAGAAAAGCTTTTTGGGCTCGCCCTGTTATCCGAGCGCCGAACCCTAAGCTTGTAAGAAAAGCTTTTTGGGCTCGCACTGTTATCCGAGCGCCGAACCCTAAGCTTGTAAGGAAAGCTTTTTGAGCTCGCGCTGTTATCCGAGCGCCGAACCCTAAGCTTGTAAGAAAAGCTCTTTGGGCTCGCGCTGTTATCCGAGCGCCGAACCCTAAGCTTGTAAGAAAAGCTCTTTGGGCTCGCGCTGTTATCCGAGCGTCGATCTCGTGATGTGTCCTTTATTTGTTACAAGATTTGAAGCCATGGGCTTGTTTTAAGAAAGCTAGCATGTTTACAATATATTCAAACCTTACAAAAGACTAGGCACTGCGTACCGATTACAATCATAACATTTTACCAAGAGGCTACTCTCCTCCTAAGAACTTAATTAAGTGTTCCGCGTTCCACGGCCTCTTAATGGGCTTGCCGTCGGGGTTTGTCAGGCGATATGTGCCCGGTCGTACGACCTCTGATACCTTGTAAGGGTCCTCCCAGTTTGGTGCCAACTTTCTTTTCTGACCGGGGTTGGATACCGCCAGCTTCCGGAGGACAAGATCTCCAAGTTTAATGTCGGTTGGGCGCACCTTCTTGTTGTAGAACCTCTCGATTCTTTGCTGGTAGATGCTCCTTCTAATGGCCAACTTTTCCCTGACCTCGTCAATGAGGTCCAGGTCGGCTCGTAGCTGTAAAGAGTTACTCGCTTCGTCGAAGGCCATGATCCGGGGAGAGGGGATCCCTATTTCCAGGGGAATGATGGCCTCTGCGCCGTACGTCAGATTGAAGGGCGACTCCCCTGTCGGGATCCTCTTCGTCGTTCGGTGGGCCCAGAGAACGCTTGGCAGTTCGTCGACCCATAACCCCTTGGAGGAATTATTGAGTCGCTTCTTGAGTCCGTCGAGGATCTGACGTTTTGCATTCTCCGCTTGCCCGTTGGACTGGGGATGACATACTGACGAGAAGCGCTACTGGATCCCGAGATCTTCGCAGAACTTACGAAAATGCTTACCTGCGAATTGGGTCCAATTATCTGTGACGAGCACTTGAGGGATCCCGAACCGATAGACGATGTGTTTCCAGAAGAATTGTTGAGTCTGTTGCTCGGTGATCGTTGCTAACGGCTCTGCCTCGATCCATTTTGTAAAGTAGTCGATCGCCACAATGAGAAACTTTCGTTGCCCTGTTGCCTTTGGAAAGGGGCCTACCAGATCCATCCCCCACATTGCAAAGGGGGTCGGACTGGCCATGGACCGGAGGTTTGCTTGCGGAGCCCTTTTGATGGGCGAGAACCTTTGACAGGGGCCACAGTTCTTGACAAGGGTTAGGGCGTCTTGCAGCATGGTGGGCCAGTAGTACCCGTGATTCAAAGCCTTCCGCGCAAGCGAGCGGCTTCCCATGTGGCATCCGCCGATCCCTTCGTGTAGCTCCTTGAGAGCATATTTGGCTTCATCTGAAGTGAGGCACCTGAGATAGGGTCAGCCGTCCGAGGTTGTGTAGGACCTTTTGAAGAGTGTTGAGTCGATCATTGTGAATCTTTCTGCTCGGGCCCTGACCCTTCTCGCCTCAGCTCGGTCTTCGGGGAGCTCTCCCTAGACGAGAAATCGCCTAATAAGAGTGGTCCAGTCGTCGGAGGGAGCTCCGTCTTCAATACACAGGACCTCCGGGATGTCGATGCTCGGTTTCAACATGACTTCGATCAGGACCGTGCGGTCGAGACCTTCGAAGGATGAGGAAGCCAGCTTTGACAAGGCGTCAGCTTGGACATTCTGTTCCCGGGGGATTCTCAAAACAGCCGACTCGTCGAAGGACGTCAGTAGGCATTGAACTACAGCTCGGTACCGGACCATTCGATCGTCACGGGCCTCGTACTCCCCGGTGATCTGGTTGACCGCGAGCTGGAAGTCGCTAAAAGCCCTGATCTGTCTGGCACCGGCCTGATGAGCCAGGGTGAGCCCGGCGATCATGGCCTCGTACTCGGCCTCGTTGTTGGAGGCCGGGAAGTTGAGGTGGAGGCAGTACTGGAGAAGAAAACCATCTGGGCCTCGCAGGATGATGCCAGCTCCGCTGCCCGCCTCGCAGAAGGAGCCATCGACGTAAACTTCCCACGTTTGGTCAGCCTCCTTGCTTGCGGGATGCTCGGAGATGGTGCATTCCGTGATGAATTCTGCGAGCGCCTGCCCCTTGATGGTTGTTCTGGGTTGATAGCCAATGTCATACTGGCTGAGCTCGATCGACCATTTGACGAGTTGACCCGAGCTCTCCGGTTTGTAGAGCACGGCCTTCAGGGGTTGGTCTGTCAGTACCTGGACCGAATGAGATTGAAAATATGGACGGAGTTTCCGCGAGGCCATGACCAAGGCGTACGCTACTTTCTCCATCCGAGAGTATCTAGTCTCGGCGTCGAGCAGGACCTTGCTGACATAGTATAGAGGCTTCTGTGATCCCTCCTCCTCCCGAACGAGAACGGCGCCGAGCACCTTTTCCGAGGCTGACAGGTAAAGCCAGAGTGGCTCTCCCGGTTCGGGCTTACTGAGGAGGGGAGGGTTTGCGAGGTACTCCTTCAATTGGGCAAAGGCCTCTTGCTGTTGGGTACCCCACTCGAACCCTCCGGTGCCGCGCAGGGCTTTGAAAAACGGAAGAGACTTCTCTCCAGACTTGGAGAGGAAACGGCCGATGGCCGCCAGTCTCCCCGTCAGCCGCTGGACCTCTTTGATGTTCCTGGGAGGGGCCATGTCTAATATGGCCTGGATCTTTTCGGGGTTCGCCTCGATGCCTCGCTGGCTGATAATGAAGCCAAGAAACTTTCCCGCGGAGACGCCGAAGGCGCATTTGGCCGGATTGAGTCTCATGTTATGGGTTCGAAGGACCCCGAAGGCCTCCTCTAGATCGGCGACGTGATCCTCCCCCCGCCGGCTCTTGACGAGCATGTCGTCTACGTACACCTCCATATTGCGCCCGATTTGCTCCTTGAAGACCCGATTGACGAGCCTCTGATAAGTGGCGCCGGCGTTCTTCAGTCCCAAAGGCATGACCCTGTAACAGTATAGCCCCTGGTCTGTAACGAAGGACGTCTTGGCGATGTCGGGAGGGAACATGCGGATCTGGTTGTAGACTGAGAAGGCATCCATGAAGGATAGAAGCTCGTGACCCGATGTCGCATCGATAAGAGCATCGATTCTGGGGAGGGGGAATGGATCCTTGGGGCACGCCTTGTTGATGTCCGTAAAATCTATACAGATTCTTCAGCTTCCGCTCGCCTTCTTGACCATGACGACGTTTGCCAGCCACTCGGGATAGCTGACTTCTTGGATGAAGCGAGCGGTCAGGAGCTTGTCGACTTCCGCATTGACCGCCTGCTGTCGCTTCGGGGCGAACTTACGTCGCTTTTGGACAACCGGCTTCGACCCGGGGATCACGCTGAGTTTGTGCATGATGAGATCCTCGGAGATACCGGGCATGTTAGAAGGCTTCCAGGCGAAGAGGTCGACATTGCGGCGAATGCAGGTGATGAGGGCGGACTTAAGGTGAGGGGTGAGGGAGCAACTTACCCGAAAGTGCTTCGACGGATCCCCTATCTCGAACGAGACATCTTCCAGCTCGTCTGCCGACTCGGGCTCTGGCTGGGTCCTCTGGGGCTGCATTTCGACGGCGTCGAGGTGAAACACGCCGCTCCCGATTGCTATCATATAGCATGAGCGAGCAGCTTCCTGGTTCCCTTGGACTACTCCTACTCCAGTATTGGTAGGGAACTTCATCTTCTGGTGATAGGCCGAGGGGACAGCCTGGAGGGAGCAGAGGCCCGGCCGACCGAGTATTGCATTGTAGACTGCCTTGACGTTCACCACCATGAAGTCCATGGACTCGGTTCTTCGGTTTGGGGCTGTACCTGCCGTGACGTCCAGTGTGACGATCCCCTCAATTGTTATAGGGATGCCCAAGAACCCGTGCAAGGTGTACCCTACCGGCTTTAGCTTGCTACGGGGCAGCTTTAGGTTCTTGAAGGCTTCGAGAAACAGAATGTTGACCGAGCTCCCGTTGTCCACAAGGATTCACCGAGCGTCAAAATTGGCCATGCTGAGGTTGATGACGAGGGCGTCGCAATGGGGGAGCCGCACCCCCTCCAGGTCTTCCCCCGAGAAGGGGACAGGGAGTTGCTGGATCTGAGGGGGGAGAGGACCCTGGACGGCGTTAACATCCCGGATGAACGCCTTGCGGGAAGTGTTGGACTCCCCTCCCATGGGCCCCCCGTGGACGCAGTGTAATATGGCTTGGCCCTCAGGCTCATCAAGCTCCTGCTCTCGCTCGAGGAGCTGCAGGGGAGCTCGAGGAGGAGGTGGAGTCCTCCTGTTCCTCGTGTCCCTCTGTCTCCGAGCTTCCTCTCGCTTGTACTCCCGGAGGTACCCTCGCTGAATGAGGGCCTCGATCTCGTCTTTCAGGGCACGGCAGTGATCTGTGTCGTGCCCGTTGTCTCGGTGGAAGCGGCAGTAGAACCGCTGATCCGTTTTCTTGCTGGTATTATTGGACGGACGAGGAGGGTACTGGACGAGGTCCCTGTCCTTGATTGCCAAGAGGATGGAGGACACATTTTGGGTTAGCGGGGTATACCTCTCGAAGCGAGGGACCGGCGGGACCTTCTTCATGGCACCCGCGTCCCTTGGAGCCTTCTTTGATGGCTCGGCTTCTTTGGCCTTCCGCTTTCCCTTCCCGGGGCCTCCCTGGACTCTTTCGGGTTCAGGACCTCTTCCGCCCTAATGTACTTCTCGACCCTGTTGAGGAGGTCGGGAAAATCAATGGGGGGTTTCTTTGCCAGAGAGGCCTTCAGTTGTCCATGATGGACGTTGTGTCGAAATGCCGCGGAGGCGACGCCAGGATCGAGGGAGGAAACCGACCTTGCCTCTGCGGTCAACCTCCGGATGAACACTCTGAGCGACTCCCATTCCTTCTGCCTGAGCCCAAGTAAAGAGGCACTTGTCCTCTCGGCCTTCCGGCTGGTGACAAAGTGGGCAAGGAAGTTGCCCTCCAGCTGGTCGAAGGAGTAAATGGAGCAGGGGGTCAGCTTGGTGAACCATTCACGAGCCGGACCCCGGAGGGTGGCAGGGAAGGCTCGGTACAGCAGGGGATCCGAAGCGCTGCGAATCATCATCAGGGTTTTGAAACCCTCCATGTGATCAGCAGGATCTCCCTCGCCGTCATAGGTCTCGAACTGTGGTGGTCGGAAATTTCGAGGTATCTCCGCTTGGAGGATGAGGGCGGAGAAAGGAGGTCGGACAGGTCTATACCCCTGAGCCGCTCCAGGACCGCCGTCGCCTATGTGATCGAGGCGATCCTCCATTTCTTGGAGGCGCCTTAGGAGATCGCCATCGTACTCTGGTGGGATCGTTGATGGGCGGGACACGCTGGCCTCGGCGTCCGACCCGGTTTGAGAATGGCGGACATCCTCCTGGTTGGGGGCCCCTCGGAGAGCCCCCAGGATTTCCCTCCGGAAGTCCTGGAACTCCTGGTGAGTGACTGGGGCTCCCTCGACCCGGTTCGGTTGAGCCGAAGGTTGCCGTCCGACGCGGCTGAGCGCTGGCCTCCGTCCTTAGGGCGGTGGTTTTGGATGGTTCGGGGCCGAGTTGGAAGCGGCCCTTCCCCTGCTGCGACTAACCTGTCGGTTTATGATTAACCCCCGTAAGTCGGGTTGGGCCGCACTGGAGGCGCTCTTCTGGGGTCCCTGACGGGGAGCCCCGTGATTGGATGCATGCGCTTCGGCGGCGGCACCCGGCGGGGGCAAGTCCCGCTGAGGTGCGAAGGTAGCAGCCTTCTTGGCTTTGGGGGCCATGAGAGTTCGGCTATCGAGGTACCTTGATGGTCGGGCTCGGGTCGGCTTCTGACGTAGATTTTCCACAGACGGCGCCAACCTGATGCGGTTTGTTTCTGGGAGACGTGTGGATGCACCAGGTGTGAGTTCTAACTCAATTTGTATTTGGAGGAGGAAGCTACTAATCAGACGACCCTCGGTTGGCCGAGCAGTACTGGTGATAGGCTGGATGCTCGGCTCGGATCAGGGGGCTCGGATCCGAGGTCTGGTGTACCTGTAGACGGTCTAGGAACACCGGGGTTGGTCCCGATGGCAGACCCTCCGACGATCTAGTCAGTCACTTAAGATAGAGCAACAGTAACTAGGGTTTTGTGGAAGAAAGATTCATTATCTGGAGAAGGAGTGGGGGTCTGGTATTTATAGAAGATGGCAACCGGGTCTGGACCCGTTTGGGGCCGGGTCTGGACCCGGTTACCCGTCTGGCTGAAGCGGTGGAAACCAGGGCGGTTTAGGGCTGACGTGGCAGACGTCCGAGCGGTTCCCGGGCTGACGTGGCAGTGGTCCGGGCGGTTTTCTGATGCTGACGTGGCGGATCTGGAGAATCAGGAGGTGCGCGTATCCTGAGGGGATCCTGTGGCCCAGGATGGGCCACGTCATTCCTAACCCATATCAATATCTCTACTACTATAATGGGAGAAGGCCTTAGTGTAATTTGTCCTTAACCCAACCCGTGCAACGCACGTGCTGGTAGATTTTTTTTTTGCCCTTTTCAATTCCCCAATTTTACCCACGTGCACAGCACGTGTATAATACTAGTATATATATATATATATATAGAGAGAGAGAGAGAGAGAGAATTAAATAAATAAAGGAGTTGTTTTGGGAATTTTGAATTTGAACTTTTGGGGGAAACTTTTACATAATCTGGTCTTCATTTTAAAATAATAATAATAATAATAATCTCTACTATTATAATGGGAGAAGGGGTTAGTGTCATTTGTCACCGGCTGTCATTTTGTCAACACGTGCAGCGCACGTGTTGGCTTTTTTTTTTATCCTTTTCATTCCCCTTCATGTGCATCGCACGTGCATTATAGTTTTTTTTTTGGGTCCTTTTCATTCCCCACCACGTGCATCGCACGTGTTGGTATTTTTTTTTCCTTTTCATTCCCCTCCACGTGCATCGCACGTTCATTATAGTTTTTTTTTGGTCCTTTCCATTCCTTTCCACGTGCATCGCACGTGCATGATACTAGTAATAATAATGCACATGGTCACTTAAAATTTCATGGCAGTAGAGATCACTATGCATATTACAAAATGCACTTAATTTTCACATAAGCTATAAAATTAAAGTGAAATTAACTTATTTGTATTCTTATTAGGGTGTATTCTCCGATTGCTTGCCAAGCTACAAGTCCTACTACTCTGGTTCACTCCGACTCGGCGCCACTAGCCAACCCAAGGCAATCCCAACTACACCTCTCTACCTAAACCCACATCGGTCTTCTCTCTACTACGTCAAGCTCATCAGCGTCAGTGTGGGCCGAGTACCCGTCCGTGTTCCTCCAGGCTCCTTCGACTTCAACCCTCAAACCGGTGCGGGTACCATTGTCGACTCTGGCACTGTCATCACCCGATTTGTCTCCCCTGCTTACACCGCAATCCGCAATGAGTTCAGACGCCAAATCAAGGCGAGCAATTACTCTTCCCTAGGTGCATTTGACACTTGCTTTGAAACTAATGGAGCAGGACCGGTAACACCTATGATAACATTACACCTAGAGGGATTAAATTTGACCCTGCCCGTCGAGAACACGTACATTCACAGTAGTGCCAGACCGATAGCGTGTCTGGCGATGGCAGCTGCGCCGGATAATGTAAACAATGTGGTGAATGTTATTGCCAATTACCAGCAACAGAACCACCGTGTGTTGATTGATGTGGTTAATTCCAAGGTAGGGTTTGCAAAGGAGTTGTGTAGCTAGCTGCTGATTTGAAGGTCAAAATTAGTACATTAGTTTGCATTTGTGTGGGGTTGCAAGTAGTACTATTACTATGTATGGTTCACGGGTGGTGTCTTTGTTCTCTTTTCTTATGCTATTATGGTTGGGGTGCCATTTTATAAAGTGTGTGTTGATAAGATGATGATGATTATGATATTAGTGATTTCGAGTTATGCCTGTCATATGGGTTGTCATGATTTGTCCATTTCTTGAGAAGTTTCTGGGATCTTTGTTTAAATTGATTGAATCCCGTGGTGGCACTAGTCATCATAATATTATTCAACAAAGGGAAATCGTCCTTGGATGGGCCTTTGTTGAGGTGGTCCCTAAAGTTCAAACAAAGACGAGCGTGGTCGCTCTTCCTTTAAGTGGGGCGGGGGCGATGTTGACGATCCACGTAAAATATGACATTGTTCAATAATTCCATTGATGATGATTGGCTATGTACCTCTCTGTTTTTTAATATGCATTATTGTACCTCTTCAATCCACCTTGTTTTCAAGTTTGATTCACATCCTTTTGAGGAGCTTGCTTAATCAAGAACTTCAAGACTGAGGATGTACAAGAAGCCCAAAAGTCCGGGATAAAGCCCAGTCCAGCCCACAGGCCCGGGTTTTGATCTCGATCATGGGCCTGAGCCTTAGGCCCACTTCTTTGGAACAATGTAAAGGTATATATTTATGTAATTGTAGAAAAAGCAATTATTCTATTATATATATATATATATATATATATATATATATATATGGGTAAAAGGGATATGGCCAACTTGCTCATTTAGTAAATGAGCAATTGATTATGTGGCATACTTGTGATACATTGGACAACTAACCCTTTTAATGATTTTCCAATCACATGTATGCCACATCATCAATTGATTATTTACTAAATGAGCAAGTTGCTCATACCCCTTTTTCCCTATATATATATATATATATATATATATATATATATATATATATATATATAATCTTCTATTGCATAGATGACCAAACCGTTCACACTGATCTAAACGTCTACATTGGTCTAAATGTGTAAAATTAAGTCATTTGAAAGTCATTTGCTCATTCATTGAAGTGTGACAAAAATAGTATGGCTGAATATCGTTTTTTTTATAATGACATGATGGATGGATAAATGAATTCCAAATGACTTGATTTTACATATTTAGACTAATTTAAACGTGTAGATCAATGTGAACGGTTTGGATCATCCATGCAATGGCCGGAAGGTCGAGTGCTCACGAAAGTTGCCCCTATATATATAACAGTTATAGAAGTACTAGATTTGCCCGTGGACACGTGCCTACGACACGTCTTCAGAACGATATAGCATATGAAAAGCCTTGTAAAGAGTAAATCAACAATTATATAACTCAAGTTTGAATAGCATGACAATAATTAGTTGTAAATAAAAGTCCACATTTTTACTAGTATATGTTGACAATAATCATAAATTGGGGTATAAAAGTTCATGTTTCCATAAGTGTGTGTGTGTGTGTGTGTGTGTATATATATATATATATATATATATATGTTTGTGTGTGTGTGTGTGTGTGTGTGTAATAAATTACAAAGAAAGCTATCAAGTGGCTCACATTCAATCTCTCCCAAAATCAATGGTCCAGATTGATTCTCACAAAACATATTTTTCCGCCCAAAATTTTAAACTCCACAATTTCAAAACCCACACACACTCTCTCTCTTTCCCAAAATACCCCCCCCCCCCCCCCCCGCTCTCTTTTCTCACTGTCTATCTCTTTCTTGCTCACTATCTCTCTCCTCGCTTTCTCTCTCTCTTTCATCGATCGACGCCTCCCCTTCCCCCCTCCTCCTCCTGTCCTCCCTTCCACTCTCACCAACCCCGACGCCGCTCTCATCGATAGACCCCTCCCCCTCCTATCTTCCCTTCCGCTCTCACCAACCCCGACGTCGTTTTCATCGATCGACGCCTCCCCCCTCCTGTCCTCCCTTCCGCTCTCATCGACAGACCACCAGCGCCAACCCCCTCCCTGTTTCGATCGCCGACCACCACCGCCAACCTCGACGTCGCTCAACTCCAACCACCGAATCTCTCACCGTCACCGAATCCCTCACCGTCTCTACATCTCAGGTAGTGAGCCATGAATTTAGTGTATTCTGTTGAATTTTCTGTTTAATTTTGTTTAATTTTGTTATTAGTGTGGTAAGGGAATGTAATTTTGTATAATTTCTGTCTCTACATCTTAGGTAGTGAACCAAAAAATTTCAAAATCGATTAGGCTTGCTAAAATTTTGGATGGGGTTTTTTAGATTCGTTCTGTAACCCTACAAATTAGGGTTTTTAAAAAAAAGAAATGTTCAATTTTGAGAATTTGATGGTTCAATTGGGTTAGTGGGTTTAAGTGCAGATCGAGATGAAGGAAATGTGGTTTGAGGGGCTTGAAAATTTTGCCAGATTCCATCTACATTTTGTTCATTGTTCTTCCATTTTGTTTAATTTGATTATAACAGTGAAAATTTTGCCAAAATTGCTCAATTGGTAACTTTGTTGGGTAGGAACAATATGAGGAGCTAAATTTGATAAAATTGTTCAGTTGAATCATAATGATGTTAATGCATAGTTACTGTTAATTTGATATTTTGTTTAACTAACCAATTATTTATGCATAGTTACTGTCATTTGAATCATAATGATGTTAATGCAATTTCCTAGGAATGTGAACAAATATTGTAGACGTTTTGTTGAAATTACGTTAAAGTGCAAGGTGAATAAGTTAATTTATGTTCGTTTTAAGCTAAATCATATCTTTTGATGATGTGTTTGGCATTGCAGAAAGATTCGAGGTAGGGGTGGCAAATGGGCCGGGTCAACCGGCAGCCCGCCCGCGACCCACACGGTGAACCCGACCCCTTTGGGTCGAACCCGGTGAACAGTACCGGGTCGACCCGGGTTGCAAATAATGCGAATCCAACCCATTAAACCCGGCCCGCGAACCCGGTTAAAAAAGCCCAACCCGTAGCCAACCCGCGGGTCGACTCGCGGGTTTCGAACCATTGGACCCGTACGGGTCGAACATTCGACCCGTTATGGGTCGACCGTTGACCTGCGGGTTAGCCGTTGGGGGGCGCACTGTTCACCAGAACGGTCATTTGGCCGTTTTTTTAAAAAAAAATTTAGGTTTTTTTTTTTTGTTTTTTTTGGTATTTTTAGCCTATAAATACCCCTCAAAGTCCCATTAAAAATTCACACCTTACTCTCTTACTCTCTCTACTATTATACATCATTTCTAAGGATATTTTCTTCAATTATAGTATTCAACAAGCAAGTCTACAACAAGGCATACCCGATTAATTTTCGATCGTATCGAAATCAAAATTGAACGTCTTCAACTCTCTTCAGCCCTCGTCAAATTTCCTTCAAGCTCTCCTCAACTCTTCAATTGCGGAATCGGGAATCGGCAAAGCACTTCTTTCTAGTTCTATTTCTATTCTTATTTTCACGGTTTATTTTACATACGCGTATTCTACGGTGAACGATATCAAAATTTCATACTTCACTCGTTATATTTTTTGCGTTGTAGACTTGTAGTCAAAATTATTGTTGGTTTTTTGATCTTCTCTATCTCAACCCTCTTGTTTTTTAGATTTTTTTTTATAATTCACCGTTCCTACATTGTGTATTTTTTTTTTACATACATTAGTACATTACTACATTATGTCTAGATCACGCGGTAGCGGTCGTAGAGGGCAAGATTCTTCCTCCTCTTCCCGTAGGCCACCAATTGTCCCAATTAGTGAGCCCGCCCAAGAGTACCATGATTCTCCTACCCAACAATGGGGTACACACGACGAGGTTGCAGGTGACATACAATTAGAAGAACAAGAACAACAACAACCACCAACCAAAACCACACAACCCCGTAGTAGTAGGAAAAGTTGAGGTGAAACTAGTGATTGGCATAAGTTTTACGATTATATCCCGGACGAACATACTCCGGGTATAGGTTTTAAAGTTTGTAAAATATGTGGTAAAACATACAAATTCAAGAGGGGTGACGGCACCGGTACAATTAGTAGACACATTCAACATAACCATAAAGACCTTCTTGCTGACCTACAAGGCTGACAAAAATCAACCCTAGGACCGGTCTAGTTGATAGCCACCCTTATGATCCCGATCTTGTTCGTCGGGAAATGGCCCGATTAGTCATTAAGGAAGAGTTACCATTTTCCTATCCCGAGAGTAGGGACTTGGAAAATTTTAATCAAACTGCCTTAAACCCTCATTTTAGAAGAATTCCGAGAAATACTTGCAAAGCGGATTGTTTAAAAATGTACATCAAAATGAAGGACGCTTTGATTGCAATTTTATGGAGTTTAACTTGTAGAGTTAGTTTAACTTCGGATTGTTGGACGGGTGTGAACAATATTCCAACGATGGGAATAACCTGTCATTGGATCGACAATGATTGGATTCTTCAAAAAAGAATCGTATCGCTTGTGGCGTTGCCGTATCCCCATAGTGGCGCTGAAATAGCAAATCGTATTATAGAAATTTGTGATGTTTTCATATTTGCGATAAAATTATGTGTAATAGTTTTGATAATGCATCTAACAACAATGTAGCAATTACTACTTTAAAATCCGTATTAAACCCTCCATCTGACAATATTTTTCATGTTAGATGTGCATGTCATATTATAAATTTATGTGTTCAAGATGGATTAAAAATAGTCGATCCATATATAGTTAAAATTAGAAATTGTGTACATTTCATTGCATTAATTCCAAGCATATTACAAGAATGGAAAGCTTGGTGTAGGGTTAGAAATGTACCTTTTAGAAGATTTCCAAAGGATGTTAGACACCGATGGAATTCTACTTTTGATTTACTAAATATTGTTACCGAATATAAAGCAGTTGTAAATAATTTTTGTATCGCAAAAAATATGCATAATTTTGAAATGACTCCCCCCGATTGGTTTTTTGCCGAATCTTTGTTGAAATTTTTAGAACCTTTTAAAACCGCAACTTTAAAATTTTCAAAAACATATGAATCTACTTCTAGTAGCATTTTTATTGAATTAGTTAGCATGATGCAAATATTTAACGAAATGTTAAATGATATCAATGTTGGTGAGATTGTAAAACCTGCATTCAAAAAAAATTTGAAGTATTATTTTCCTCCTCCTATGTTGATTTGTGTTGCTACCGTTATGCATCCTCGTATCAAATTAGAAGGTACGAAGAGTTCGATAGAAATATTTTTTGCATTACTTGGGGAAAATGTAGAATTAGTAATTGATTGCGCTACTTTTTTAGTTCAGTTTGAATCTACGTTAAATAACTTGTATGATTGTTATGATAGACGTTTTGCTTCTAGTAGTTCAACTTCTGTAGTTAGTTCTTCTTCTGGTACTTCTAAAGGTAAGGGTAAAAGTAGAATTGGTGATAGAACATTTAATTTACTTGAACAAATTCAATCAAAAAAACCTAGGACTAATCAACCAAATGAATTAAATTGGTATAACCAACAAGATTCTGAGCCTTCTACTTCTCCACTAGATATTTTACAATGGTGGAAAGACCATGAACACACTTTTAGTATTCTGTCAATTATGGCTAAAGATTTACTAACTCCTCATGTCTCTACAGTTGCTTCTGAGAGTGCATTTTCTTCAAGTGGCAGGGTTCTAACTGATTACAGGAATCGCTTGAAGCCCGACTCGTTAGAGATGCTCATTTGCACAGAAGACTGGCTGAAGGCAGAAGATAGGACACAAGAAAAAGCACTATCAACGTCCACAAATGGGAGCAACTCGCCGGAAGAACAATACCAACAACAACAACAATAGCAGCTTTGCTTGTAATAGCAACTCGACCGACACGTTAGGAATTGTATTATATCTTTGCTTGTTATGTTAAATTAGAAAAATTAGAGTCAATTAAAATTGTATATAAGAAATATGTTATTGTATAAAACTTATTTGTGAATTGAATTCTTCATTTCATTAAAAATTGTGAAAATTGTATAACTTAAATTCATATGAATAGTATTTCGAAAATTTTTGCCAATTTCACTCTTTCAATCTTATTATTATTATTACGATTTTTAATGTTTATTAGTATTATTACTTACTTAGTATTATTATTATTATTATTATTATTATTATTATTATTTTAAGCTACAAAAAAAAACCTACCTATATAAACGGGCCCACCCGCGGGTCGACCCGACCCAACCCGGGTTGAACCCTAAAGGGTTCACGGGATGGGCGGGCCACCCAAATCAAGGGCCCGGCCCGACCCGGCTAAGTGGCCAAACCGGCCCGAGCCCGCCCAAGATATGTGTTAATCCGTACGGGTTAGGCCCGGCCCGGCCCGTTCGACCCGTTCGCCATCCCTAGTTCGAGGGAGGCCGGAATAGTGAGCCCCGTAAAAGATCAGAGACACTGCGGCTCTTGCTGGGCATTCAAGTAAATTCATCCTGGAAACATTTACATGCTCTTATTTTGTATAGCACACTTTTTGATGTAGCTTTCTGCTCCATGACTGATAAATTAAGTTACTTCGGGGAAAGCTTTCTTCTTCTTTAAACTTTTGTACTATATAGTAATCTTTGCTAAGAATTTGACATCATGGGAAATACTAGCTTATACTGATTGTGGAGAATATCAGATCAAGAGAGTTATGGTGCAGAGTAATTGGGAAGCCAATAAAATGTAATTTATTATATAGATTATTTTTTATTGTTTATTCAGATGAAATTTTTAGTGATGTTTATAGGCTGAATGTTTACATTTATGATTATCTGATGAAGAGGAATCTTCAGAACTCGGCCAAAGCCTTTATGGGGGAGGTGAAGGTTGCGCTTGATCCTATTAGTAATGAACACTCCACTTTTGGTTTGTTACTGAGTTTGATGTGGAAGTGGTTAAATTTATTAGTTTAGTTTTGTTCGATGATGGAATTGAACGAGTTCGGAATGTAGATAGTAGATATCATAATTTTTTTATCCCATTTCTTCAATTTAATTTTTTTAGATCTATTTGTTTGGTGTGAGATTGAGAAGTAATTTTTAGAAGTCATTTTCTCCCGAAACCGAAGCATTCTGTAGATTTGAGCATGTAACAAACCAGAAACTCTTTCTTATGTAAGTTCCCCCACCAACACACACATATAAATTTGAGCATTATGTAGATTTTAATTTGGCCCTTGGATTATAATTCTGTAGATGATGCTAAATAGCTTGACATACTTTTTTTGAAGTTTAATAGCATAGATGTTTTGATTATAGTTTTCCTTTTGAAATTATAGAGATGTTTCTTTGATTAATGATTATGTTTTCCTATTTTGGCTGTGCCAATTCTACTCGCCAGCAGCTACACTCGAGAAATTTCAGTTAGTGGGCATTTTTTTTGTTATAGATGTTCAATATTAATACCTGACTAAAATATCAACTACTGTGACCAGTTTTCAATCAGAAAACATTGTGCAATGCTTACAAGAAACACACAAAGAACATGGAATGTGACATGGAGGCATATGCTAAAGCTAAAGAAGTTGATCCAGAATTCTACCGTGATGCTTTGAGTCTTCAATATGGACATGTATTTGCACAATATGTTAGATCATATCTAGTACTACATTCAGGGATTATTGGACAACATACTTTTCATTTAAGACTCGTGTGTGGCTCAACTATAAATTTCTATCATGATTATTTTAATTTCTAACAAATCACCCCACTTTTTTCAGGAATCAATTAGGTAATGTACAAGCATAGTCTTCACTTCCGAACGCAGATTGAGGTATGTCCCTTCCCTTCCATCAGTCATATTAATGAAATTTAGGCTATATTTACTTTTGACCAAAGACCACAATTTCTGACACAAATAAAAAATTCCTTCACAACCTCCACAACAGGTCTACGTCTATCTTATGTTTGGGTCAATGTATATACTGGATCTCTCAATCTGTAATGCTTAAGAGATGTATTTCTCTTGAGCTTCTGATTATGTCCCAATCAATGAATATGGATTTTGAATGGTAGAATCTGGTGTGAAAATAATAGCAAGGCATTTATAATTAGCTGCATGATGCTAAAAGAGAAACTGATGAAGAAAAAAAGAAAAGCTGGTGTGATGATTGATTGGGGAGCAACGATTATGGCTTGCTTATCAAAGCTGCCTATTCTTTGCAAAGTAAAGTCTGGATGCTTATCATATTTAAGTAATTGCTTGATAGTTAAAGATTGGCTAATAAACCACCAATAATCGAATGCTTAACCAATTGATTGGATAGAATATATAAAGACAGAACATAGGTGCATGCTTTGAAGATGTGAACATGTGGGTGGTAGTTTTGGGAATTGGGAAGTGGTTTGTTCCCACATTCTTCTTACTACCATGTCATTCTTCTTACGACAGTGTCCACTAGCTTCTACTGCAGCAGTCAATATTTGTTGTAATGTGCTCCATTTCAGTATCCCCTGCAAAATCCATTTCTTCTTCTACTCCCTTTTAACTTCTATTCCCCTTACTTTACAAAAGAATCCCAAACAAAACATAGAAGAAGTTTTTCAGTATATTATGTTGAGGAATGGAGATGAAAATAAAAGAAGTAGAGAAAAAACAAAGGAAAATAATAAGAGAATAACGATGGTGAATACCTAATGCGATTTGAGTCACTATGGTTGGAGAAAAGGAACTCAGACCAAAGTGATGATGCAATGTGAAGGAACAAGAGACAACACAACAGATGGCTTTGAAAACCCATATGGGTTGTGAGATAAGATAAGGTTATAAAACCTTATCTCTTCTTTTATGAAAAAAATAACCTGTGGTACATGCCGATACATGTTATACACAACCTATACCATACTGATTATTGTCATCTACGAGTCACATGTGTGATACATATCAAATTTCTAGCGAATCATAACTTACCCGACAATGTACATGACATATTGTGACAAGACTTTTGTGTGTGTGTGTGTGTGTGTGTGTGTGTGTGTGTGTGTGTGAATTTACTTTCATTGAATTGGTAACTACCTTTGATTTTCTTATTGTGTGGCAGCTTTCAAGGGCTTGATTCTGATAGGAGGATAGTGTAAGCTTTATTAATTCAGCAGTATACTACAAGTTATTTCTCTTTGTTTAACGATATATAATCACTTCAAACAAATAAATCTTTCTTATTGTAACTTCAAAAGACGATGTGCACTTAGCAATTTCCTGCAATTTCACTAAATTAAACTTCTTAGAAAACAAAAACTTCAAATGTTTTGATTCTTCACAAGCAAGTGCAAGAAAGTTTATGAGCATTCTGAATTAATAAAGTCATGCATTGACACAAATTCTTTCATGAACACAAATATTGTCCCTTTTTCATGACACAAATACTGTCCTTCTAAATTAATTCGCTACTAGATGAATTATAACATACCACTTGGGTGTCTAAAATTGGTGACATGGATATGCAAGTGGATAGCCTGCAGGGTGACCATATGATTTTTATTCAACCTTTAGATGAGTCTTTGTATCATGACAATCATTGGGTGTCTAAATATTATAAGCAAAAGGTTGACATGGCATGGCAAAAGAAAATGTGAACCTTCAATGTGATTAGTAATTTATTGCAAGCTCCAACATAGACTCATCCAAAGACTCATCTAAAGGTTGAATAAAAATCATATGGTCACCCTGCAGGCTATCTACTTGTATATCCATGTCACCAATTTTAGATACCCAAGTGGTATGTTATATTTCATCTAGTGGCGAATTAATTCAGAAGGACAGTATTTGTGTCATGAAAAAGGGACAGTATTTGTGTTCATGAAAGAATTTGTGTCAATGCATGACTTTATTAATTCAGAATGCTCATAAACTTCCCTGCACTTGCTTGTGAAGAATCAAAACATTTGAAATTTTTGTTTTGTAAGAAGTTTAATTTAGTGAAATTGCAGGAAATTGCTAAGTGCACATCGTCTTTTGAAGTTACAATAAGAAAGATGTATTTTTTTGAAGTGATTATATATCGTTGAACAAAGAGAAATAACTTGTAGTATACCGTTGAATTAATAAAGCTTACACTATCTCTTATCAGACTCATGCCCTTGAAAGCTGCCACACAATAAGAAAATCAAAGGTAGTTGCCAATTCAATGAAAGAAAATTCACACACACACACACACACACACACACACACACACACAAAAGTCTTGTCACAATATGTCATGTACATTGTCGGGTAAGTTATGATTTGCTAGAAATTTGATATGTATCACACATGTGACTCGTAGATGACAATAATCAGTATGGTACAGGTTGTGTATAGCATGTATCGGCATGTACCACAGGTTATTTTTTTCATAAAAGAAGAGATAAGGTTTTATAACCTTATCTTATCTCACAACCCATATGGGTTTTCAAAGCCATCTGTTGTGTTGTCTCTTGTTCCTTCACATTGCATCATCACTTTGGTCTGAGTTCCTTTTCTCCGACCATAGTGACTCAAATCGCATTAGGTATTCACCATCATTATTCTCTTATTATTTTCCTTTGTTTTTTCTCTAATTCTTTTATTTTCATCTCCATTCCTCAACATAATATACTGAAAAACTTTTTCTATGTTTTGTTTGGGATTCTTTTGTAAACTAAGGGGATTAGAAGTTAAAAGGGAGTAGAAGAAGAAATGGATTTTGTAGGGGATACTGAAATGGAGCACATTACAACAAATATTGACTGCTGCAGTAAAAGCTAGTGGACACTGTCGTAAGAAGAATGTGGGCACAAACCACTTCCCAATTCCCAAAACTACCACCCACATGTTCACATCTTCAAAGCATGCACCTATGTTCTGTCTTTATATATTCTATCCAATCAATTGGTTAAGCATTCGATTATTGGTGGTTTATTAGCCAATCTTTAACTATCAAGCAATTACTTAAATATGATAAACAGTCAGACTTTGCTTTGCAAAGAATAGGCAGCTTTGATAAGCAAGCCATAATCGTTGCTCCCCAATCAATCATCACACCAGCTTTTCTTTTTTTCCTCATCAGTTTCTCTTTTAGCATCATGCAGCTAATTATAAATACCTTGCTATTATTTTCACACCAGATTCTACCATTCAAAATTCATATTCATTGATTGGGCCATAATCAGAAGCTCAAGAGAAATACATCTCTTAAGCATTACAGATTGAGAAATCCAGTATATACATTGACCCAAATATAAGATAGACGAAGACCTATTGTGGAGGTTGTGAAGGAATTTTTTATTTGTGTCAGAAATTGTGGTCTTTGGTCAAAAGTAAATATAGCCTAAATTTCATTAATATGATTGATGGAAGGGAAGGGACATACCTCAATCTGCGTTCGGAAGTGAAGACTATGCTTGTACATTACCTAATTGATTCCTGAAAAAAGTGGGGTGATTTGTTAGAAATTAAAATAATCATGATAGAAATTTATAGTTGAGCCACACACGAGTCTTAAATGAAAAGTATGTTGTCCAATAATCCCTGAATGTAGTACTAGATATGATCTAACATATTGTGCAAATACATGTCCATATTGAAGACTCAAAGCATCACGGTAGAATTCTGGATCAACTTCTTTAGCTTTAGTATATGCCTCCATGTCACATTCCATGTTCTTTGTGTGTTTCTTGTAAGCATTGCACAATGTTTTCTGATTGAAAACTGGTCACAGTAGTTGATATTTTAGTCAGGTATTAATATTGAACATCTATAACAAAAAAAATGCCCACTAACTGAAATTTCTCGAGTGTAGCTGCTGGCGAGTAGAATTGGCACAGCCAAAATAGGAAAACATAATCATTAATCAAAGAAACATCTCTATAATTTCAAAAGGAAAACTATAATCAAAACATATATGCTATTAAACTCCAAAAAAAGTATGTCAAGCTATTTAGCATCATCTACAGAATTATAATCCAAGGGCCAAATTAAAATCTATAGAATGCTCAAATTTATATGTGTGTGTTGGTGGGGGAACTTACATAAGAAAGAGTTTCTGGTTTGTTACATGCTCAAATCTACAGAATGCTTCGGTTTCGGGAGAAAATGACTTCTAAAAATTACTTCTCAATCTCACACCAAACAAATAGATCTAAAAAAATTAAATTGAAGAAATGTGATAAAAAAATTATGATATCTACTATCTACATTCCGAACTCGTTCAATTCCATCATCGAACAAAACTAAACTAATAAATTTAACCACTTCCACATCAAATTCAGTAACAAACCAAAAGTGGAATGTTCATTACTAACAGGATCAAGCGCAACCTTCACCTCCCCCATAAAGGCTTTGGCCGAGTTCTGAAGATTCCTCTTCATCAGATAATCATAAATGTAAACATCCAACCTATAAACATCACTAAAAATTTCATCTGAATAAACAATAAAAAAATAATCTATATAATAAATTATATTTTATCGGCTTCCCAATTACTCTGCGCCATAACTCTCTTGATCCAATATTCTCCACAATCAGTATAAGCTAGTATAAGCTAGTATTTCCCATAATGTCAAATTCTTAGCAAAGATTATTATATAGTACAAAAGTTTAAAGAAGAAGAAAGCTTTTCCCGAAGTAACTTAATTTATCAGTCATGGAGCAGAAAGCTACATCAAAAAGTGTGCTATACAAAATAAGAGCATGTAAATATTTTCAGGATGAATTTACCTGAATGTCCAGCAAGAGCCGCAGTGTCCCTGATCTTTTACGGGGCTCACTATTCCGACCTCCCTCGAATCTTTTTGCAATGCCAAACACATCATCAAAAGATATGGTTTAGCTTAAAAAGAACATAAATTAACTTATTCACCTTGCACTTTAACGTAATTTCAGCAAGACGTCTACAATATTTGTTCACATTCCTAGGAAATTGCATTATCATCATTATGATTCAAATGACAGTGGCTATGCTTAAATAATTGGTTAGTTAAACAAAATATCGAATTAACAGTAACTATGCATTAACATCATTATGATTCAGCCGAACAATTTTATCAAATTTAGCTCCTCATATTGTTCCTACCCAGCAAAGTTACCAATTGAGCAATTCTGGCAGAATTTTTACTGTTTTAATCAAATTAAACAAAATGGAAGAACAATGAACAAAATGTAGATGGAATCTGGCAAAATTTTCAAACCCCTCCAACCACATTTCCTTCATCTCGATCTGCACTAAAACCCACTAACCCAATTGAACCATCAAATTCTCAAAACTGAACATTTCTTTTTTTTAAAAACCCTAATTTGTAGGGTTACAGATCGAATCTAAAAAAACCCCATCCAAAATTTCAACAAGCCGTTCCCTTACCATAGAAAAAAATTCGATTTTGAAATTTTTTGGTTCGCTACTTGAGATGTAGAGACAGAAATTAAACAAAATTACATTCCCTTACCACACTAATAACAAAATTAAACAAAATTAAACAGAAAATTCAACAGAAAACACTAAATTCATGGCTCACTACCTGAGATGTAGAGACGGTGAGGGATTCGGTGACGGTGAGAGATTCGGTGGTTGGAGTTGAGCGGCATCAGGGTTGGCGGTGGTGGTCGGCGATCGAAACAGGGAGGGGGTTGGCGCTGGTGGTCTGTCGATGAGAGCGGAAGGGAGGACAGGAGGGGGAGGCGTCGATCGATGAGAGCGGCGTCGGGGTTGGTGAGAGCGGAAGGGAGGACAGGAGGGGGAGGGGTCTGTCGATGAGAGCGGTGTCGGGGTTGGTGAGAGCGGAAAGGAGGACAGGAGGAGGAGGGGGAGGCGTCGATCGATGAGAGAGAGAGAGAGAGCGGGGAGAAAGGGAGACAGTGAGAGAGAGAGTGAGCTGGAAAGAGATAGACAGTGAGAAAAGAGAGAGAAAGGGGGGTATTTTGGGAAAGAGAGAGTGTGTGGGTTTTGAAATTGTAGGGTTTAAAATTTTGGACGGAAAAATATATTTTGTGAGAATCAATCTGGACCATTGATTTTGGGGGAGATTGAATGTGAGCCACTTGATAGCTTTTTTTTGTAATTTATTATATAGATTAATATATTATATTTCTAAAAAAATATAGTATTTGTTTCATATATTTTTAAAAACTGTTCCACACAATATAATAGCCCCCCAATTAAGGCCTGGACTTTATACCCGCCCTCCAAAAATCCGGACCTAGGGCCTAGCTTTTTCAGAGGCAACAGACCTATACCAGACCCCAGCCCTAAGAAAGGCCCGGCAGGCTTGGACCAGATTGGCCAGCCCGGCCCATTTTACATTTCGAGATCAAAACGACAACCTTGGGACGGATCAACATACGACATCACAAAGCAATTACACAGTTGTTGGAGAAAAGAGATATAGGCATCTCTTTCTTCCTCGGTCAACAAAACGCTAATGATGATAGCTCAGCACTTAGTAGCTAAACACTCATCGAAGTTGATTGTCAAAGATACGTCGTACCCTACTCAGAAAGCCATGCCAAGAAATAGGCTACATCCTCAGTAAACACAAACAGATGCTAGCATTCTACTCGCTGCAATGGAGATTAAAAAAAAAATCTATAAATTAGAAGCCCTTTGACTGCTTTCTTTTCCATGGATGGCCATGGTATTCACAAAACAAAATTTTCCACAGAAAAAGAACAGGCAAAGTTATATACTTGACTTGCGAGAGCTTAACGCTTTCAAGAAAAAATATTACATCTACATAAGCCTATGCCTCGACATCCTAGGCTACTACAACTTTACGTGCTACAAGAGCCCATTACAAATTTTCATCCACTTTTCGCCCCCCCTTTCTTTCTCCCCATGGCATCCAATATTGACCAAGGCCGAGCTGCACCATCTTCATCTTCTTGTTGTTTGACCGAAATATCAGATCACATGGCTGAAACACCTGAAACAAACTGGGTCTGCAAAACTGACAAACTCAATTCACTGCATATTCAACACAAGACGTTAACCAATATCTGTAATATCAACTAGTGAACCCAAATCTAGGAGACCAGTTGCAAAATCTGGATCATAGTCTTCTGGAATTGGTTCTACATCATCAGGCATATCAAGAATAGGGGGGGCGCCTGTTAAAGTGAAGAAGGAATGGTGGTCATCTTCATACTCCAAAATAATGTGAGACAAATCATTGAACTCCATAGCCGGTCTAGGTGATGGAAGAATGGATTTGGTATGCAAGCTTGGATCTTCAAGTGATTCTGTAGTTCTTGGAGCCTTAGTTTTTTGAGATTTAACTGAATCAGAAGTGTACTTGTGCTTGCCCAAAACCTGGGGCTTTCCACTGGATCGGCCTTTGGCAATGTCGCAAGAAGGAAAGGCCGAGGCTGCCCACCCAGGACCTTCACCATCAATGCACGCTTCCGATGCAAGCCTGTATATGTTGTAAACAGAGAAGACTTTATTTGCTCTGAAAGATTATTTCAAGGAAAATTTTGCTATAATTTTCCATGAGTTGCTTAACTATTATTCTTTACACATCAGAATCCTTCACCATCCAACTATTCTAGATATGTCACCTGTGTTATGTTCATAAACTATTCCTGAATATCAACCACTTATGTTTTGAATAGTCATCATAATTACAAAGATCCCTAGGGGGAACAATAAAGATGTCTCCTACGTTACCAGAAATATGGAAAGTATCGAAGAAATTTAGTAGAGTTTGGTCTGAATGCTACATGAAGATCATAAGCCAGGTGATGGAACAATGAGACCTAGGATGTAGAAGATCATATAAGAAATATTCGGGAGAACTGGGTTCCTATATATCCACTCGTGTTGGTACTTCATCATACAATTCTTATAAGTTCCAACTGTCTAGAAATCATCATAAACATCTAGAAAGTTGTATGCTTTGGAAGAAGCTTGTACAGTTTGGCAAGGGTTTTCTTTTGATAGACTTGGCTTTTTTGGGATGGGAATGCCCACAATCAATACTAATATGTTTCTTAAAAACAATTAATACATATTAGCCAAAAAATAGTACACTTCAATTAAGAAACGATACATTTTGAAGAGTACATCCAAATGGAATGACACTAAGTTTTAGCAAAGAAAAGAAAGGAATCACATTTTAGTCAGAGATATTTTCGTCCAATCTCCTTATGTTTTCATTTTGTAACAAAGGAGGTTCTTTCGACATATTTTTGGTAGAACTGAGGATTAAAGTGTACAAAAGCAAGTCAAGAGGATTCAGGGAAAATCACAATAAATGAGGAAGCATAAAACAATTTTCCCTCATTTCAATATCTGACAATTATTTGATTTTATAACTGCCATTATAACCAAATATAAGTTTACCACAAAAACCAAGAAAACCCTAAAACATGATAAATTAAAAAGATTTAGACACTAAACATATTAAAGAATGATATATCCTTACCTGAATCGGTTCTCAGCAATTCTGCATGAAGATTCAGCCAGAAAAATTTGTGAATGAGACTCGCTCGATTGCGCTGGTGGTTCTGGTTCATGTATTGACAAGCAAATAGATGATGGAAAAGCAGTTTCATAACCGATTTGGTCTTTGAGGAAGTCCACTGTAATATCCACATGGTCAGTAGTTGTTTGAGATGCATGGTGAGTAGATATCGGGGGTTGTTCTTCCTGAAACTTCTCACCGACATCATTGAAGAGTGCTGTCCAAACAAGTCTACTACTCCGCCTTAAAGTTGTCAGGTCCAGATTTTCTGTAAGTTTCTCGGATCTCTTACCAAATGAAAGGGTAGGTAGGCTGCTTGAATGAAAACCATTTCGAGCAGATAGTATGTTTTGGGAATGATCAAGGCGGCATTTTGCCTTCCAAACAGAGGACAGTATCGCTATGAAATGTTTTTGAAGGTGCCGTTCCGTATCAGGCACTTCCGAAGCAATTTTGAGCAAGGCATGAGCTTGATCCTGCAGTAAAAGTTTCTCTTGACTTTCTCATATTTAACAAAATATGACACAACAAAATGACATAAGAATATTTCAAATCAAGGTCATTTCAACCACAGGAGCGAATAAAAAAATGTAGCAAAGAAGAATTGTTTTACTAGTTGCTCCTCAAGAGTCGACCTAATGAAAAATTTGGAAGGCAATTAAGCATTGAAGAACAAATGACCTCTTTTGATCACATAATTTTCCAGGTCACTTCGACCAACCATACAAAAGGAGGACTATGTTAGTGACATCCATTTATTACGTATAAGTCAATCGAACAAACAACTAAACATGAATACTGAAGAAAATGTTTTCATGTGACCATGAGATTGAGAAATTTGCCTCTAAATGCAAACCTGCCCATTTACCTTATTGGGTAGAGAAAGTGGAGTTTTCATAGATGTTTAATGAAATAGAATCCACTTAAGAAAGATGGTAGGATAAGGAGATAGAATTCATACCTACCCATTTACCTTGGATATAATATATTATAATAAAAGAATAAAGTTATACCTTAAGATGAATAGTATGATCTAGTTTATTGCATTATTTTCATTTATCATTTTTTTCTTCTTGTATAATAAAATATATACCCAAGATGAATAGAATAACTTGTCAACTTACCTCGGTTACTTTGAGGAGAGCCTTCCCAGATCCAGACAAAGTGATCTTCTCATTGTTAGAATTGTCTGAGGTAGAGTGAACATGTTTAAGAAACAGTTCACGGAACCTCTCACAACAGTGGACAGGATGGCGAAACCACCCCCGATACAACCCTCCACAAGGCATACTGGAAAGTGCGTCGCTCGCAAGGGCCCAATGAGTGCCATATTCATGCACAATTGCACACAACATGGCATCCTCTTGAGATGACCACGAATCTGAAGGTGGAAAACAATCTTTAGACCATAGCTGTTTCTTCTTTTTAAATCTTTCTGGTTTGACCACCATCACACGTTTTATTGGCATAGCTGTGATAGATATCTTGCCTCCCATCTTACTTCTGTTTGCCGCCCTATCAAGATAATTAACTTCCTCCCCGTGTTTTGAGTCCTTCAATTCTACAAGTTGCATCACTGAAGAAGTTGCATTGTCCAAAACTTTGCCATCAGGCCCTTTCTTGAGTTTCTTCAAGCTTTTCCTTGATTTCTTTTCTGCTTCTGGAGCAGCTTCAGCCTTCTTCCTCTTCTTGTTAAGGGATGGATGGGGTGGGGACTCCGTAAGCATGGCCTCTGGAGAAGTTGCATAATCATAGACAGACAGAGGTTCTGACAATTGTTCCTCAGGGGAAGCAACCACTTCAGATGCTAAACGTCCTTTCTTTAAAGACCTGAACTTTGTTTTCTTCTTCTTTTTTGGCTTAGGCTTGTGCTCAATAGTTGCCTCATTCCTGCACACATAGTACATATCTAAGAAAGGTACTTCATGAACAGAAAGCATATCAGAATAATCATATTTCAGTGAGGTCAACAGAAGATATCAAATATCCACAATGAAGATCTTGAAAATACAACACTTTCAAGGAAATATCCCAAGGTTGTTCATCTGTTAAGAAGCATAGATATCATGATATATTGGATATAAGGAACCATATTTTTGAACATTTCAAATCATTATGATTTTCTGAGAAACTCCAATAATAAAAATAAATAGTAAACAGTTCAAATCTGAAAGTCCTAATTTTACTTGCATACCTGATAGGTTCATTACTCTTGTCAGTATCATGAGCTTCAGATTCTTGTTCTTCCAGTAACTGCAAATAATCAAAACATAATTATAGTTGAAATATGACTGATGCCCAAAACAGAACATGAACACAAGTTCCACTCAAACCTGTTGCTGAGCTAAAGCCTCCACATGTTGTCGATATGCCTTGGTTGCAAAATCAGCATCCCATCCTGCTTAATTGAGACATTGCATAAATTCGAGGAAATAGAAATCAAACAAATTACACTAATCGCAAACGAATTACGTAATTAACATGGCTACCAGTATGATAGTCAAACAAGATGCTAAGAGTAAGAGGCCTACTCAAATTCAGGTAAGAGATAAATGAACAAAAAGAGCATCTAGTAATAGATGAATGCACGCACCTAAGAACATTATAAGATGCACCATAGATTGCTTATATTGTTTAAATTTGTTCAAAGATTGTCAAGTTTGATCCTCTAATATGATCTAAAATTGGCAAAAGTATCATACAATCATGAAAAACTTGACAAACAAGTTAATGGTTTCCAGAATACTTACTTTCATATAAGAAAGGTTCCTGATCTTCATCAATTTCGGCTTCAAGATCTTCCTTGAATTTTTCTATTCGATCAAGCTCCCACTCCTCTTCATTTAAATTGACATGAAATTCTGTTACAGATTTATCAACTATAGGATCCCAAAGATCCATAAAACGCATTGCATATCTATCAATTGGTCGAAGCTGGTACTCAAACGATGAACTTGCTTGCCCAGCAGCTGCAGCAGCTGCAGCCATCTGCTTAACATCTGCCAACATGTCAATATCTTCATCACCCCCAACAACAGTAAGAGCATGTACCTCATTTGTAATATCCTCATTCAAGGTAACACCATTATCCTTGTCCACAATGATTTTTAAGATGCCCTCTTCAGTGACTTTTTCTTCAGGCTTCGTCTCATCCTCAACCTCTTCCTCATCTAACTTACCAACAACCTCCTCAGTGAATTCTTGATTGTCGACAGCTTCTTCCTGCTCTACCCTTTTAAGAGCCATATAATCTGCTTCATCTTCTGCTTGCCTAATTGCAGCTTCAACATCAGCATTTGACAATGATACCAATCCATCTTTTGAATTTTCAACAGAAGTGGAGCTCTTTTCATGAGTTTTATCAGCTGGAAGGGCTCCATGGCCAGAGAAAAGTTCCAGTGGGTCAAGTTTTTTAAAGAACTCGGTGTTGTAACTGCCACTCTGAATGACCAAATCATCAAGCAAGCGTTTTTGTTTTGCTTTCTTTAGGATGTTTTCTTCGATAGTGCTCTCACTGATAAGACGATAAATGTGCACTTCCCTTGTTTGTCCTATTCTGTGACACCTATCTTGAGCTTGGTTGTCCATTGCAGGATTCCAGTCACTGTCGTAAAAAATGACAGTATCTGCCCCAACTAGATTAATCCCAACACCACCACTACGAGTTGACAAAATAAAAAGGAAATATTTCGGATTTGTATTAAACCGCTGCATCAGAGTCTGTCTTTGTTCGGGCTGAGTTGATCCATCTAGACGCATATAGGAGTAACCATACAAATTAATGAATGCCTCCAAAACATCAAGCATCTTAGTCATTTGTGTAAATATTAAAGCCCTGTGACCTTCTGACTTCAGACGCCTTAGAAGTATAGCAAGCTCTTGAAGCTTTCCACAATCAAATTGTATCAGTCGTCTATCAGGAAAATATACTTGCCTCCTAACGATAGCGGGTCTAATGGGGGTAAGAAGGGGAGAGAAGACCTCTGTACATTTTTCAAAATAATTGGATTGTAGAAGAACAGGAGAGTCCTGTTTACTACACCAACAAACAGGAGGAGGGGCTCGTGAAGCTGGGATTGCAAACATAAAGCACTCAACTAGGTCAAGAGTCTCTTGGAAGCGCTCCACTGGGGACAGTATCATATCTGCTAATCTTGATGAGAAGTTCATAAAGCTTGCAGGATTACTCTTCAGCTCGTGGATATCAGAGACAGGATGCTTAATAGTGACAAGTTCTCGTAGATTAGTTCCGTAAATAGGATTCTTTTGGCTCCTCACAGAATTCCACCATGTAATGGCAGCTGCCCTTTCTTTTATCTGTCTACATCTTTCCTCATAAAGGGCCCTCTGAAAATCTTGAAAGACATTCGTACCATGAAATCTTTTTTGGTTGGAGTTCTTACGGGAAAATGGTTCATCTAATGCCTTCAGCATCATGTCCTTGATCAACTGAGAGGGGCAAGCATTTACTGCAACTTCATCAGCCTCCCATGAGGTCATGGTGAAATCAAACTGAGAAAATATGAGATTTAACCCTTTCAAATCAACTTTAGAAAATGGACCAGTAGAAAGGATAGTACAAATAGGAGAGCTCAACTGCATGTCAATACCAGACATGTCATATGAACTCACAATAGCACGGCCCTCAAAAAGATCTGGATGATTACAGACCTTGCGAAGTTGCATTATCACACTAATCATGCCAAAGAAACTTGAACTTGCTAACGTTGCTTGTGTTTCTGAGCTGGCAATGAAATCTTCATACAAGTTTTGTTGCCTTCTAGAGAGTCTACAGTATATGACATGCTCATACTTCTTCGGGAGTTGCTTTTCTACATCTCTTTTTAAACGGCGAAGAATAAAGGGACGAAGCACATTATGCAAGCGATCAACAACTTCTTTGTTAACCTTTTCCTGACCCTCTACCATACCTGAGATCGGATTGCAGAACCAGTCTTTGAATTCCTGATGGGACTGAAACATATGAGGCATTAAGAAATGCATTAGAGACCAAAGTTCCATGAGGTCATTCTGTAAAGGTGTTCCGGTCAGTAAAATTCGTCGCTTCGAATTAAAATTTAATAGAGTTTGCCATCTCTGGGATTTCCAGTTTTTTATCAGATGAGCTTCATCCAAAATAAGATATTTCCACTTTTTGCGCTTAAAAACCTTTGAGTCTTGTATAACAAGTCGATAAGTTGTGATGCATACGTGGAAGGAATTGGGTTTCATCCAACCTTGACGTTTATGCTTCCTTTCTTTCGCACTTCCAAAGTATGTCAGTATTTTGAAAGCAGGACACCATTTAAGGAATTCAGTTTCCCAATTAAGCATGACGCTAGTAGGTACTACTATAAGATGAGGACCCCATATACCCTTTTCACAAGCAAGGTGAGCTAGAAGAGCAATAGTCATGATTGTCTTTCCCAAACCCATTTCATCTGCAAGAATTCCATTTAGCCTCTTTTCATACATTGTAACCAACCAATCCAGGCCAATATGCTGGTACTCCCGAAGTGGAAACTTTAGGAGGAAAGGGAATTTCGTGCGGACTTTGGTAGTTGAGAAAGTGTTTCCAGTTGGCTGAGCTGATCTTGCTGCAGCAGCTGCATCAGCAATGATGTCTTCACTCTCCTTATTTGAAATATCATTGTCGTCAATTCCTTTAATATCAACATCTAAGTTTTTGGGTTCGCTAGATGCATCATTATCTGCAGAAAGGCTTAGAACTCCTGACTGAACACCATAATTTGCTTCACAATCCTTCTGTTCTTCAGAGCTTGAGGACGAAGTTTCAGATTTGACATTGTCATCATCAGTGGACCCTTCCTATAAGATGGAGAATAATAAAATGTTACTGATAAGAATATTGAATTTACAAGTAAAAAGTAAGAATTTAATGAAGGGAATATATACAAAGTATTCAGACCTTCTTATACATTTCTAGCAGCTGTTCAATAGGCATTTCACTCTCCTTTTGAAGCAAACCGATCTGCAATTTAAAATAAAAAATAAAAAATTCACAAATATGAAGTAATATCTTTCTTTTTTTAGACATACTGCAACAGATGATTCATAACTGCTCCATCCTAGGTATTTAACAAGCACCTACCCAAATGATATTAAAGCAACAGAGGCACAAGACTTAAATTTCACATGACTGATCAATGAGAACCTTTTTATAGCAAAAACCTGGACAGTGGATGTGGGGATTCTATCAATAAATGAAGAACTCACAGGAACTTAGATTATAGATTAGACAAAAGAAGTTAATCACTTCCTCACGAAATTCAAATGTATTAGCATGCTTTCATTAAGAAAAGAATGTAGTGCAGATGATACCAAATTTTCAAGAAGCAAATTTCTAATATTTTGGTCGTTCAACATATTCATTTTTTTGCTCGAGTCATACAAGCCAAATTAAAACTTATGCTTTATATTTCGACAGAAAACACTAGCCTAGTTTTAGTAAAATCAACTAAGCTTGTGCACAATCTTCTTTACGTATTATAAACATCAAATGAAATTCTCCATTCTCCTTTCTTCAAGTTCTAACAACTCTAATAACTAATTTGCACTATTTCAAAAGAAGCTGGTAATGGTTGATATATAAAAGCGACAACACTACCTGCAAATGTGTGTGACGTGTGTGTGTTTGAATGCAGGGGCTGGAGGGGGTAATGTATGTTTTCTTGTAGCCACATGTTCCAGTCCTTTTTCCCATCAAAATTTAGTGAACTGTAAAGTAATAAAGCACGACGACTCAAGGTTGAGGAAGCTCCTTCCTAAGTTCTCTTAAACTCAGGGTCCAGTCCTTTTTAATCAAATTTTAGTCAACTATTCACAGCTGCATAAAAGATTTGACCAACTTCTTGCAGCAGGCTAGTAACCTAATAATGTCAACCAGGTAACTGTGTAAAAGAGGGCAATACCATAGGAATATCTTTAGTTATGTAGTAAGCACAAAAAGGAAAGGGTACTTCAACATTTAAAGAGAAAGAGTAAGTAGATGAATTCTTAGTTTATGAAGTTATATCTTAGGCTTGTGAATTCAGGATTGACCTCTTCCCGGATCCACTTATGTTGGGCACTTTCCCTAACTCAAATCTGAGGAGCTTCCCGATCCGGTAAACATATCATGTCTGGGAATTTGGTTTAGCACAAGAAGGAAGAAGAAAATCAGAAGACATTGAAAATGCAGATGCATCAATAATAGTATACGTATGTTGGGGTTGTGTCGCTATGTGGGTTGAGGACAACTATATACGGCTCCCTAAATCTGAACCACTCATCTAAAACTCGTATATATTACAGCCATTTTAATTTTAAAAATGTCATCAATTTAATTAGCCCTCGCAAATGATTTTTGGTTGAGATCTCTCATTTGAGTTGTTTCATCTTCCGTACTTCCCCCCCTCCCCCCCAAACTCAACTTTTACATCTTCGTCAAAGACTAGGTTCTTTCCCAAAATTGCTTCCCCACAGTAGACATGCCAATCATTTAGTATATGTAAGTACAATGAGCCTTTAAAGAAAGAGAGTGAAATGTGCATGAAGTGGGTGGGACTAGTGCAGCAAAAAGATCAATTTGAATACATGGCATTAATATTCCATAGTACAATTAACTAGGGGTGGCAATGGGTAAGGGTAAACCCGTTTACCCTTCCCGGTTTACCCTTTGGGTAAGGGTATGGGTAAACTTATATACCCGCGGGTAGGGTAAGAGTAAAAAAATTTTACCCATTTTTAAAATAGGGTAGGGTAAGGGTAAGTGATTATTTTCCACCCGTTTACCCGGTTATATATATATAAGCAGTCTTCTATTGCAAACGTACTGTAGCGTTTGCAAACGTGCAAACCACTTAACCCGTCATTAGTAACGACGGGTTAAGTTATAAGGAACCCGATGTTTGAAAACAACGGGTTCATTTTTAATATGCCTTAACCAGTCATTGCCAATAACGGGTTAAGTTGTTTGCAAACGCTACAGTAGCGTTTGCAATGGAAAATTGCCATATATATAAAGCAACGCTCAGTTGCAAACGGGCCTGTTTGCACAGACCCGTTGCAAACTCTTCTTTGGGTCGTTGGATCAGATCGATCAAGATCCGGCGGCCATGATCGATCTTCTCCCACTTAAGTGATGAGGGGTAATTTGGGTATTTCAACACAAATAACTCTTCATCTTATTCACTCTCTCACATTCTCTTTCTCCCGCAAAGGACGAACTTGTAATTTTTTTGGCAAAATTTTAACTTAAGCCGTTGTTGGAAACAACGGCTCAAGGCAAAGCAAAATTTGAGCAAAAAACTCCTGCTCTCTGACTTGAATTTGTCTCAAACGACTTCTTATAACCTAGGTCGTTGTTGGAAACGACTTTTAAGGCTAAAATTTTTTTGAGCCAATTGAAGTCGTTTCCAAATAACTACTTTTTATAACTTAGGTCGTTGTTTAAAACAAAGGCTTAAGGCTAAGCAAAATTAAAATTTTGTGACAAACTGAAGCCACTGTTTCAAACAACGACTTCCTATAACCTAAGTCGTTCGAAATAGAGGCTCAAGGCAAAAACTTGTCTTTGATTTTTTCCCCTTTTTTGGCTGTAGGGGGGAGGGAAGGGGTGGGGGGGATTGTTTATGAAGAGGGTGAAGAAATATATTTTTGTATGTCTTATATTTTCAAAATGTGATGATATCTTAATTTATCAATTTTAAGTTAACTCTCTTCATTGTACTTATCTTCGTGTATCGTAGTCTCCAATAACATGTGGTAGAGTTACTTAAGCTGTTGTCGCCAATAAATCGGGGTCTTTCGGTTAAAGAATTCAATCGGAAACTTGGCCCTACAATAAGCAAGCATAACCCAAACCCTACCCTAACCCTAACCTCCAACCCTACCTTCACCTCTAACAATTTATAACCTAGGTTGTTTTTTTATTTTTTTGCTCATTAATGGAGATTTAATGGAGATGTAATGGAGATTTTTTTGGATTTGAATCTCCATTAAATGTCCTTTAAAGTTTTTAGAATTGTGAGATGTAAAAAACTTAACAAATTACATCTCCTTTAAATCTCCATTAATGAACAAAAAATTAAAAAAACGACCTAGGTTATAGATTGTTAAAAGTAAAGGTAGGATTGGGTTGGAGGGTAGGGTTAGGGTTTGGGTTAGGCTTGCTTATTGTAGGGTCAAGTCTCTGATTGAATTTTTTAACCGAAAGACTGATTTATTGGCGACAACAGCTTAAGTAACTCTAGCACATGTTATTGGAGAATGCAATACGCAAAGATAAGTACAGTGCAGAGAGAGTTAACTTAAAATTGATAAATTAAGATATCATCACAGTTTGAAAATATAAAACATACAAAAATATATTTCTTCACCCTATTCATAAACAATCCCCCCACCCCTCCCCTCCCCCCCAACACCCCAAAAAAAGGGAAAAAATATCAAATCAAAAATCAAAAATCAAAAATCAAAGCCAAGTTTTTGCCTCAAGCCTATGTTTCGAACAGTGGCTTAGGTTATAAGAAGTCGTTTGAAACAACGGCTTCAATTTGTCGCAAAATTTTGCTTAGCCTTAAGACAGTTTCGAACTACGACCTCGGTTAAAAAAGTCGTTGTTTGGAAACAACGGCTTCAATTGGCTCAAAAGTTTTTTAGCCTTAAGTCGTTGTTTCCAACGACCTAGGTTATAAGAAGTTGTTTGAGACAAATTCAAGTCAGAGTGCAATGGTTTTTGGCTCAAATTTTGCTTAGCCTTAAGCAGTTGTTTCCAACAACGGCCTAAGTTAAAATTTTGTAAAAAAAATCTCACAATTCCAAAGAAAATTTTACGTTGACCCGTTCGCAATGGAGTTTTTTACATCTCAAAATTCCAATTTTTTTTAAATGAGATTTAATGAAGATTCAAATCCAAAAAAATCTCCATTACATCTCCATTAATGAGCAAAAAATTAAAAAAATGACCTAGGTTATAGATTGTTTGAGGTAAAGGTCAGGTTAGGGTTAGGATAAGGTTTGGGTTAGGCTTGCTTATTGTAGAGTCAAGTCTTCGATTGAATTCGTTAACCGAAAGACTCCAAATTTTTGCGACAACAACGTAAGTAACTCTAGCACATGTTATTGGAGACTGTGATACATGAAGATAAGTACATGGAAGAAAGTGTTAACTTAAAATTGATAAATTAAGATATCATCACATTTTGAAAATATAAAACATACAAAAATATATTTCTTCACCCTCTTCATAAACAATCCCCCCCACCCCTTCCCACCCCCGCAACACCCAAAAAATAGGGAAAAAATCAAATAAAAAGTCAAAGACAAATTTTTGCCTTAAGCCTCTATTTCGAACAACGACTTGGTTATAGGAAGTCGTTGTTTGAAACAACGGCTTCAAGTTGTCGCAAAATTTTGCTTAGCCTTAAGCCTCTGTTTCGAACAACAACCTAAGTTATAAAAAATCGTTGTTTGGAAACAACGGCTTCAATTGGCTCAAAAAACTTTTAGCCTTAAGTCGTTTCCAACAACGACCTAGGTTATAAGAAGTCGTTGTTTGAGACAAATTCAAGTCAGACAGCAAGAGTTTTTGGCTCAAATTTTGCTTATCCTTGAGTCGTTTTCAACAACAGCCTAAGTTAAAATTTTGCTAAAAAAATTACAAGTTCGTCAACTGCGGGAGAAAGAGAGTGAGAGAGTGAATAAGATAAAGAGTTATTTTGTTGAAATACCCAAATTACCCCTTGCCACTTAAGTGGGAGAAGGGGCTGATGGGCGGGATCGATCATGACTGTTGGATGTTGATCAATCTGATCCAACGGCCCAAAAAGGAATTTCCAACAGGTCTGTGCAAACAGACCCGTTTGCAACTAAGCGTTGCTCACACACACACACACACACACACACACACACATATTCCACTATATATCAATCCAAACAAATAAATATGGTTAGTTATTGTCAAACCTTTATTAAACAAGTACTTCTTTGATCTAAACCCATTTAACATGGTTAGCCCATTATTAAACAAATAATCATACTAAATGAAATGACTCTTAAAGGCTCGATTTTTAAGGTAGGTGTTTTTTTAATTTTTATGCATTTATGGATACAACATACAATTTCATGAAATGCTTGTCACATTTGAATTATTTTTTGGGGAGCATTGTACAAATTCCATGTAAACAATTTCTTTATGATAAAAAAACATGAGACACATAGCCTCTAAATAATTAATCACATGATAACACTTTCTATTACAGCTTTTTTCTTGTTTCATGTATTTTTCTATATGATCTTATATTTTTCACTTGGTTTCGACTAATTAATTTTATACTTTGTAAATATAATGTGTATATTCGTCAATTTTGATCAAATTAATAAATTATTCTTTCACTACTTTTACCTGTTTTACCTATTTACGCTACAAGGTAAATAATTTTTTTCCCTTGACCATTAAGGTAAGGTAATTGAAAATTTTAAACTACCTGTTAGGGTAAGGGTAATACATTTAGAAGTTAGGGTAGGGTAAAGTCAGACCTCGTACCCACCCCTTACCCTACCCATTGCAATCCCTATAATTAACTTACCTATATATGCAAAGAAGTGAAAGTGTAGTGCATGTGTTCCAAAAATAGAAAGGGATCTCACTGACGCATTGACAATACTAAAATCAGTGTAGTCGAAGGCGAAAGGCGCAAAGAAATTTCACTACCACGTAAAAAGCTTGAGGTGCAAGCCTCCTTGTGCCAGCCTCACTTAACCGAGGCGCACTATTACTTTTTGGGATTTTTTTAATTTATAAATAAGATTATATATACAAGATAGCAATAAAATATATTATACAATCACCATATACTTTTTAAAAAATAATGTATGGAACACGTACCTGTTCGATCGTTAATATTAGAAATTGCATATGATAAGTTCATATCAAAGCCTACAAAATTTCAAAAAGAAAAAAGAAAGAAAGAAGAAAGAAGACAGAGAAAAAGAACAAAAGAAGAAGACAGAATAAGAAGAAAGAATGAAGCAGGAAGAAGACGCACGCAGGAAGAAGGCAAGGAAGAAATTGACGGAGGAAAGAAGAAGACATCAAAGAAGAAAAACGATGGGAGAAGACAGTGAAGAAAAAGGAAGAAGGTTGAGAAGAAAAAGGAAGAAAGAAGCGGGAAGAAGACAGAGAAGAAAAAGAAATAAAGATGCGGGAAGAAGAAACTGGAAGAAGACAAAGAAGAAAGAAGAAAAAAATAAGAAAAAAGAAAGAAGAAGAAGAAGAAGAGGAAGACAGAGAAAACAAAAGAAGAAGATGAAGATGACATACATGATCGTAGCAGGAGGTGAAGACTACAAAGAAGCCTTGAAACCCAGTAGTCACACGAGCAATGAGGGATTTGGCCCTAATTTAGTAAATACGGGTAGCAGGTCTATTGAATTTTTTGACCCAAATAACCCAACTCAATAAATTAGATTTGCGTCTTTTCGTGAGGCTTGCGCATCACACCTCTTCTAATGAGCACAAAGGCGCGCGCCTCTGTGAAGCCTTGAACAAGAGCTACGCCTCGATCCGCTTGAGTCGGAAATAGGCACTAGGCGCATGCGCCTTGTGCTTGAGGCCGCGCCTTCGACTTTACTGACCAAAATGGAGAAATACAAGGTTGGAGTAAGGAATATGATAGTGAGTATCCAATAGTAAGGATTGGAGAGAATGAGGAACATATTTTGCTTTGGATCGTGGTATAGATAAGGCTCTGTTTGGCATTGCTTTTGGACAGTCCAAAAGTTCATGCAAAGGCCTTAAAGCGGTTTGGGTTAAAAATTAGGAGTTCGGCAAAAAAAAACTAAAAAACTCGTTTGGGCCAAAGAGATTTTCAAAACCTTCATTTTCTCTCCAAAATTCCAGCACACCAATTTGAGGCTTTGGACTTCTAAAAAAACTCTTTTTAAAGAGGAGTCTCAGGTTCAAGGCGAGGCTATGTAATGTTTACTTAAAAAACCCTTTTTAAACCTAAACCAACATAAAATATATAAATAAATAATTTGGTTAGGAAACAATTAAAATGAAATATTGTCATATCTTATTTTCTTCTCATAAATAATCACGTTCGTTCCTTTCCTCCTCCCACATTCCTTCTACTGCCATTCCGTTCATTGCAAAATGAGGAGCTTTCTCCCTCTTTCTCCCCTCTCATCTCTTTCCCCCCTTTCCTCACTCTTTAAGCTCGTTCTCTCTTCTCAATCCTAAAATCAAAAAATTTCTATTGCATCCTTTTCTGATGCCAACGTCAATATTTTAATTTTATTATGTAATTAAAATATAGAAAAATTAATAATGAATTTATGCAATTAATTAGAAATATTAAAATTGAAAAGTATTTTTAAAAAATCACATGCCAATTCTTTATAAGAGGTTTTAAAAAATATATTATTAGAGAATTTTTAAACCTCACAGCAATTTTCTAAAAAAAATACCAAACAGTTATTTATAAAAAAAAAAACACTTGTCATTCAGACAGCAGTTTTACAACTATTGTTGCCAAATAGTTTTGGTTCCTGAAAAACATTTTCTGTTCACTGCACTTTTTGCCCACATCAATGCCAAACGATGCCTAAAGGAGTTTGACCACTACTTGTAGTTTGCTCGGTACAAGGTACAGAAGAGGTAAGATGAGCTAGATTGTTGATTTCGAATGCGCTACAGTAGGGATCACTCATTAGGATCGTTTCCCGTATAGGTAGAAAGAGAATTGAGTCGGGCTACTTTCTGGAGTATCCAAATGTGGATACTCCCAATTCAAAATTGAATGACTATCCAAATTTAAAATCCAAACAACTGGATATGCTTTACAAACTACTAAAACTACTCATACACCAAATTTCAGAAATTTTTGATTAGTCACCCTCAGGTCTCACCCCTTCAAGATGCCACAAATTATGTAATTTCAGACTTCTTTTTTAAAACTTGATTTTATGATCACTCAATTGAGGGGTAAAACCCGTCTAAGAGTTTTGGCAGTTTGTCTATTAGTAGTTTCTATATTTAGATCATCAGTATTCATTTTCAATTTGGATGCTCAATCAACCGGTTTTCAAGGCGAAGAATGACATTGGGGTAAGTCTGAAAGTAGCACAATCAACTCTCTCTCTCTCTCTAACTATAATATTCCATCCGCTATATATATATATATATATATATATATATATATATATATATATATAGTTATATATATATATATAGTTAATGAAATATTAAAGTTGGTTCCAAAGGAAAAAAGATATTGGACTTTCTTAGAAAAAAGATATATAGTTAAGAAAGTTGATTTGTCCAACATAAAGATCCGAAGTAATCAGTAGACTAATAGTACACTTGGATATTTTTAAAAAAACAAAAAAACAAAATGAATTGGATCTGAACATGACTAATAGTACACTTGGATATTTTTAAAAAAACAAAAAAACAAAATGAATTGGATCTGAACATTTCAGACCCTATGATAACTAAATCAACTTTAAAAGTAACCTGACCCACTTAATATTATCTGAAAGTATCGCCTAACCCTACCCACCTCCATGACCCATCCCCACTTTCAAAACCCTAGATCTGATGATTCTAGTGTCAAATCAATAGTAAAATAAAATCCCCAAATCACCTCCAAAATTCACTTCGATCTTCATGGATTCAAACTCTAGCACTACCAGTCGAAAAAGGAAGGCAAGGAGAAGTGAGGTCAGATCGACGCAACAAGGAGGAAGAATAGGGTGATTCAAAGGTAAGTTAAGTATTTGTGATTTTGGACTTAAGGTATGTTTTATTTTTATTTTTTTAAATTGCAATTTTTGTTCCTTTCTTTCTTCCTTCTGCTCTAACTTGGGATCACCTTATTTCATGATCTGGATCGCAAATGCACCATGATCTGGATTGCGCAAACCACACCATGTCCCGGGGGGGGGAGGGATTCTTCTACCTTAGAATGTATATTCAATCCTTTTAGTGACGGGACACAACAATGGAGTCAGGAATCACTACTCTGCGAGGATATTGGGTCCAATTCATGCAGTTTTCTGGCAAATATGTGTGATTTGGCTTCTAACTGTTTGGTTGGTATGGAAAGTTGGCAACCGTGCTATCTGAAGCATGTTCGCAAGCAAAGTCACCGTTTGTGCTACTGGGAAAGACGATGATTGTGGAATGTGTTGTCCTTCTGATTTAAGTGAAATAGACCTAATAAGCATCCCCTAGTTTCAAGTTAACACGAAATCGACTATCAGAATGTAGTGAGAGTGTTTTGATTTGGTTTCCCTTCCCTCTCCTTAAAGTAAGAATCTCTTGGCTCCTGTTTTGTCCTTCTGTCCTTCTGTAGGAAATCTAGGCAGGTTGCTAAATTTTGTACCTCGTTATGAGCATTATTATTTGTAACACAAAAAGGTAAGTGGAAAATCAATCATCGAAAAAAGAAAAGGTATTGACCAGATAAGCTTCTCCAAAACACGACATATTTTTTAAATGAGTTGTCACGTATATAAAATACAAGTAAGATCATTTGGGTGTACGAAGTGCTAATTGCCTCACTATTGATATTTACTCAACATTGATATTTGTGTGCAGCACTTAGTCCTACTGGCAGCCTTCTGTTTCTAGTCCATCTACGATCCACCAAAAAAAGAAGTTGTATTTATGTTGTAATCAAAGAAAGCAAACAGCAACCTAGCAAATAAAGAAAGAAATTTTGAGTCAATAGTGGGAGGATTACCATTATGGAAACAACCAAGAGTGTATATACCAAAGCTAATGGGTCTGGCATTTTCTAACTTGATAACCAAAATTTGAAAATAAGGGTTACAAGAGAAAATAAAAAGGTGAACTAACATATACAGATCATGTTTCTCAAAGAAGGATAATAGCTACAGCCAGCTGACACACTCAAAAAAAATGACCATAATCTGCTTGCAGAATAGCCTATATGGGGACATAAATTTTTTGAAAAAGAAAAAAAGAATCATTGAATGTTTTCCCTTCATCGATGACATACGAAATGATTAACAACAACAACATAACTATACAGGGAAAGTTCTACACAAAAAATGACCATAATCTGCTTGCAGAATAGCCTATATGGGGACATACATTTTTGAAAAAAAAAAAGAATCATTGAATGTTTTCCCTTCATCGATAACATATGAAATAATTAACAACATAACCATACAGGGAAGTTCTACAATATATCATATCAGCCACCATTCCATTCTGATTTTGTCTTTTAAGATTAACAATAGTATGAAAGATGACCAAGGGGGTCAGAAGAACTAGTTATCTTAAAGAAGAAAAAAATCCACACTAAGACATGCAAGTAGAGGGGGATCTTTATACCTCATCTTGAGGGTCAAATGTTTCTTTCTTTGCTAACTCCTCCTCCTCAGAAAGTGTAGCCTCGTCATCCTATAAACAACCAAGTTAGGAAGTAAATTTAACACGATTCTTTAAACAATGAAATGAAACTTGGAAGGAGAAAGGGAAGACAATGGACAATCTTAGACAAGAAGACTTTTGCTGGCAGACATTAATCCGCATAAATTTTAATGAGTACAAATGATGGAACGAAACAATATAACCAAAATATATAAATTGCACAGTATTGCATCAGTATGTACAAGATAAAAATGTGATACACCTACGATATTCAAAAGGCTAGCTTAGGTCGGAAAGAGTCGGGTTGTGATGGTGCTAGTATCAGGTACCTGAGCATTTGTATGTGTTTGTGAGCAACGGTTAGATTGGTCAGTGGTATATTAGGCCTAAGAAGGACTGCACACGCACCCAAAAGGCTGGCTTAGGTGGAAAATAATTGGGTTGGGTAGGCAGAGTATAAGCCTCCAGCGGTTTGTGCGTATGCGTGTGTTTTGTGTGTGTGTGTGTGTGTGTGTGTGTGTGTGTGTGGGGGGGGGGGGGGGGGGGGGGGGGGGGGGGGCATCCTGCCAATATTTCCATATGATGTCATTTCAACAAGGGAGTCTATTAGTTCTCGTCTCCCCACTTCACCCACTATACATCTGATACTGTTCCATATGCATCAGGAGTTTAAATGTTAAAACTGCAGTCCCGCCTTTATCAACTTTGTTCATATAAGAGCATCTGTAGTTGTTACTATATTTCCAAAATTTGAAAAATATAGGGAACGAGACGTTGTAGTCGTTCCCTATATTTCCAATTTTTGGAAAAAAGGGAACAATAGCCGTCTATATTTGAGAGGAGATATGGGAAAATTTCAAATATAGGAATCGAAAGATCATCTTGCGTCCGTTTTATTAAAAAAAATCTCGGACGCAAGATGATCGTGCATGTGATCAAAAATAAAAAATAAAAAAATAACGGACACAAGATCATTTTGCGTCTGACCCAATTTTTAAAAAAAATCTGTAAAGAAATCGGCAATATCGTTTTGCGTCCAACGAAATTTTTAAAAAAACCATAACGGATGCAAGAAGGTCTTGCATCCGTGATTTTATCCCCTATGGTTTTTTTTATTTTCTATAGAATATAGCCTATAGAAAATTCTGGTTGTAGGACCAAATTTTTGTCAACCTCATTTCTAGTTGCCTTTCCGCGGTCACGGGTTCCCGTGGCCTCAGTCGGATTCTCATCAAACTTCATGTTGTTAAACACGGTTGTAAAATTTGGCAAAAAGAGAGATTTGCTAACGTTCATGCTCTCAAGAATTTTCTTTTGTCTTCGATTAATTCGATAGACCTTCTGGAAGAGAGCGGCCCCATTTCTGAGGCCTTACGTTCTGATCGTTCCTCATGCAAGCAACAGTTTGCCGAGCTTCTTAACCTGGATCACATTAAATGGGTTCATAAGGCCAAGATCCGTTGGCTCAAGGAGGGCGATAATAACACCTCCTTTTTCCATAACTTTGCTTCGCATCGTCAGCGATGCAATCGCATTTCCTCCTTGGTAGTTAACGGCATGGAGATCAACTCCATCTCTGAGTTTCATGCCACCTTTCTTAACTTTTACAAAAGCCCCTTGGGGACCCCTAAGTCTAGTTCAGTCCACCTCGATTGGGCCCAGCTATATGGTAACGAATTTCATGATCTATCTAGTCTTGAAGCTCCTTTCTCCATGGAAGAGATTAAATTGGCGGTTTTTTCTTTAAGGAGCGATTCCGCTCCTAGTCCTGATGGTTTTCCATCCTGTTTCTTCTAAAAGTTCTGGGATGACCTTAAAGCAGATCTCATGGATTTCTTCGCTGGCCTTCACCAAGGCTTGTTTTCTTTCGATCGTATTAATTGTTCTTATACCCAAAATTTTGGGTGCTAATTTTGTCAAAGCATTCCGTCCTATTAGTCTTCTTAACACTACTTTTAAGATTATCATGAAAGTTGTTGCCAGTCGTCTCAGTCAAGTCATCTCTCCTCTTATTGACCCCGCTCAGTCTGGTTTTATCAAGGACCGTTATATTCTTGATAGCGTTGCTTGCGCCCAAGAAATTAATTCTGAATGTCATAGATCCAATTCAGAAGGCATTCTCTTAAAATTGGATTTTGAAAAAGTATATGACAACGTTGGTTAGGATTTTCTATTCAATATCCTCCTCCACAGAGGTTTCGAATTGAAATGGATCGCTTGGATCAGGTCCTGTCTTTTCGCCGGCACCTCCTCTATTCTCATTAATGGTATAGAGGGGAACAAATTCAAGTACAAGTGCGGTCTTCGACAAGGTGATCCGATTTCGTCCCTCTTATTCGCCCTTGTTGCTAATGTTTTCAGTAAACTGCTCTGTAATGCTTGGGATGCTAATGTTATTGAAGGTTTGGGAACCTCCCAAAGCTTTCATGGCGTTCTTAACCTACAATATGCCGATGACATCGTTATCTTTGCTAAGCCTAATGGTTGTACTCTTCGGAACCTTAAATAGCTTCTTTACTTATTCGAAAAAGTGTCTGGCATATCGATTAACTTCAGTAAATCCTCCGTTCTTTGCTTGGAGGGTCTATTAATCGTCAAGACGAGATTGCTCATTTTTTCAACTGTGCTTCCGCTTCTTTCCTTGTTATGTACCTCGGCATTCCATTGAGATGGGGTAAATTACACAAATCGGATTGGTTGCCAATGATTGATAAAGTGGCTTCCAGACTCAATGTTTGGTCTGGTAAACAACTATCTCGAGGAGGTCGTGTAATTTTGATTAATTCGGTTCTTTCTCCGATCCCTTTATATATGATGTCCTTTTTCTATGTTCCCTCTTGGGTGATCAAAAGGATCGATTAGATCAGAAGAAATTTCTTCTGGTCGAGCACTGACAGCTATAGATCAGGGACTCATCTCTGCAACTGAAAGCTGGTATGTTCTGCTAAGTCGGCTGGTGGTTTAGGGGTTCTCGATCTCAAAAACCAGAACTTAGCTCTTCTGGGTAAGTGGTTATGGAGAATTTTAAAAGACGACCATTTATCCTGGGCTCGTCTTATTATTCACAAATGACATTCCCGTCATCGGGTTTGGGAATTATTTCCAAAGCTCTCCCAGGCTGCCTCTCCTTTCTGGAAGGGAGTTTGGAAGGTGGTGGAACCTTTCCAATGTGGCCTCTTCAAATTGTGCGTTATCGGCTCTAAGACAAGGTTCTGGACCGACTTATGGATCGATAATTACAAGATCGCCTCTGTCTTTCCAAACCTTTATCGACTCGCTCTTGCCATTGTGGCAGAAAACCACGTCTCTATCAATCCCAACTGTGAGTGGCATATCCCCTTCAATTCACCCCTTTCTCCTTCGTTGGTGCCTAATTACGTTCAACTCCTTTCTAGTTTAAGCAGTTACTCCTGGCAGACATTGGAGGATGTGTCTTGGCGTTGGACCAGTTCTGGTGTTTATACGGTCAAATCTTTCTATAATTTTCTTAACTTCGGAAGTGTTAAGTCACCTTTTGTTAAGCTTATTTGGAGTAGTTGTGCTCCTTTAAAGGTTAAAATTCTTACTTGGCTCTCTCTTAACAACAAATTATTAACTGTTGATAATCTCAATAGGATGAATTTGGCCATTGGGCAATCTTGTTCTTTTTGTCTTACTCATTTTAAGGATGTGGAATATCTTTTTTTGCGTTGTGCTTTTGTTCGCCCCTTATGGACGATTTGTTTGGATGCTTGGGTTGTCAACTCTGTCCCTACCTCGTTCCAGTCCTGGTGGACTAGTTGGAGGTCCCTTTTTGTCAATAGATCCTTTAGGATCTCTTGGAATCTTTCGATGATGGCGCTGATTTGGATCATATGGAAAGAAAGGAATAATCGTATTTTCTCTCACACCTCTCGCCCTATTGGTAGTCTTATTAAAGATCTGATCTTCTTTACCAAGTTCTGGTCTTCCACTTTATCTCCAGATAAAGCTATTGCTCTGCATCTATCCCGGCTAGATGCGGCTGCATTTAGATTGCATCTTACTAATTTTTTTCCGCCTTAACTACTCTTATTAGCCCTATTAATTTTTTAATTTTTTTCTTCTCTTATGAAGACCTGATGTGTAGCTGCTGTTTTTCCTTTCCTCTTCACCTTTTGAAGGCCAGCCTGTCCTCCCTATGGTGGCCTCAGTTCTGGTTTATTTTTGGGTTGCCATGCTGTTCACTTTAGGCTTTATTTCTTCCAGTACCGTATAACTTTCCTGCAATGTTTATACCCTTAGTGTTTCTAACTGGTTTCTGTAGTGACTGGTATTGCTGGTACCTCTTCATATTAGTTTTTTTCTGTATTACTGTTCCTCTCGTCTATTCTTCTGTTGCATTCTCTTTACCTAGCTTTGCGTTCATTATTTGGACTGAGGACATCCCTTGGTGATGCTCGGTTGATTCTAGCTGGCTATTTGTTGCCTTGTTTTTAGTTTCAGGTGTTGTGAGGTTGAGTTCTCTTTTGGCCTGCAGGGTCTCTCTTCCAGCCTGGTGGCTGTGATTTCTTTCGCTGTTATTTCAATTTGATTTAGTAGCTACTTTGTTTTGGTTTCTTTTCCTATGTTTTAGCAACACTGCTCTTTTATGGCAATCCCTGCTTTTGAGCTGTTGTTTGGTTGGTTTGGTTGAGCTAGCGCAATTGGAGTCTGTTGCTGTTGTGCGGTTCTGTCGTTGTGGTTGTTTTCTTCAGCTGCCGCTGCTCCTGTTCGCTGCTCCTCTTCATGACTCTGTTTTAGTCTGGTTTCTCCTGCTTCAGGGGGGGTGTCTTGCGCTGTCAGCCCCCTGTTTGCAGCCTCCCGCTGGCCATCGGGTCCTTTCTCGTTTGTTGACAGACATTTTGCTGGCTGTTTTTGGTTGGGCAATGCTTTCTATTGCCACTTTTGTTTCTAGGTGTTCTGTATATTTGCGTTTGGGCTCTAGTTGTTTCTCCCAGTTTTACGTCGTGTAAAATTTGACTTTGATTGTACATATTCTGTTATTTTTTCTATATATTTATTTTTTTGGGCTGGAGTCTTTCGACTCTATCCCCGTTATCAAAAAAAATAGAATATAGCCTATATGATTTTCTATGCGTATAAAGTTAACTTGAGATTGGTTTGATTTTTTTTATGAAGGGATGAGATGGAATTGCCCTATAGAAATTGTTGTGTTCAAATGCGTACAATTTTTTTTATTTTTCAAATGTGTCGGACTAAAAAAATAAATAATAAAAATCAATGGCTGAGACTCAAGATTAAAAAGATCATCCACCGTTGAACCAAATTTTGGGTTTCAAGGACTACAAGCACAACTCAAATTTTCTACTTCTATAACCCAAATATGGAAATTTTGAGTCTTAACGACTACAGATGCTCTAATACGATAAGGTACCTTTTTCTATCAAAGCAAGGCACAGACGTAGAGTGTATGAACAATTTCGTACTTTATAAGGTCCCAATCATTCCTTAACAAAACATATGCAGTTAATCAAATTACATGCATATTTAAATTATTACCTTCAGAAGACAATCCACCTAAACCACAAACTGGCAAACTGACATACTAGGAATGTGTAACAAATCCGAGAAAGGCTTAGATTAGAATGATTGACCACAATATGAATTTTAATTCTCTTAAACATCTTAATTAACTATCAATGAGTTGCAGCATGAAAGAATGTTGTTGCCTTGGTAAACAAGTTGTTTTTAATATAAAAGTGAAAGGAACTGTTATTTTGTTTATAGTACAAGAGGAAAAAAACTTGGTAATCAAAAATGAAATATTAACCAAAGAAGCAGCTCCACTTTTTCACATATCTCTGGATATAGTTAAGTTACTAAAGCTTCCCTAAAAGATTTAAGGCTGATACAAAGTTTGGATTGAAAAAATACCTTCGCTTCTTCAGTAGCCAGGATATAATCTCTATCATTCTGGAAAGAAAAGACCGTTTAGCAGAATATCTAATAAGAAATGTAAATAAAATTTAAGAGAATTTACCAATTGCAATAAAAATGATGTGTGCAGCAAAGAAATTAGATATGCTGAAATAAAACTAAAAGTTTCAAACATCAATGTCAATCTGCAATAAACAGCATACTGTCGAATATGTATCATCCGATTAAATAGTAAAATTTTAAATTTTTAAGTAGAGAGGAGGGGGAAAGGAAGACAAACATAAAAATAAAATGTTAGAAACAGGACCATAATTAAAAACACTGAATGAGTATCATCAGATTAAATAAAAAGACTCCTCAATATAACAAGTGGTCTTTGGTATCATATTACACAGTCTGGAGTTAATTCCCCCAACAAGGAAGCATGGACACAGACACAAACATGCCAACATAGCAGTTCCTTATACGTGGCTTGAATCATCTCGGCAGGCCAACAAGAAGTTCAATCAAATGAGACTGAACAGCAAAGACTAAATTCTCTTGCTCATTTCACCTAGTAGTCAAGAAACACGGCTTCCCCTCTCGTGTGCATTATATAAGATTATACATTTATCTCCAACCTATGATTTCCAAGAAGAACGTGGGAATTATTTTTTCTATCAATCTTCAGTGCGGGAACATACAATTTCTCATCAACATCCTTCTTTCTTCATGATTAATCTTGGAAATGGTAAAAATATCTTCCCTAATGTACAAGAGCAATTTATGCCATCAGATTTATCAATTTACAACAACAGAAGATTCTGAGCATTATCTGTCACATAGCCGAAGATCTCGCCTTCTTTTATTCATCATTTCCTTTTAGTATTAGGTAAGCGTGTTTCTGTGAAACAAAGTGAATGGTAACACAGAAAAATGAGTTTCAAACAAGGGATGGTACTTACACTGGCTAAGAAGTTGGTTCAGATTGAAAAAGGCTGATTCAGAGGGTAGGGTGTAACTTTTACTACGAAAATTGACCCAAAAAAAGAATACTTCCCTCATTAATAAACCATAGAATAATAGAAAAATTGACCCCCCCCCCCCCCCTTAAGGCATTAACAATATAGGAGGCATTAGTTTAAACCAAATGAAAATCAACCCCATTGTGTCCTTGGCATAACTAGTACCAAGATGGGCTTTATCGAAATGAATAAGTAGTGATCTTTTAGGAAATCAAATTTCTTATCAAGATATTTCTGACTCTAATAGAAAAAGGAACTACTTTCTAGATGTTGAAGGACTAAAACATGTGGAAGCTTAACAGATCTTATGAGAATGATAACTATTTTCTATAAATTAGTCATTGCATCTACTCCTTCTTCACTAATATTCATATTGTCAACACAAAGTATCCCAAATAGGAGAAATATCATGACGAGAAAAGGAAAAACACAGAACCACAAACCATGGATTCAAATGGATCTCTAATGGCAACAATTTGAAGAGAGAGGCCCCTTACTTCTATTCACTTTTAGGAGCTCATAGTTCCGGGGTGGAAGTGAAAGGAGCAACTGCCCATGAATATTTGAGTTTCTTTTAGCTACCTCCCCCAAGTCTGAGAAAGTTGCAAACCACCCAGTCTTTTTGAGTTTTTTCCCCAAGTAGGCCCTCTGAAATTTAAGATAGTTGCAAAATTTTCCCCTCAATTCTAAATTAAAATTATCTAGAGAGAGAAAGTAAGCCTCCTAATATGATAATTAATTAAGAGCTATCCAAGCTCTTTGATCTTTCAAACGAAGTTAGCACAACTATCTTCCCACACCCGCACTACCAATAATTTTTTCCCCCGCCTTTGTTAGTACTTAGATGCTTAAACCTCAGTACGCTTCACTGCTCTACCACGTCTCGCGATGTTGGCAGTGCCATTTAAGCACCACCGTGCACAGCTCTATGGACCCCTTCCCTCTCCATTCCCTCTCCTTCTAACTCCTCTTATTATTAGGGGCCCACAATAGTTATGAGTCAGCTAAAGACTGCTCAATACAGCCCAATTGCCACACCACACATTTCTTCTGAATTTCCTGATCTCCAAACTCATCTCCTCCTCTCCCCTCTCCACTCTCCTCTCTGGGGCCTAGGAGTTCACATATCAAACACTACTTTTTGTTCTATCGAGTATTGCATCTATACAGAACAGCACTGATTCAGATCTCAAGTCTTGATCTGCTCTCCAAGTCTCATTCTCTTCCAGAGGCTATACCAACACTCATTAATCCATTTTATCCTCTAAGTTGACATGTTGCTTTGAATAATTTTGCCGAAAAATTTGAGACTATATCATATTAATTTTCAAATCAACAATCAATATAATAATAATTAGACTAAGAAATTGTATGGGGGTTAATGAGTAAGCAATATCTTCATGAAATATATTTAAAATGATTTGAAACATTAGTAATGTCTTAATTATCAAACATTCACAAAATATGAAAGCAAACTAATGTATATAGTGATCTAATGACCTCTGACAAAGTACCCATGTTATAATGGATAGTGATGAACTTCAGTAACTTATTTTGGCCATTTACAAAGATTTGCGACAAACCCACATCTAGTTTTGTGACAAAGATTTAGATTAACTAATGGTTGTCTAAGAGATTTGAAAACAAAATCCAAAATTGTGAAATGATCAGGTAAATATGTGGATGAAATAATCAAAAAGGGTGTCAACTGAACCATGGTTTTCAATTAAGAAAAAATAATACATTTTAGTAAGAAAGTATATATCATTAACAATAGTATATCTTGACCAAAATCCACATAATGGAATATAGCATTTTAGATAAATTACTTTAGGACAAAAATAGTAAATAAGGTAAGCAATAATTTGAAATGAAAATTTCCGTTTCACAAGAAGCACATTTTAATTAAAACAAATTTTATAGTTTCCTACTCATATATTAAAAGCCCTAGCTCCATCACCAATGTAACGTCTTTCGTACAAGTTGCGACATTGTTAGGAATGAAATGTATGGAAGGGGTTAAAGTTCTGTTTATACATTTATTAGATAGGGTTGGTCATTGGATTAACGTCCAATATCTTCCAAACATAAGTTTGAACCATTGGTTTACATCAAATGGTGTATTTAGCATCATAGCACTTTCTAATGGACCAATGTGTAAAGACCAGACCAACGCAAGTGAAAGAGAGAAATAGAGAGAGGAGATGAAATGCCTGAACGTTCTCTTCACACAATTTATAAGATATGGATGGTTCCAATATCGTCCAAACAGAAGTTTGGACCATTGGTTTACAGCCAATGGTATATTTAGCATCATGGCACTTTCTATTGTCCAAAGTAGTAAAGATCAGACGATTGGATGTTAGTTCAATAGTCCAAACTTATCTACCTACTTATCAACGGTTATCAAGTGTTTTATATATATGCGTGTGTGCGCGCTATTAGTTTAAGGGAATTATTGGAACTCCATGTCAATTTTCGTTCATTATAGGCTCCAGGGTAAATTCTAGAAACAGTGTTATTGTTGTTGGTGTCACAAAAATAATTATGTAAGTAAAAGCATTTTAAAGGAGGAGCATTTTTCAAGAAAGCGGGTATGACAATTAGCTTAGTGTATCAAATTGAGTTAAAATTGGTCGTCTTTGAACCAAAAGAAAGAGTTATTAAAAATATTCTCTAGTTTTCTCCAAATGCTTATGAAAGTTCTCATTCAACTCATCCTCCAATTAAAATTGATGGATCATCATGGTAGCATATATATCTCCTGCAACATCTTCGTATTTAATTGACAATGATCCTTCTAATAACTCTATATAAATCCCTTTGACTAGCAACATACCTTGATACTAACATCAGAGGCTAGCACAATATTATAGTATAGGAGATTTTAAACCTCATGGCCCTCTACCTCCATGAGCCATTACTCCATCGGGCTTTCGCCCATTGTAGAAAATTCCGTCCTTCAATAGACACTGGATAGTTGAGAAAATCTTTTTAATAGATGAATAGATGATATTTTTGATTAGATGCCAACTCTCATTTTGCTTGGCAACTATCAACAACAGGAGCGAGAAGTTTCACAACTAATTAATTCAAATTTATATAGTGGGCCCAAACCATGTTAGCCAAAACTTAGCTCGGGCTCAGCTAAAGGAATTTTAGAAAATAGCTCTTATTGGATAAGATTATATGGTACATGCAAACTCTCAGTTTCGTTGGTAGCCATCAAGAACAAGAGAAGTTTCACAACTAATGAATGCAACTTTATATATTGGCATTCTGGGTGGAAACCATGTTAGCCTGGGATCAACCAAAGGAAATTTGGAAAATAGCTCATCGTGTATAACATATCCCTGACCAAGCTAACCAGTTGACTGCCCTTGATGACAAGGTACAAACAATGCCACAATGGTGGGAAATTACTTCGGACATCCGACACATTATTTTCTAACAAAACCATCAAATTGCCGACATTTCAAAATAATTCCTGATCAAACCATCTTCCAAAGGAATAGGGAAAAAGCTAAAAACCCCTCTTTAACATTTTTTTTAAAAGTTAATAAACCCCTACTGTTAATTTTTAAGTCAATTTACCCCCTTTGAAGTTGGTTTCTTTCATTTTGCCCACCTAAAATGTTACGTGAAAAGACTATTCTACCCTTTCTCTAATTTCTATTCATTTCTTGGATTTTTTTACTTTCCCTTTTCCTTATCTTCTCTATTATTCACTATTCAACTAGGGTAAAAACTTCCTCTCATCCAGTGTTTTAAATAACGGCTATTACAACTGTTATACTAGCCGTTATAATGTTTTAGCTAGGTTACCGTTACCAAAATGGATTTTCGAAAACGAATAACGATTTTGACCCGTTACGGTCGTTATAAGACACGTTACAACTGTTATATCGCCCATTACGGCCGTTATATCACCCGTTATTTGACATAATCAGCAGATTGATATCAACCCAATATTGAAAAATAACAGTGATTTGGATTCTTTGGGGCTTAGATTCAAACACAACGATAACCCCAATCTAATTATCAAATCTGTATATTTAATAGTAAAAAAGAAAATAAGAAAGCAAAACCTTATCGCCAATTGTACTCAGCAGCTTCTCTGCTCAAACCTAATTTTACAAAAGCTTGATGTCGCCTCTTGTATTCGTCATCTTCGCCAATTGCATTCTTCACTATTAAGTCTTTTTTCTTATGTTATAAACTTATAAAGTATGTTTATTCTTTAATATGTGAATATCTTTCTTTTGTGTATTATATTGCAATTTCATGTAGGTGATTATATATTTTGGTTTTAACTGATATATTGCTTGTGTGAAATTGTTGGTATTTGTGATACATAAAAATAATATATGTAATGGTCGTTTAAAACCTTAAATCACGTTTAAGATATATATTTTCCTATGTCATAGCAACCTGATATTTTTTAAATATCACCAATATATCGCCAATATTCAATATATGATATGAATTTTTGTCATCCGATACAATTTCGATATCCGAAATTTAAATCGTTGCTCACATCTCCTTCATTTAATCTCGCTTACGAAAACGAATTCACTAATTTCGCAGTGAAATCTCATCTCTAGTTGAATTCTTGTAGTATTATGGTTTCGGTATTGATTTGGGAGTGAAGAACTCGGGTTTTTTGTTTGCCAAATTTAACTCAAGAAAGGTTGTCTTCATATTGTGGTTGATTTAGGCTTTTCACCTTACAAATTAGGGTTTTCGTCTACCATGTAATCTAAAAGTAAGGAACTTTAGGGTTTGCACATGTGTTGCTTTCGATATTAGAAAAAGTAAAAATTCAAATAAATTCGATAAGTTTCCAACTTAGCTAGGGAGATATCTTCAAATTCACATCTCGGCCCTAAAAAATAAAAATTCACACCGTGATCAACATTAGAAAAAATATGTGTATACAAATTTTCAAAGAAATTCGATAAGTTTTAACCTTTCATCATGCAACCTACAGATGGAGTACTTTTACTCTATAAAACGTTTTTTTGTCACATGAAAAACTGTTATAACTCGTCAAATTCTTTTGAAATTTTGAAAACAAAAACTTTTAAATTGTAGATCACACCTAATGGTGTGGATTTTTTTGGAGGGTCGCGATATGAATTTTGATGTCTTCCTAGCCAAAAGCTAGGGTGACACTTGCTCCCTTATTCTCTCTCCATGCACATATAATTATATTGATCTATTGGAAATAGCTCTTTTCAGAAAAAGAAAAATACACAAACCACAAGAGTATATTAGGAAAAAACATATCTTACCTGCTCATCACCAGAAACAAATGGTAAAGATTCCTTCTCTGGCATGTTAGGATATTTTGTTTGATGTGATCTTCGTGTCCTGACAATCAAGTGGGCTTCCAAGCCTATACTATCTCCCTGCCAAGAAGAGTTTGCCTCAGGAAAGCTTTTTCTGATCATAGGCGGAAAAAAAAATAGTGCTAAACTTACTCAGGAGATCACTAGAATCATTGAGAACTAATTACTACTTTTGCTAAATGTATTAAACGATCAATGCCATCCAAAACTTGGAAGAGAAGAAATTTTAGGGAGTTCCTAATATGTAAACAGCCATTTACCTGATCCAGAGAATCTGCAAGGTCATAGAAAAACAAAAAGTGTAAATATACATAGTGAGCAAAAAGATTTTAATGGGTCAGAAGTGAGTAATATCTCACCCCCAATCAGATCTTTCCCCTCAAACTCTGTGTCAGCGACATCATCATTTTCTGGACTGACTTCCCTGCTGACTGACATTGCTTACGTTGATCACTACATCAGGAAAGAATTGAATATTTTCTGCAAGATAATTAAGAAACCAATCTGCGAGATTCACCTTTCTCATTAGTGTAGTTTTTTAGAAGCTCCTCAATTGGTAGATCAACTTCAGCCTGCAAGGCTGCCAGTTCTTCTTTACGCTCTTCCTCGGTGATATGATTCTCATCTTCCTCAAGAGTATTTTCATCATCATCCTTTAATCAAAGAACGTGTGTTAACGTCAACATACAATTATCCCACAGAGAGTATCCCACAGAGAGAGGGGGAGAGAGGAAAAAAGAAAACCAATCCAGCAGACATCTAAATATGCCGATTGGGACCCATTAGAAGAAAATGAAGATAATTCCAGCATACCAACTACCAAGTATACAAGAGAAAAAAAAAAATACCAAGAGTGAGTATAAAGTTGCAAACAAATATAAGTTGCATACTATTTGGACATGACAACGTAAAATGTCTATGTTTTTGCTCATTTTGAATTAAATAGCTCATACGCTTCCATGGGTCATTGTTTTCAACAACTATAATTTGGGCAACACAGGCGCATGTTGTTGGGATTGGGGCGTCAACCAACGCCCGTTGTCGTAGCGGAACTAATAGAGCAATGAGGAAGTCGAAGTAGACGAGACGAATAAATTGAGCAAGCAAGTAGATCCACCAAACTAACATAAACACACCGATGACTTATCCCGGTTAGCTTTTGCTTAATCCGGAGGAAAATACAGGGAGATCTGATATTCAACTAGAAAAGATTACAAGAAATTATTGATTCACTCAATATAAGGAATTAAACTCACTCACCAAGAACTATCTCTCTCTCGAGCCTCTCTTTGCAATGGAGAAAATAATCTATGAAGTACTCTCTCTCATATTAGCAGTGTTCTAAATGGCGTCCGCCTCGGACGCCTAGGCGGCGCCTAGGCGCTCAGATGGAGGAGAACGAACTGCCTTTGCATTAGGCGGTGGTCTAGGCGGTTAGAGACGATTAGGCTGCCGTCTTGTTGAGTATGCATCCGTGGCGCCAATTAGGTGGACGCCTGATGTCCAACGACTAGGCGTTTTTTTATTTTTTTAAATTTTAAATACTATAAAATAACACAAAAAAGAAAACTACTATTAATTTATTAATCTGTTATATACTATGTATGGATCTTAAGTAGTAGTGGAATTGTTTTTACTTTTTTTAATATTATTGGTGATAGATTGCACATATTACACCTATTAAACATTAAAATAGCACATGTTACACATATTACATCTATTGGCATATTGCACATGTTACAATTGGACAATTGTTTTTTTTAATTGCACATATTACACATTAATTGCACGAGAAAGTTTTTTATGCAAAAACACCCTTTAATTACACATTACACAAGAACATGATGAATATTTGCAATTGGATTGCATAATTATACTTACGATTGAAAAATAGGGCTGAAATTAACTAAATCGGCAAAATGAATTCAACCGCCTAGGCACCCCTTGACTGAACCGCCACCGCTAAACGCCGTTTACAACCTTGTATATTGGAGGAGTTTACAATATATATAGAAGAATAGAGAGAAAACCTAGGTCTAATCTTGATTCTCAGTCGTCCGATATAATCTGGAAAAGAAGTAACTGAATAGGAGCTGCACGATCTAACTTGGAGTTGAAGATTTGGTTGAAACGACCTAACAAATCGAAGCCCAAAAACGAACACAGCGCCGCGGTCGGTCAACCGTCCAACAAGACCGGTCGACCGTACCACTTTCTGACATTCCATGTACTACGAGCGGTCAGGGGTGCGGCCGACCGCAACATAGGACAATCAACCGCAACTATACCAGCACCTTGCTGCTGCTGTTTTCCCTTCTACTCACTTCGACGCTTCGACCTCCGTACTTCATATTACCTTTTTCTAATCTGAACAACGAGTATATAAGACATAATCCTAACAAACTCCACCTTGGATTGCATACGAGTGCTATCACATGATGTGTTACTCATCTCCAAACTCTAATGAATTCCACTTGCAAAGAAAACTTAGAACAATAGCTTCTTCTTCTGGTTGAACTGATCTCTACCCAATCTCACCAAATTCAGTATACCCCTTCAAGGGTACACCTCCGTAGATGTACTCACGAAGTTGCCAAACTCCGTACGAACTCCACCTACCCTTAGGCTTTCACCACCTCTCGACGATATTCGAACGTCATGGTCTCGTCTTGATGATTCTAGTTGCGGCAAACTAGCTGAGCTTGCGGGAATAATGGGAAAAGAACTATCAACCCCTGTGCAGGATTTTCGAATTCCCCAAAGCTTGTAGAGATTGTGTTGGCTTGGCCCAACCACTCTCATACCTCTAATCACCTCACGACGACCTTGAAAAACAGACAGAACTCCACCTCGAGCTGTGTACATGCAGTCCCGTGCATCAAGAGTTCCTAAGGAAATCAGATTACGTTTCAACAGAGGAATATGCAAAACATCCCTTAAAGTGAACATATTTAGACCTAGCATCTTCAACTCAATTGTCCCCTCACCCACTACTTCACAAATCTTCCCAGTTCTCGTTGTCACACAACGCCCCGTAGTAGACTTATAAGTAGAAAACAACTTCCTCTCGGAGCAAATATGAGAAGAACTCCCTGAGTCAAGAAACCAACTAAAATCCACTTCTAAAGAATTTGAACCAAGAAGACACGAACCACCTGAATCAAAGACAACTACATCAGCGGCTGAACTCCCATTCTTTGCGTTCTTCTGATTCTGCAATTTCCAACAGTCTTTCTTGATATACCCTGGCCTCTTGCAATATCAGCAACGGATCGAATCCTTTTACAAAGCACTTTGTCTTCCCCCTGAAGGACCATCCACTGCTAGACAACTTGTAGGAATAGACGATGATGATTTATAGGTCTTCTTCCTAAGTTGATTTTCCTTCAATGCTTTGATTATACCATCTACCGAAATACTCTCCTTGGCAAATCTACCATGTAGATGAAAGGCTCATATGAATCCGACAGTGAATATATCAGGTTGAAAGCTTTATCTTCCTCACACACATCTGCGTTGATCGCCTTAAATTCAGATAATACCTTATTGAACTCTGTAATGTGGTTTTGGAGATCGGTACCTTCCTTCATAGATAAACGAAACAACTTTCTCTTCCAATGCATCCAATCTAATAACGACGAACCATAGTAGTCAGCTATGAGTTTTTTCCACAAACTCACCGCATCAGTTTCTTCAAGAAATCTGCACTTGACCTCGTCCGTCAAGGATAGTCAGATCAGACTTATGGCTCTTTCACGAATATCTTCCCAACCGTCATCCTTCATATCAATTGACTTTTCTTTCTTCTTAACAGCTAACTGCAAACGTTCTTAAACAAGAACATCATACATGTCAGTCTTCCAAAGATTGAAATTGATCTTTCCATCGAACTGCTTAATCTTCAAAATATTGTGGCCTGTCATCTTAACCAAGGAACTCGGCAACCTGAAGCTCTGATACCAGTTGTTGGGATTGGGGCGTCAACTAACGCCCGTTGTCGGAGCGGAACTAATAGAACAATGAGGAAGTCGAAGTAGACGATACGAATAAATTGAGCAAGCAAGTAGATCCACCAAACTAACACAAACACAACGATGACTTATCCTGATTAGCTTTTGCTTAATCCGGAAAGAAATATAGGAAAATTTGATATTCAACTAGAAGAGATTACAAGGAGTTATTGATTCACGCAATACAAGAAATTAAACTCACTCACGAAGAACTATCTCTCTTTCGAGCCTCTATTTGCAATGGAGAAAATAATCTATGAAGTACTCTCTCATATTGGAGGAGTTTACAATATGTATAGAAGAATAGAGTGAAAACCTAAGTCTAATCTTGATTCTCAATCATCCGATATAACCTGAAAAAGAAGTAACTGAATAGGAGCTGCATGATCTAACTTGGAGTTGAAGATTGGGCTGAAACGACCTAACAAATCGAAGCCCAAAAACGAATACAGCGCCGCGATCGGTCGACCGTCCAACAAGACCGGTCGACCGTACCACTCTCTGACATTCCCTGCACTACGAGCAGTCGGGGGTGCGGTCGAGAGTGCGGTCGACCGCAACATAGGACAGTCAACCGCAACTATACCTACACCATGTTGCTGCTGTTTTTCCTTCTACTCACTTCGACGCTTTGACCTCCGTGCTTCATATTACCTTCTTCTAATCTGAACAACGAGTATACAAGACACAATCCTAACACATGTCGCATGCAACTGTTTACCAAAATTTATATGCATAAACACATTCGTAGTTGATAGAATCAATGTTCTAAACCATGGAATGTTAGGTGGCAGCTTTCCATCGTTTCGGGCCACTTTTATTTTTTTAAAAATATATGCAGATGTAAAATAGCTGGTGCCTATTCATAATGAGGAGCATATTCACTATACTGAACATACTTATGCCGCCTAACTGAGGCCTGAAGCTGCGCACGATTTAATTCAATTGAAGTTTTGTATAAAGATAGCTATCCTATTCAATTAACGCAGTTTTGTACCAGTAATCCGACTCAAAATTAAAATTATACAATATTCAAGTTTCCCAATCTTAAAAGTTTTGTGTTTAAAACAAGGTTACTGGCAACAAGGAATGCTTTGATACATCGAGAAAATACGAGAATGTGGATTGCTACCTGTCCAAAAATGTGCTACACTAGGGATAGGCTTCTTCAGGCCACTTGATCCGAAAGACTTGATCAGAAAGGAATATTATTTTCTTCAATATAGAAATGATTCTTATAGTGCTACAAAAGAGTTATGCATATGGATTATGATATAATATATACACAACGCTAAAGTTAGATGATTTAAAATGAGGTCAATGTGCATCTTGTTAATAAATAATAAACTTCGACTGTGTAGTGAATTCCATCATAGTGACTTGCTATTAATTAAAAAAATCAAAATCCATATTTGAATAGACAAGAAATTAGCTTCATTGCAGAGTAAATGTAAGTATGACTATACAAAAGTCTATTTTTGCAATGACCTTTAATTTGATTGACATTCACTTTTGACCAAAAAAAAAAGTGCCTAGTTGTCCAGTGGTAAGCCGTAAGTCTATTTGATTGTGAGCAAGAGGTCTGGGGTTAAAACCCCGCTCGCACCAATCCCTAGTTATGGGATGAGCATCTGTGTGTGGGGTAGGTGTGTGCCTACAACCTTGTTTTAAAAGATAGATTAAATAAATAAAAATTAAATTTAAAAAAATTAATAACAAAATATAACAAGGATGGTAAAATAATGAATTTAACTCAAACCAAATCCCAAAATATGCGTAGTTCAGAGTTCTATTAGAACAACCATTTTAATGGCATGCCAGAGCAATAATGCAAATAACCTAGTGACCCATGCCAATCTATCAGGTAACGCCGTTAATTAGCTTTTGTCTTCAACATATTAGTTACCTGTTTATTTCGCATGCAAGCTATAAAACTATGAATTTTCATGTTTGTTAGAATACAAGTGCAATTTCCTCAACCCTTCTAGAACTTTGAAATTTTAGCCTAGTGGTAGGTTCATTCACATGGGATCAGGGCAGCCCATGTTCGAATCTCGCTGGGTGCGCTTCATATGTTTTCAAAATTTTAAAAAAATGTTATCTCGCTGCGCACATCCAGGTCTCGGCTCACAATTTCTTAGGCATTATCTCATTTTCTTCGGCCTACTAACAATGGGCTCTCGATGAGGTGTGTTAGAATACAAGTGCACATCCCTCAATCCTTCTGGAACTTCGAAGTTTTAGCCTAGTGGGAGGATCTTTCACAATATACATCTAGTAGGCATTTTGGAATTAATAAATGTAACAGTTGCCCACAAAAGTTTGCTATTTATCTTCATATGATTACACAGTATTCTATACTTTCCCTCTGAATGCTATATATGAGATCCCATGATATGACAAGGTTCATTGGAAGTGTCACAAGGAAATACAAAAAATCTGGTAAGAGAAATGGCGTACCAACTCATCTTCACTCTGAACTCTAAAATCATCATCATCAATCTCCATGGACTCCAGGTTGGATGCTGTAAGGAAGGGTTTTTTCGCCTTTTAAACGATACAAAATAGAATGTCACCAGTGAATGCAAGAAAACTATTGCCTACCTGGACTTTTAGATTTTTCCTTGTCAGCTTCTCCACCTGAATCGTTTACTTCGTTAACACCCGAAGTTATTTGTAGTGGCTTAATAGCAGATGGCATAGCCACAAGATTCTCAGCCAGCATAGTGGAATACCTGAAGCAAGCGCAACAACAAATCATAAAACCAAACGAGAAAATTTGACCAACAGTAATTGCAACAAATGAATCCAAAATAGAGGAGAAAAAACAACCTACCTTTCAGTCTGGCCTAAAAGAAAGTCAAGCTGTTTATCAAGAGCCTTCTTCTTCTTTTCCTCGACCTCCAATTGATACTTGTACAGAACCTAAAATTGCATGTGTTATATAAAAACCTTCACATCAAAGTACAAATGTAAAATGTCAAAACTCATTTACCAGCTTCTCTATTTTTATCCAAAACTTCTTCACATCCTTTGAAATATTCAATGCAACTTTTCTCAACCGTTGTTCTTCTTCCTGGAAACAAACCAAACAACAATTACTTTCAAAAATATAACGAGAAATCAAAACACCACTAATGCACCATCAAAAAATACCCATGTAATATTTGTTCAAAGTACTAAAACCCCAGTATTGGTCAACGCACAAAACCACCAAATAAGGCTCTTGTTCAAAGTGCTAAATGTTACTTAGATAATAGTCCTAGAAGATGCAGAAAAAAACACGTAAAGCACACGTGCTACTGTGGGGAACTCTCATTGATGACAAAGAACAAGTTTTTCGCATTTTACTCTAACTAATTATAAAACCATAAATTAGAATTGGGCGAAAGCAGACCTTCACTTTCTTCTCTTCCCTGGTTTCATGATGCAGATTGCTCTTGCTGACTCGAATTGCCACTCTCTTCGCCTGAGCCAGCTTCCATTTCCTCTCCGATTCGAAGTCCTTTTACCCCAAAAATAAATATATAAATAAATACTAAATAAAATGCGAAAAAACCTCCAAGCTCATTTTGAATGCATTACCTTGGAGAGCCAAACCATCTCCTCCAGTACGTGATCCCAGTGCGTCTTCGGCCTCGGGGGCTCTTTCGGGGCATCCAAAGCCTATACAACACAAAAAGCAACCATTATCTTTTACTTTTATTCAAAAAAAAGGAGAAATTATGGAAATTAGGTTCTTGAGCTGACCTTTTGACGCCGAGCTCTCGAGTCGTGGTCAAGCTTCGATCTTGGACCTTTCGACGCCATGGCTGCTTCGTTTCCAAAAATCAAAGCAGCGAAAAGAGGGGAGGAGATGAAGACGGTGAATATGGAAGGGCCGAGGTTGCAAGGAGCTGGGGGTTGGTCGGTAGATCGGAAAAGAGATAGAGAGAGATTGGGTTTTGGGGGAGTTTGGTCGATTTTTGGGGAATCGAGGAAGAAAGGAGAAACTCGATCGAGCCCTAAATGAAGTAAAGGATATTGGGGTAGCTCGGTACGGGTCGGGTCGGATTTATAAGTGTGCCTAATGAGACCCGCCATGCTTTGGTTTTTCTATGATTTTTTTAGAAGGGAAGTTTGCATCCAGGTCCCTAACAGACTACGATTCTGTATAGTTATCGCCTACTGGATTGACAATTGTGTAAAGTAACATTCCCAGAGATGTGGGGCCCACTTAAAAAGTAGTTTGTGTAGACAAGTATGGATACGCACCTATCTCTCCATTTAAAATTTTATAGAGACAAGTATTTACGTATAGGGGATATGTATCTATATGAAATAATACACTCTATATAAACGACAGTTCATCCCCTTCCTTGTCCTCTTTAAATCAACTACCAATACAATGTTGGGTTTATATTTTGCATTCCATGATCAATTTGGAGAAAATACCCTGAAGCAAGAAGATGATTTGAAGCTGTTCCAGCTCGACCTCCGGCGGCATCGCTGGACGCGGCGGGTCGTCTCCTCGACATTCGACCTGCACCAAATCAAGGTTTGGGGGTTCAAGAATGAGGGGAGGAAGAAGATGAACAGTGGACAAAGAGTCTCAAATTCTATTCATATCTGAAAATGATACACCACATGGTCTATTTATACATTTGAACTCAACTCAAGCACGGACAAGGCACGTGCTCAGCTGATTAGTTAGGCCATTGAGAAATGGGTCCCAATTCTAACAACAAACCAACCTTTGCCAGCTGGCCTGTCTTTTACAAATAACCCCCTACAAGACCTGAAATTACTTACAAACAGATACACTGATACATCAAACAAACATACTGATACATCTCTCCTCCTCCTTCAGTCGACTTATAGCATCTTCAGTCGGCTGTCGTGAACAAGCTCTGGTGAGCTTGGAACAATCCTTCCCCCATATAAAGGAGCATCCATGGTGCTCCGAAAAAGAAGAAACAAGATGGTAGCTCTTTTCTGCTGCTTTGGCTTCTTCAACCTGGGATTTGAACTCAGCAAGCAGTTTGATTCTATCTTTGACATCAGTCAAGGCACTAAGTGTTTGCTGAGCTGAAAGAGGATCATCCCATAATGAACTGTCTGCAGCCTTCTTCTCTAGTAAAGCACATTCAGTTTTCAACCTTTCAAGACCACATGAGAGTCTGATGTCCTCAACACGTTCAGCAGTAGTTTCAACATCCTTCCTCAAAGCATAAAAATCTTGCATTACCCACTCAGCTGTCTCAGAACTAAGTCCCACACTTGATTGACTTCCTGAGTTTGCAACCTGCACTGGTTGCATTGTCACCTTCGAAGCTGGTTCTTCATAAGATTTTGTTCGAACAGTTGACGGCCGCCAAGAACCACCTCTATCCACCGATTCCTCTTCACTATATCCAGACATCCAATGCTCCTCTGGTCGTAAATCTGGCTCCAAATCCTGATCAGATTCATTTGGTGCCCGCTCATCACCTGCACCTATGATACCCGACCTTGGTACAACCTTGGGGACAACAGCGTTTCCAGCACTACCACAAATTTGTTCAAATGGCATCATTGACGAGTGGCTAACAGTCCCAGAGGGGAAGCTCATGCAACCTATAGTATCCATGGAAGTACCAACATTTTGACCACTAACCTCAGTACAAGTTTTTGATTTCTGCAGATTGTTTCCCACATTTCTATGAGCACTTCCTCTGCTACTCCCTTCTGTACTTGGAAGCTTATGCCCTTCAGATTGTGAATTACTGAAATTGTGACCAAGCACCATTGTCAGTGCATCAAACACCCCAACTTCAATAAAATTCTCTTCACTAGAAGCTCCAAGCAACAAACCACGAGCTTTTTTAGGTGGCGGCCATCCATTGAGTACTAATTTGTTACTAGAAAACTCTCCAATCACCTGATTCGCAAGTACCAGAAGAGTACTGAACTTTTGATTAGGAAGCTGCTTTTCCAGAGGCTTGTGAGAGAAATAGCTCAGGACTTCAAAACTGACTTGCGTTTTCAGAGCCATGCTGTGTTGGCACTGCAGGAGGCAGCAGAGGCATATCTGGTGGGTCTTTTTGAGGACACTAACCTGTGTGCCATCCATGCCAAGCGTGTTACCATCATGCCAACGGACATTCAGCTTGCACGTAGGATAAGGGGTGAGAGGTAATAAAGGTGATGTGAGGTAGTGAGAAGTTACTACATCTTCAGCATATAGAAACTTCCCTTTCGTTTCCAACCCAGCAATATGACCAGCCTTCTGGTTACTTACCAACCCAAAATCTACTAACTGCTGCTCTATATTGATGAACCCAACATCTTGCTTCAACGATGCCTCATGTACATTTTTCTTCATTAATACAAGCCAAGCCATATCTTTCCCTTTTCCTCGAGTTAGATCCTTCGCAGCTTGCTGTACTTTTGGTTCAATAAGAGGTAGCTTGCTCCCTTTAGCATCGGACTTTGTTTGGTAGAAAATCACTTGTGCATTTTGACAAACATGTGGTGCTTGAACAAGATTTGGAACAAGATTTGAAGGAGGCCTCACATCATCCTCTTTTAACACTGAATGATGACCACATTTGTTGTTGCCAGCCTTCGTATCACACTCCTTCATATCACTATCTTCAACTGCGGTAGCCTTGTTTTTAGAAACAATTATTTCCTCATCTACTGAATTAAATTTTGAGTTTGCATCGACAGGATGATGGCCAATAACATTCTCCAAACAAGTGAAGTCTAGTGGATTTAACCCCAGTTCAAATCTTTCACTAGCAAAACACTTAGGGCACAAATCATAATCAGACACTTTGTTGCAGTTGTAACGTTTGTAGGAACAATCAACTAAGCAAAGATTGCAATCGTACTCTTCCGATGTGGCTGATGGAAAAGAAGTAATTGATCGAACCCGCATACCTGGTCGTTGTGGATGATGAGTTCCTGATCTTCTGCTACCTTGATGCTGATATGACTTTCCAACTTCTCTATGTTGTTGGTAATAGCTTGAATGCTGATGTCGTCCATGACTGAATCTCGAATCTTGATTTCGACCGGATCTTGACTCTTGATTTCTTCGCCCAAATCTACACTGTTCGTTATGTTCTTCATCCCTTCGATTCATCGCCATTCCCAATCTATCAATTCGATTTTCAATTTCTTGATTGACTTCTTGGTCAAGAGGTCGATGATCTTGAAGCTGATGACGAGACTCATGGATCAGTCGATGATCTTGAAGCTGATGCTGATGACGAGACTCAAGGATCAGTCGATAATCTTGAAGCTGATGCTGATGACGAGACTCAAGGATCGATCCTTCTAGGTAATCAAGAACCTCCAACTCTATTTGCTCAAGACATCGTTCAAATCGCCGTTGCAGGATCTTCAGCTCTGATACCATTGTTCCAGCTCGACCTCCGGCGGCGTCGCTGGACGCGGCGGGTCGTCTCCTCGACATTCGACCTGCACCAAATCAAGGTTTGGGGGTTCAAGAATGAGGGGAGGAAGAAGATGAACAGTGGACAAAGAGTCTCAAATTCTATTCATATCTGAAAATGATACACCACATGGTCTATTTATACATTTGAACTCAACTCAAGCACGGACAAGGCACGTGCTCAGCTGATTAGTTAGGCCATTGAGAAATGGGTCCCAATTCTAACAACAAACCAACCTTTGCCAGCTGGCCTGTCTTTTACAAATAACCCCCTACAAGACCTGAAATTACTTACAAACAGATACACTGATACATCAAACAAACATACTGATACATCTCTCCTCCTCCTTCAGTCGACTTATAGCATCTTCAGTCGGCTGTCGTGAACAAGCTCTGGTGAGCTTGGAACAGAAGCGAATGTTGGAAGAAGAAAGGAACAACAGCAACATGTCAGCATCTAAGGGTTTGGAGTGCTTATTCCGAGCCATTGATGAAAACTAGGGTTTGAGCAAACTCAATTTGGGGAAGAACACAAGTGAAATTTTGGATTAATTCTTGGATGTCTGTTACAATCGAGCTTTTTCTCCATTTTTTTGATAGAGAAGTACATGAGATGCACGTAACAACTACGGCCTAACTGTGCCCATTAACAAACGGGTGCTCATTAACTAACGGTTACCCATTTAAACTGATAAAGAACAAATACATAAGATACACAACACTCAATTACAAATAGAATTACAAACATAACAACTCTTGCTTTTTATCTTCATGGATATGATCCTTATCATTATGCTCCTCATGAGTAGTTTCTTCGCAACTCCATCTATATACTAGTGTTGCAGAGAATGATCCCTAACAACTCCACTCCCCTTACACTGAATTTGTCTCAAGTTCAAACTCAGGAAAATTCTTCCTCGTATCATCAGCATCTTCCCAAGTTGCCTCGCTAACAGACTTGGAAGTCCACTTAATCAACAGCTTTATTCATGCTCCCATAACTTTCTGATATAATCTTTTATCTAGGACACACTCAGGTTGTGAAGAGACGCTGGCCTTAGTCCACCAGTCGGGCAGATGAACAAAACGAATTGAAGAATGATCCCCATAGCACTTCTTCGACTTATAGACATAAAATACTGGATGAATAGCTGCTTTAACAAGAATATCTAACCTGTAAGCCACCTTGCCAAAACTTCCAATGACTTTATGGGGACCAAAGTATTTGGTAGCAAGTTTTTGAGGAATTTCATTACAAAAAGTAGTATGTCGATAAGGCTGTAACATCAAGAGAACCCAGTCTCCAACCTCAAAGCTCCTCTCTTTCCTTGTCTTTCCTTCTCTTGTCAACTTGCATCTTCGTTCTCTCTTGGGGAGCTACAATGTTGTCTTTCACGAATTTAAGTACAGCATCCCTTGACAACAATTCATCCTCCACACTTGGTGACTTTGTTGTCCCTTATACATATTGTTTAGGAGTTAGAGGATGCATGCCATACAAAGCTTCAAAATGTGTGATTCCAATAGATGCATGCCAATTGGTATTGTACCAATACTCGGCCCAACTCAACCACTTTGCCGACTCTCTTGGCTTTTAACCACACATACATCTCAAATACATCTCGACAACTTTGTTCACAGTCTCAGTCTGCCCATATGTTTGAGGGTGATAAGATGTCAAGGTGTTGAGTTTACTACCTTTAAGCTTAAATTTTTTCCCCCAAAACGTGCTAATGAAGATATGATCTCTATCAGAGATAATATTTTCGGCATCTCATAGAGCTTGCTTGACATTCTCCATGAAAACTTAAGCAATTGATTGTGGAATGTAGAGATGTGTCAAGCTGATGAAATGATCATATTTTGTAAGTCTATAAACCACCACCAATATAAAAGTCTTATCGCTACTTTCTGGTAAGCCCTTTATGAAATTCATGGAGATATCCTCCCATACCATCTCAGGAATAGGAAGAAGATGCAACAGACCAACAGGAAATACACTCTTATGTTTATTTTGTTGATCCAACACACATTCTCTCACATTCTTTTGATATCCTTGCTCATGTCCCTCTAAACGAATGACCTTCTAATTTTATGAAGTGTCTTATAAAACCCTGAGTGACCTCCTATGTTGATGTTATTTCTCCCTTAATATTGAAGCAGGAATCATAATAGTTTTACCTTTATAGTACCAAATTCCTCCTGTTAGATATTGTATTATATATATTTAGTCTCATATCGGGATATGTATTAGTTTAGTATTTGGTTCCCTCGTATATATAGGAGACATTGTACTATGTTATAATCAATCCAATAATACTTTCTCAATCTCTCTGTTTACTTTAGCATGATATCAGAGCGAGGTTACCCTAATCTCTTTTCTTTAACCCTAATTACATCATAATATACCCTCTACAAACATTCAACTCAACAAATTTTCCGACCTCCCTCCAGCAACACACCATCAACAGCAAAAGCGGCGACAACCTCCGACTACAACTCCTACAACTCCCGACCTCCCTCCTACTTCGACAACAATTTCCCGAATCCAACTTTGACATCATCTTCCAGTCGAAGTTCAAGGTGAACTTCTTCGACATCATCTTCCTGAATCCAACTTCAACATCATCTTCCAATCGAAGTTCAAGGTGGACTTCTTCGACATCATCTTCTCGAATCCAACCTCGCCTTCCCTACTTCCCAACTTCAACACCATCAACTCTGACGACCTTGCCTTCCCAAACTTCCGAACACCCGTATCCCTAACAGCCATCCAAAAACCCACTCCATCCTGAACCTCCTCCCTCCCGAAAATCCACTTTCAAATTCCTTCTGAAAACCCTAGACCCCTCATATTCTAATTCCCTACAGCCCCCTAATTTCTTCATCTTTGTCTCAGTCCAAACCCAAAATCTACCCAACCCAAATCCAAAACCCACTAACTCTATACCCGTCTTTACCCAAAACCCTAACCCTACAACCCGATTTCCACGCAAAAAAACCTGAACTCTAACCCTACCCGAATCAACCTAACACGAACACAATATCCAAATCCAAATCACACACCCAACCCCACACTCTGCCTATTTGCTGCTACTACCTTCAGTCGCCGCCGCCATCACCGCCGTCGCAAGTCGTAAAAAAAAAATAAAAAAAATAGAAATAAAAAAATAAAAAAATAAATATAAAAATAAATATAAATAAATATAAATAAATAAATAAATAAATAAAATTTGCAGGTTCTTCTCTAATGGAACATCAGTTTCACCAGTATCCCTTCGTCTCCACTGACTCCCCCGCTGCTACATCCTCCTCTTCCCTTTCCTTCACATCTCGATCCTCATCTAGATTCAAACAACAACAACGTCGAGCTCATCCTCATTCCTGACTCTTACATCCTCTCAACATCATACATAACCCTCCCCCACCCCTTCTTCTGACACCGGCAGCACCATCCAACTCCCTATCCCGATCTCGGCACCAGCAACATCATCGTATTCATTTTAATCTCTGCCACGACAACACCGGCCTCATTCCTCCTCACCGTACTTCTCCTACACCTTTGGCCATAACTGTTATTCCAGCCATACCATCTCCTACTGACTGGACTAATTTTCTACATCACCTCGTTCAGCTGGAACTTTAGCTCTTGGGGCAATCTGTCACTACTGGCCCCTCTGCTCCTGCATTCTCTGTTACTCCTGGTATGAATCTTCTTGGACTTAGATACTAGTGCATTACAACATCTTACTAGTAATCATACACTGTTCACCACCAGCACTGCACTCCCCTCTCACTCTCCATCCCTACACATTGTCGATGGCTCTCACTATACAATTAGGGTCTATTAGCTCTCCCACTCTCACATTGCCTTATGTTATTTATGCTCCTCATTTATCCATGAACCTTGTTTTCATTAGTGTGCTATGTGATAGTGGTCTTGTCGTTACATTTGATTCTTTAGGTTGTTATATTATCGATTCACACACTGTTCAGCAGTTTCGGTGTGCTAGTCGACATGGTCATCTATATCATCTAGATTTTCTTCATGACCATGAATCTCATCCTAATTTTGTTAGTGTTGTGTTCGCCGATGCTGATATGTGGCAAAGACGTTTATGACATTTTATTGCATCTTGACTTAAGACTTTAGTCCGTAGTGGTGCCCTTGGTCCTATTTCTTTTACTCATTTGTCTAATTGTCAGGGTTGTCATTTGGCCAAACACATAGCACTACCTTTGTAACACCCCGAATTCCAAAATACAACTGAATCCAAAGTTCTACAGGATCTTTACACTTCTTTCGTACAATTTTACAAGGAAATAAAAAAAATTTCTTCATCAGAGTTACATTACACTTGTACATTGTCACAGCGAAAGCAATTTTACAATAATTTACATGAAACAACATTTAAAACAATTTTGCGCAGTATGTATACTTCAATTGTCAAACATCTTTATCCTGCATATAAAACTGTGGGCGCGTCAGTTCATTCAACTGACGAAATATTATACACGACCATCCTCTCTATGCCGAAAACAGTATAACGATTCTCATTACTTAACAACCACAAACTTGTCACAAACAAAACTCAAGGGACTACCCTATTGATGTCGTGTTGTGAATGTGCACTTAGTCCTTAATGCAATTATTCATATTGTATGACACTAATGCACACCTGTTCAGAGTCTATACAGTCCATACTACATAGGTCCGAGGGCAAGCCCTTAATCGTTCTTCTTCTTGTAGGGTTCAATCCCTCATCATGGCTTAATCTACTACTGTAACTACGGTAAGTATCCTAGATATTATTTGACCTACGAACTCATGTCTAGGCGCCCTGGAGGAAATCTGTAACTCCCTGTTCCAGTTGTACGTATTTTATTACGTGAATTTTTGTACTTCAATTTTCAGATCAGTTTTATTTTTCTCTTCAGACTCTTTATCTAAAGCCATAATATTTTTCTGATCAATTCTATAATTTTGTGATTTTTCGATCGGAGTTTAAATACAAATTTTAAACCCCGATTAATCCTAATCCTAATCCTAATCCTAATCCTGCCTAACCCTACACCTTATTTTCTTGCTCCCTACTTCACCATTTCTGCATACGCCAACCCTCCCCCCCCCTCATTTTCTCCTTCTACGCCTAACTCTCATTTTTCCACACCCCTCCTTGATTTTTCTACACCCCTCCTTAATTTTTCTACACCCCTCCTTTGATTTTTCTACACCCCTTCTATTCCTTCCTTTCTATATATACACACACGCACACATGCAGAGATCCTACCTCTTTCTCTTCTCTTATCTACATTCTTCATTTTCCCTTATAATCTTCCTCTGCCTTCTTCACATCCGAGAGCTCACGCAATTACCTTCCACCTTCGAGCCAACGACTCCGCTTCTACGATCCCGTGAACCCCGAAAAACAACCCGACGCCGCGCCACCTTGTTGTTGTCGTCGCTCACCGTTGCTACCGTTAGCTACCGTCTTGCCGCCACTATTACTGCCGTTGTACCGCCGTCCATTGCCGACGTCGCTTCTTTCCGTGGTTAACACCACCACCGAAACCGTCACGTTATAAGGCAAGTACCTTGTACACTATCTTTGTTCTCGTACAAACATTTTCCTTAGACTCGTGACAAGTAGTCTAGTTATCATCATATTTTATTGTCAAACTCCATTCAAGTCACTTGTTTCATGCTATATCAATTCAAGAGTGAACCGTTAACACATTTCGAATCGTGTTATCGAATATCGAATATTCAACCTTACTGTCTCTAAAATTTCTTAACCTTGCACTGAGAATTCGACCATGATTCCGATATTGGATTGAAAATTTTCTACGTGGAAATCGTAGCCTATTGAGTCCCGAATCCAGAACATCTTACGGTTTCTCAATCGGATGTATAGATTGTGAGATATCGCGATTTTAGTACTGTCATATTGTGAATTTCTGAACCTGCACGGGATTACTAACCGGCATCTCGTACTGAAAATTCGACCATGTTTCCGACACTGGATCGAAAAACTTTCTACATGAAAATCGTAGCCCTTCGAGTCTAGATATCTGAAACATCCTACAGTTTCTCAATCGGATGTATAGATTGTGAGATATCATAGTTTTAGTATTGTCACTCCGAATTTCCAGAATGCGAGCGAAACATCGAAACCAGCGAAGAATGAATTTGTACGCATAGCGATTGTCTTTAGAATATATCGTGTGAATATGCATTGGAACCGGAAAAGAGTCTACTTTCTAGAATCTCTGACGGGATCGGATTTGCTTTTCTGTAACAACGGAAAAGTGAATTTGAATGCAGATATGTTAAGTTGTCTAAAAATTCATCTCTACGGTTTTGCATATAAACCCATTACTTTTCATATTTAATGAATTGGGTGTATTATTGTTCTTGTAATAATAACTTGCATATATATAATAGGTTGATAGAATGCATTTCATACCACTTGATAATTCTATAATAACTACTCTCGATACATGTACTCGTTTTACGTCTCATGTCCATGATTACTGCCCTTGATATTTTTCTTGACTAAACTATTTGATTACACCGTTCTACTAGTCGTACCAACTGCATGTTCATAATTAATTATAAAAGAATAACAAGCCGGGGTTATAAGGGTACGGCTTAGTAATGGACAATATAGGAGAGTATACTCGGAAGGGGGCCCGTGTTTCCCGAAATAGTGATTCTTGATTCTTGATTCTTGATTACACAATTCTTGATTACATAATTCTCGATTACATGATTCATGATTACATGTCTTGATACTATCACTAGAAGACCCGAGTACATAATCCTATAGAATTCACTACTTAAGTCTAAACGTCACATGATTGATATGCACCAAACTTGTGGTATGGGACACAGGATTGCGTGCATTAGATAAGTTAATAAAACAGATAAACTTGAGATCTTAACTAAGTATGATTCTTGATTACAAGATTCTTGATTATATGACTCTTGATTACATGACTCTTGATTACATGACTCAATTCTTGATTACATGATTATCGATTAACTGAGCCTAGGTTATCAATTGCTTATATCTTGAAGTCTAGAATACACTAGTTACAGTTATTACTTACATGATCATATTGTCCCAATTCCTTGCTTACTTCCATATTGTATTTGTACTTCTACTTCTTGTTTCTTCCATATTATATCTTGTTATATTACCCCTTTTACTGCTTGTTGCTACTTGCTGCCTGAAACTTGCTCTAACGGGAACTTTTCTATTTTTCTTTGAGTTAATAATTATACAGGTATTGATGGACCCGACGAGCAGACTCTTTAGACGATCGTTGCTGCTTCCTTACTACTTCATGTTGTTTTTCTTCCAGTCGTTATTTTATCTAGTTGTTATAGCGAACTGCTTATCATATTATTTTAATTCTGGCACCTTGTACTCCCGGGCATCTTGACCCGATGTTGATGTATTATCCAAATGATGGTTATTCTATTTTCAACTCATATGATTATTATATTTGCCTGCGTGAATGTGTTATAAAGATCTTGTTGAGCTTATAATTGTACAGCTTATGGATGATGTATATCATTCGCTGGGCCTTAGTTGCGTGCCTGTATTTCCGTATAGTGGGAAGCGGGACGTGATAGAATCCCAACACACTGACACATGACTCATCATGCAGGCATCCTGTGGTAATTCAGCTCCTACTATAGACATGACACCACCCGCAGTCGTCAAATACCCCACGAGCGTCGCCACCGGGACAGTACTCTGGAGCAGTATCCACGACCTATCATGACTCATCATGGGACATCCTGTGAATACTGTCACGCCGCTAATCCAATGGCCCTCATACTCAATATTTTTCTCTTACTTTCATCACATCTTCACTATGTATCTAATCCTTAATTTAATTGAATCATGAATAAAATTAACCCTTAGAATGTAGCACTCCCACTATACCGGTCTTATTCATTTAATTCACATGACCCAACCTTGGTCTTCTCATTTCAAATATCATTTTACAATTCTTTCATTGTCGGTATAAGGCTTGGCTATACCCTAATTCTCAATTTCAACTCATAATTACAATATCGAGTTTTTCGTACTCATAAGGTATTTTCATGATTAATCACAATTCATGTTTCATTAGCATAGTATTCATGTATTCACATCTTTCATAACTCATCACAATCAATAATTCAACTTCACGTGCAATCTATGTGCAAGAATAAATTTCAACTAGTAGTAATCAATAATTCATGTATTCCACAAGTCTACTATTTTCATTTCCAAATCTTACTACAAGCACCAATTAGAATTCAATTAATCACATCAAACACACTTTCAAAATTCCTCATTACTAACTTTTCATCTTTTATAACTCAAAAATTTTATTTATTTTTCTTTTATTTAAAAGAACAATTTAATTTAAAAAAGAAGTCCTTTCTTGCAAAAATCCCAATTTCTTAATCACACTTTATCAAAAGTTATATGAATATTTCTTATAAAGTTCTAATAATTTTTCAGTAATTAATCCATAATTTTTCCAATTTTTTATTCTATTTTAAAAAACTTAATTTCAAAATCCAAAAAATACATTTTTTTTCCTAAACTCAAACATCCACCCAGATTCGAACCCACAACCAGCGGTGAAACAGACAGCGCACAAGACCTACACACCAAAGCCGCCAACCGATAAGACTAGGGTTAAAGTCCCTAAGTATCGAGTTTCGGCTAGTTGGGTTTTTAACAAAAAAAATAAAACAAAGCCTCAGGGTATCGAACCAGAGACCTCCCCCTTTACTGTAGCGATCTAAGGTACTGCCGACCAATTGGTCTAAGTGGGCATATCAATTAGAAAGTATTAAAAATAGGTTTTGATCTTATTCTCTGTTCAAACCATAATTCAAAAATTCTCAAAACGAAATTGTCTCTTTTTCTCCTCTTTTGAAAACAAAAATGTCCAGAATAAAACTACATTCAATTCAACAATAACCAGTATTTTTAAAGGTATTTTTAACTCTTTAAAACATGTATTTTAGCCTTAGTTTGTATTTTATGAACACTATTTCGACATTCGAGAACTAATACATACTTATTCATAAATAAAGATAGTTTCCCACAAAAAAATCACTACAATGATGTTTTCTTACTCATTGACAACTATGATGTTTTTAGAACACAAAATCATCTTTATAAGTGAATAAAACTTCTATTTTATTAATTAATCTACACATGATGCATTCAATCATTTGTTTGCAAAAATACATTCTTGTCATTTATTCCCATACTCATACGGCACATATAGCAAAAGGAGAATTTTACTGAGACAATTAACAATCATCTCTTAATAAATTATTCCATCCATTTATCTTTAATATACCATTCTACTTTAACACTTTAATCAATGAACATGATTCTAATCTTTTACTAGTGAATTTCACATAATTGCATTTAAAGCGTAATTAGCATGCACTCTAATATTATGATCAATGAGAACATACACTTTCACTTATATTTAATAAGTCTAGCAACCGAATGAACACACATTTACTAGTTTATCAATTCTACTTCAAATAGGCAAACATGTATTTCCTTTCAACTAGTTACTTTGTAATAGCAATTCAATTTATTCCTAACAAGATTTCTACTTTAGAAGTCATGAGAAACACCCACCTCTTTGAAGAAAAAGCCAATTAGAATCTCCTAGAGTCCCCTAGAATGCGAGAGAGTGCCTTCTCCTCCTAGATTGCGATGCAACGATCTCCTTCTCCTTGCTTCCTTGCCAAAACCGAGAGCTCCAAGGTGGGGAATTGAGTGGCCGACCTCCAATGGGGAACACACACACTCACACTACTATATTTCTCCTATAATGTTTTCTTTCTTTCAATAGTTGCTTAGTGTAGAATGCATGTAGATAGGGGGGTTATTTATACTAATTCTATGATAGATTGGAGGGCTAGGATTCATTGGATAGTTATAGGATGGATGGCTAGGATAGGAGAGGAAGTTGTAGCAACCACCCACACACACATAACTACCCATGCGCACACACACCCACTCTCCACCACTCCCAATCCCGGCCTCACTTAGTGTGCATTGCACACTACGTGCATGCACGTGCCCCCTAGTACCCCCTATTTGAAGTTTGTACACTTTTAATTAATCAAAATGTTCACAATTTGTGTCTACATGACAAGTGTGACTATTTAATTGATTAATTAAATTTGTGGGCTTCACAATTAGTAGGCTTAGGCTTGTGGGCCAAATAATAAAATAATACTTTATTAAAGTGGGCTCAAATTAAGAAAATAGTGTTTTAGGCTTAAATAAAATAGGCTTTTTAGAAAAATAAAGGAAGAAAATAATTGTTCATAAAAATAAAATTTTATATATAAAAATAAATAAATAAATATACACATGAAATTTGCACGTGCACAACACGTGAAAATCAATATTTTATTAAAAATGAAAGTTAGGGTATTACAACCTTTTAATCACAAAAACACTTCCCAAACCACCCATCCATTTCACCTTATTCACGCTAACATATAGGGACTGTTAGGTTTCAAAGGAATTCATAGATTAAATACACAGCGAAAAAATTAAAAAAAATTATCGAAACCTAGCCATGGATCCATGCGAAAATCATAAATCGTTTTTAGGAGTTATACCTTCAAGATGGATTGCTGTCTCCACAGTATGCGGATTACATCACTACAATATTTTGGTGCCTCTACGGTATCCATACTAGCAATCAAATCAAGTTTTCCCTCACGCCGTGGTAGTAGCTGCGGGAAGGGGATGTTCCTCACGATGTCTCTTTCTCACAACTTTTGTGACGGCTAGAGTTTTCTCATGTGTGACTTTTTCATGGATACGTATCAGATATATAGGTACAGAAGATCAACCTTAAGAGAGTAATAAGGCTGTTGGGCTGACAATCTGACATGGGTTAAATTCGTGTGTAGGTCTTTGAACTTTAGTCAGCCCATTTAATCTAATTAAATGTCCATCCAATATCAGGAGTCCAAATCTTACTTGAATACCCAATTAAATTCATCTTATGAATTTAAATCTCAATGTCAATTCATTCTAAGTGTGTGATCCTGTAGATTTCCATTAAGTTGACAGTAATACTAAAATCATATTTTAGTATTACAAACAGTGAGCGATATCTAGCAATATATCACTGCTACTCAAGTAACGGAAATGTCAGTGATTTGACATAATCTATCCATAACCAATGCTACCATGTAATATAGTCCCTTTGTTCAGATATCTTAATTGACCACAAGGCATAGAGCGTTTCACCCTTGTATAATTCAATATTTGGTTTCTTGATGTCCGAGTAGACTTACTAAAACAAATGAGCTCATTATCTCATATTGACTCATTTGAGCACGGCCATGCATTTTGCAGTCTCACTCAATTAAAGGGCTCATAGATATCGCTCATGTTATGTAAGAGAGACAAATCCTATCTAAGTTACTCACATCCCTCTGCATGATTTGTAGTATATCCAATAGTCACTTTATAATCACCTTATTACAGGCAACGTTTGACGACATTAAAATATACAACTTCTCATGTAGGGAACCGTAGTGTACTTCAAGTCAAAGGACTAAGTACACCATGGTCACTGTGATAATCGCTTATGACACTCACGTAACGATCCATGCAGCCTTCTCATGGTGAGTCAGTCCAGTACATTATTACTCTAATATGTACTCATGTGAAGACTTGATATCTCATATCCATGACCCGTGAGATATGGTTATTAGTCTACGCACATACTAGTCTCTATGTATTATTGTTGTCCTAATTCACAATTATACTTGACTAGGGAGATTTAAGAATAATGTTTTGATTACAACCAATAGGATCTCACAGTCAAGTCATGCACTTGATATCTCATGGTATTGAACCTACTATTCTAAAAATTTTATTATGTTCATTTAATCACACAAAAAACACAATAAATAAAATATCTCATATATGAAATAAATGTCATGATGCAATGTAAACTAGTAATGTCAATACACAACTGGCCTCTGGGACATACACCAACAGAGACCATCTCCTACTTGGTACGCGGTAATATACAGAAGAATTTAGGATTTCCCTCTAGATTACCTGGTTTAGTAAGATATGAGTATAGTTTTGGAAGGATTTTTAAATTCCCATGTGAATCAAAATCCTTTGTTGGGAAGAATATACACTTCTCTTCAAAATTATGGGATTTGTGGATTCCTCAACATAAAAAATAACTGAGATTATCACGTTACCAAATCATCCTCCAAATATTTGATAATCTTTCTACCTTATCATATTGCCGCTATATGTTCCCTCCATTAAATTTGTTACTCTACCTTATCAGGGTGGAATTTGTGCATATTTATATATAAGAAGGAACATCCAATTAGAGACTGGGCATAATTAAATAAGTATGGTCCATGTTTCAGTATAATATATCCATTTTAATAACAGTACCTACCATTATTAATACAAAAATTTGAAGGGGAAACATTCTATCTACTAAGACCTAAGTCATAAATAATATCATTGATAATTATAATCCATGTATGCCTAATATCAAGTGTTTGTACTGTGTGTATTTCATTTTTTATTTTTGTTATGTTTTTTTATCTACCTGGTTGAAATATATTAGAATCATAATGTAACTTTTTTAGTCATCTATTTATTAACGTACTCAGGTTTTATAAGATATACGGTAAATGGCGAAAAACAGCCTTGGTCTATGAAGTAAAAACTTTTAACCCCCTCAACTACTAGTCAAAGCGATAAACCTCCAAACTACGAATTGCAGTCAAATATCGTACGGAAACCCAAAAAATATATTTGAAATGTCCAAATTGCCCCTTATAACAGAACATTTTAAAACGGACAAAAAAACCCTCCCAAATTTTTTCACACTCTCTCCCCCAAAATCAACAACCCGACCTCCCACCATCGTCAGCCCCGACCACCACCACCACCATCACCACCATCGACCTCCACCACCATCGTCATTACCACCACCAACGACCGCAACCCTTTATGTCCAAGTAAACTTGTAAACGTGACGCATGTAAACTTTGTAAACGGGAACATGTACACATATAAACGGAATCAAGTAAACTTGTAAACGGGAATCGGGAAACATGTAAACAAGAATCATGTAACTTGTAAATAGAAATCATGTAACTTGTAAACGGGTGTTAATCTTTTATTGACTAATCTAATTCACGAAATTCTATGTCTCACACCACAAGTTCGGGTGCATACAATCAATTGAACGTTTAGACTCTAGTGGTGAATTCTACAGAGTTATGTACTCGGGTCTTACAGTGACAGTATCAGGAATCATGTCATATAAATAGAAAATCATCTAATTAGGTAATGGATTATAGAGGTAGCCCTCGTAATCAATGTGACACTTAGTTCCATGCAAACTTGTAAACAGAAGCATGTACACATGTAAAAAAGAAATCACTATTTTAGGAATCACGGACCCTCTTCTGAGTACATTCTCCTATATTGTTCACTACCGAATCTTATCCTTTATTACCCGACTTGTTATTCTTTTACTATTGTTGCTCATGAACATGCAACCAATAAAAAGGGTATCAGATAAGGATTAAGAATGTATGAAGGGCTATGCATTGCATGATATACAAGTTCATTTCATTAAATATGGAAAATAACGAGTTTATATGCAAAAACATCACAATGTAATTTTGGACATCAGCACCTAATAGTACTCAAATTAACTTTTCCGCTGCTACAGGAAAAAAAAATCCGATTATGTCAGAGATTCTAGAAAGTAGAATTTCTGTCGGTTCCAAAGCATATTCACACGATACATTCTAAGAACAGAAGATATATGTATAAATTCATTTTTTATTGGTTTTGTGCACAGTTCTGTTATGGAAATTCAGGAATCACAATACTAAAATATCAATAACTTACAATCTATAAATCGGACTGAGAAACCGTAAGGTGTTCTGGATTATAGACTCGATGGGCTACGATTTTAATATATAATGTTCTGAATTTCAGTGTCGAGAACTAGGTCAAATTATCAGTTCAAATCCGGGTAAATGACATGGCAGAACATTCAAATATTCGATAACATAATGAATTAATGGTTCTAGACTCGAATCAATAACATGGCACGGTGAGGAAAACTATGAATTAGATTCATCGATGAATCAATGAGATACGATAATCAATTCAATAACTACTTGTCGGAGTTCAATAAATATTTTCTTGAACAAGAACATAAAAGTAGTTCAAGAGACGCTTGCCTTATAACGTGACGATTGCTAATGTGGTGAGAACCACAGGAAGAAGAAGAAGCGGCGTCAGCAATGGACGGCGGCACAAAAATGAGTGACGACAAAAATAGTGAGCAAGGGTAGCAATGGTGAGCGAGATGGCAATACGAAGGCGAGAGCAACGACGACCGCGATCATAGCAACACGAACGGTGGCCAAAACAAGCAAGCGCGACCGCAAAAACAAAGTGAGGCTTAGTTACGAGTTCAGGTTGTTGGCCAGTCGGGGGAGCAAGGAGTCGAAGTGGAGGTCGGGCTTCGGGGGTGCGGAGAGAGTTCGCGTGAGGGGAAGGTGCTGGATCGAGTGGTGGAGATGAAGTTTGGAGTTCGAAGTTGGGTTTAAGAAGTGGAAGAAGGTTGTAAGTTGACGACGAAGGCAATGGCGAGGTGACGGTAGATGGAAGCTTTTGGGTGGAGAATGGAGAGATGGTGGAGAATTATTGGATGTGGGATTAAAGTATAGGCAGTTAATGGTTATGATAATGTGAATGTATGTTAATATATATATAGTATGAAGGGGTAGTATGGAGAATATGATAATAAGAAGAAGCCGAAAAAAACAGGAGAGGGAGACAGTGGAGAATAATGGAGTATGGAAGTATCTATACAATATATTATGCTAAACCACTTTTATCTAGAATTTTTCTCCCTTTTTCATTTTGAAATAAAAAATGGAGAGCAAATATTAGAGACAACTTCCTTCTCTTACTCCATACAAATTTTGAATTAGAATCCTATCTCTAAATTAAACTTTAAAAATCATGCAATAATGTATAAATGTTATTAGATGAATTTTTCAAAAATTTTATTATTTTTTGTAAATCACCCCGTGGGGGGGGGGGGGGGGGGGGAATAGGGTGATTGTGCAGAAGTTAATATTTAAAAAAAATTAAGTTGCAAAGTGAATGAGAAGAGATAGAGAAAGCAAACACAGCAAGCACAAGTGACGTAGCGATATAACATGGTTCGACCCCCATATCTACGTCCACACCACCTACTTGTAGCAATTCTCCGCCACAAGCATTCCACTATACTCAAACCCTTGTACAGTGATTCTCGGATTAAGGTCGAGAGACCTATTACATCCACAGGACTTCTAAGATAAGTCTCGTCAATCTCACCGAAGTGGAAGAAAAGAAAAACTCAAGATCTTGAATGATCTTGACTGAATAAAACAAATAAGTATCACACACTCATATTGATTATTGAATTGATTAGTTCAGAAGATTTTTCTTAGAGGAATATGTGAAGAATACACAGCGGGTTCTTCCAAAAATATAGACTTAGGAAGTGTATCTCTCAAAAATAGAAACGATACATTTCAAAAAAGAAATTTGCACGAGGTACGGTCGACCGCAAAAAGGGACAGTCGATCGTTCATCTTTTAATCGAAAATTTGAATGATGAATGGTCGACTGTCTCATCATTTTAACTGTGATGAGCGATCAACCGACACTATGGTACAGTCGACCGCAATCGTGTTGATTCTAATGAAACCAGTTTATATTCTTACTATATACTAATCAATCAATTACATATACAATCTCACATGTATGGAATTACATAAATTGATCTTGCTGGCTTTCTTGGGCTTTAATCAACATGTGCTCTTTCTGAATAATTTCTTCTTTTGCTTGATTTTGTAGTCCTTCTTTATTGCTTTCCTTCTTTTGCTTCTTTTTGAATCTTTTTTATTTTCTTATTGATTTATTTATTCCTGAAAATATGAAAATCTCAATGAAAACTTATTATTATTTGTAAGCACATTTTGTGCACACCAGCCTAGGAGTCAACAATCTCTCCCTTTTCGTGTGAACAAAACATGCCTTTTGAAAATAAAGAATAAAGCATATAAATACTCCCCTTAATCCAACATTTCCTGTATCAAAGATGAAGAAAATTCAAGAGAGATTTTCATTTATTTTCAGTAAAACATTCAAAAAGATTCTCCCCCCTTTTGGAACACACCAAAAGGGAACGAAAAATAGTATAAACAAAACACGGGAACAAACAATTTATGGGAACATTACAACCTTTTTTTTTAAACATAAGTAAAATCTACTTACATGATACTGTTGATAGCGAGACTCTTTGATATACAATGAGAGCTCTTCATGGTATCATAGATGTGAGATTTTCCCAAAACGCGCGATATAGAGCAAAAGAATAAAGAAGGAAATTCAGGAAATCCGAAATCATAGAAGACCGTAAATAGATTTCTCTTGAAACAAACAAATCAAAACAAAAAAAAGCGAACAGATAACGAAAGAACCAGTCGACCGAACAGTCGATCGAAAACCAATTGAACCCACAGTTAGAAAAAAAACAAACACCCCGAGAGTGAATCGATCGACCGCACGGTCGACCGCAAATCCTGTAAATCCAATTTTGATGGCAAACAAAAACCTGAGAGCGAATCGGTCGACCGTCCAGTCGACCGAAAATGCAATTTTAAGGAGAAATATCAATAACGTTCAATTCTCCTTTTAAAAAATGAAATCATTTTTCATTTAAAGGCTTAGTAAAGATATCAGCAAGTTGAGAATCAGTGGAAACATAGTCAAGAATAATATCTCCCTTTTGAAAATAATCTTTAATAAAGTGATACCAAATATCTATATGTTTTATGCGACTATATTGATCAAAATTTTTAGTCATATGAACAGTACTAGTATTATCGCATTTAATCGGAATGTGATCAAAGAATACCTTGTAGTCCTCTAAAGTATTTTTCATCCATAATACCAGATTCATCCTTGGAAAGCTTAGTGGTAGTTGCCATAGGTGTTTTGTAAGCATTTGCATTCTCAAGACCAAACTTTTTGACTAGTTCCTTTGCATATTTGGATTGATTTATAAAGATGCCATCATTTCTTTGTTGTATTTGAAGTCCAACAAAATAAATTAGTTCACCCATCAAACTCATTTCGAACTCATCTTGCATTTGCTTAGAGAATTCCTTGCAAAGATTTTCATTAGTAGAGCCAAATATAATATCATCAACATAAATTTGAACAATTAAAATATTTTTAGAAACATGTTTTATAAATAGTGTAGTGTCTACTTTCCCGTTAGAGAAGCCTATGTAAATTAGAAAGGAACTTAGTCGTTCGTACCAAGCATGGGGGGTTTGCTTCAAACCATACAAAGCTTTATCAAGACGGAATACATAGTTTGGGTGTGTGGGATCAGTGAATCCCGGTGGTTGTGTAACATAAACTTCTTCCGAAATAAAACCATTTAAGAAAGCACGTTTGACATCCATCTGAAAAAGAGTAAAGTCCGTATAAGAAGCAAAAGCAAGTAAAATATGAATGGCTTCAAGCCATGCAACAGGTGCAAAAGTTTCATCAAAATCAACATCTTCTTGTTGGTTATAACCTTGTGCAACAAGACGAGCCTGATATGGCTAAAATAGGATTAAATCGGGATTGTTTAAATCGGGCACAAATCTTAAAGCTCACAAGGGTAAAACGGTAATTTCACTTACAAACGGGTCTAAAATGGGAACTGGGTCTTTCTTCAAAGCCCAATAACCCATAAACAGATCTTTCCGACTTGGTTAGGGTGACAACCTATTACAAACTAGCCCAAGTCATTTAAAGAATAATTCATATACATGAATATCTCTAAGAGACAGATTAAACCAAATCTCTTATCATGAAACGATTTAAACTCTACATCTTATCCAAAAATACTGGGACATAGGGATAAATGATTATCTCTAAACTGTCTCTAAGGAGACTATAAATACCCTTCTCCCACCACCATAAGAAAGGTAATCAATTTTTTTTCCACATAAACGCTCTTTCATAATCTTCTTGATTACTCACTTGAGCGTCGGAGGGTTCGTCCCGGGATCCATCCCGGTGTATCTAACTTTTTTGCAGGTTAACGGCAGCAGAAAGAAACCAGTCAAATGCCGTTGAAAGTCAACAGGTTTGCCTTATTTGTTTTCAAAAGAATCCACAAATTCATCTGCCTGCTCCCACACCAAAATCTGCAGCAACAGATTGGCACCGTCTGTGGGAAACAAAAAAAGCAATCCAACCTTACTTCGCTAGCAAAGTCAGTTTCTAACCATGCCTCCGAAAGAGAAGGAGAAGGCAACGACCTCCAGCCGAAGAGCCACTACCATTTCTCCTCCTCCTCCAGTCCAAGATGTCCTTCCTAAACTCAATCAGCAAGTTCAACAACCGCAGCCTGAACAACCTCTTCCGCAACAGCCTCATTCTTAACAGGCCCCTCTAGCTGCCCCGGGGGGCTCTCGTCGAAGTTGTCCAAAGCAACACCCTCATCATGACCATGTTTCGGTCCACAATCCCTCAACTAACTTTATAGCTTCTCAAAGTCCTCCACGGCCGGACCTTCATCAAGTAATTCTCAACCGTCAGCAGGTGTCGAACTCCGAACTCGCTTGAATAAGTGGCGAGTCCTGAGGAAGTCCTTCAACCTGAGCACCCAGGGGCCTCGAGAGTCCGGACCCCCCTAGACCGAGGACCAGAAGATCCCCTCCCTCGAGGAGGCGAAGAGAGTCCCCTCCACGCCATCAGCGGAGAAGTCATTGTAACACCCTGAATTTTTATTTATGAAGAGTTTGTAATTTTACGTGTTTTGCACGTATACTTTTATATGCATATTTTTCTAGAAAAATATTTCTTTATAGCATGAACAAGTAATTATTCTCTTTATTTTCCAAAAAGACTATTTTTAAAAGCCTAATTAAATCTTAGGCATAATTATCTCTTTCTAGCCCATTATAATTAATTAATTATTTATTTTATTAAGAGCCCATGGTTAATTGGCCCATTAGTGAGCCCATCAATCTAATTTTCCCTTTTAAATAAACTAACTTGTAGTGTAGACTAATTTGGTAGACAACTAATAAATTTACATGAACAACTTATAAATGGGGGGTACTAGTTTGCATGTGCATTGCACTAGCACGTGCAAGTGCACCCAAAGTGTAGGCCGGATTGTGCAAAGAGAGAGGGAGACATGGTTGAAGTGGGGAGGTGGTTGCTCCATCATGGGTAGTTGCTACAACTCCCTAATTCATCTTAGCCTTTGATCCTTAACCATTTGGACTAATCCTAGCCTTCCATTTGCACTCCAAATTAGTATAAATACCCCCCCTCATTCATTCACATTTACACTTGAAAAAGAATTGAAAAGAGAAGAATAGAAAGAAAGAAAGAAAGACAAAATTGTGAGTAAAAGATTAGGAGTGTTGTGAGTTAAAAGATTGAGTGCTAGCTGTGTGTGTTCCCTTCCCAAGCTAGGCCGGCCTACCATTGGAGCAAGAAGAAGGAGCTCAAGTACCATCAAGCTAGGAGGAGAAGTCAGATTGGTGGCTCAATTTAGGAGGAGCAGGCTTCCCTTGTTCATTCTAGGAGATCTTCTAGGAGTTTTTGTGTTTTTCTGTCCATTAAAGGTGGGTGATTTTCTCGAACTTCTAATAAGACATCATGCTAGGGGATTATTTGATAAAATTGAGAAGAAAACTCTAATTGATTTATCCATGAGTTGTGAAATGAGACAAATTGCAATTGGTAGAAATGATTATTAAAAAGATTGTTAATTAATGCAAACTGTGATTATTATCTTTAAACTTACCATGCTACCATGATTTATATGCTTGTTATGTGTTAAATTAAGAAAGTATGATTGTATGTTTAGTTAATTAAAATGATAACCATGCAAAATGTGATTTTTATTAATTCACTTGTTAATGGCATGAAAAATGGGGGAAATTGTTGCTGAAATGACTGGATAGTGATAATAAAAAATAATAAAAGAGAGCTATGGAAAGTTTGAATGCAAAATTATAAAGAAACTATACTTGTATGCGCATTTTTCGAAATTGTAGATAAAAATGTATGTAGAGAAGAAAATTATACTTTTTATGTCAAAAATTAAGTTTATCTTACTGACATATTAGAAATGCATAAAAACTATATTCTGGAATTTTAGAATGAAATTTGAGAAGAAAATAATTTAAAAATAGTTGTTTTTATAAAAATTTGAAGTGAACAGAAACATAAATCATAACCCTTAAAACCCAACCCATATCAGGTTAGTCACTTGGACTTATTGGTTATTGGGTGCATTCAGGTGCGCTTACTGTAGCGCGTGGGTTTGGTCTTGGATCTCGGGTTCGAAACTGGGCATTAGCCCTTCTGTTTTATTTTTTTGAGAAAATCTGAGAACAGGGAATGAATTCATATGGTTTAAACCCCTACTTCTATCGCTACTGTGCTCTGGTCTTTCTGGTTAGCTGAGGCACCACAGTGCGCTGCACTGTAGCTGCGGGTGGCTATGGACTGCGGGTTCGATTCCTGAGTTTAGCATATAAACAACTTTTTTTTGTTTTTAACTCTTTTAATTGATTTTTGACTTTTAAAAATCTGAAAAAAATACTACAATTACTTTGAAATTATAGAGACTTCATGAAAAATGTTTATACAATATTTCAACTTAGATAAAAGAGATTGAGAAGTAAAAATTGAGTAGACTTCTATAAAAGGACATTAGCATAAGTATAAAATGTGATTTTTTCATGAGAAAAATTCCACCTATTTTTATAAAGAAGATCTCGTATGAGAAAAAAATAAATTAAAGAGTGTTTGTCTATGAAATTTTTATTCAATAATTTGTGTAAGTCATGCATTTGAAAGTTAAATGAAAAATATGATTTTGATTTTGAAGGAAAAAAATAATAGTACGAAAATTAAATGGATTTATTGAGATTAATCTTGAATGAGAAAGTTATAAATCGAAATTGAACTTTAGGTATGAAATTGATTCATAGAAAAGAAATGGAAATTATGTTGAGTTATGAAAAAGACTTTATGAGTATGAAAACTCAATTTTGTGATTATGAAGTGAAATTGAGAATTAGAGTATAGTTAAGCCTCATACCGGCATTGAAAAGAAATAGTTGAAATGAGACTTGAAATGAAAAGACCAAAACTTGAGGTCATGCTATATAAATGGTTAAGACCGGTGTGACAGTGTAAAAATGGCCTGAGGCCCATCCAAGGCCCAATACAATTCCTACTCAGAAAAGCAAGAATACCGACCTGGTTCGGCTCCGGACCCCTTCAGGGTCGGCGCCGAACCTCGTGTTTGCCCCCACAGTGCCGGCTTCCTCGTACTGACGAGCCTCAGTATCCCCCGGAGTCCGATCCGGAGCAGTCCCTCATGCCGTCCCCCCTCTCTGGCGGGGCAGAGGGATGACCTGGCGCAGCCTAGGCCCTCCGATTCCCCCAGATGCACAGAGGACTCACGATGGGCCACGTCAGTTCCAAATACCGCCAAGGGTTTCGCCACGTCAGCCCTATACCACTCCTGGTATCACCGCAACCGCCCTAAACCCCCTGGGCCTTCTGCCACGTCAGGCCCATGGGCTTTCGGATCCAAACCCGGCCCTCAAGCGGAACCAAACCCGGTTGGGATTCTCTATAAATACTAGACCCTCATCCACCTTTTGGAGGTAATCAATCTTTTGCCACTTAAATATACCTAGTTATTGCTACTCTCTCACAGAGACTGACTAGAGCGTCGGAGGGTCCGCCACCGGGACAAACCCCGGTGTTTCAGGACCGTCTGCAGGTACACAAGACCTCGGATCCGACCCTTCCGATCCGAGCCCAACCTTCAACGCCTTTCCGAGCTCATCGTAGGCCCCAGAAGGTCAACCGAAGATCGGCAGACGAGCGGCAATCTCCTTCAATACAAATTGAGTTCGAACTCACACCTGGTGCTTCCACACGTGCCTCAGAAATAAACAGCATCAGGTTGGCGCTGTCTGTGGGAACCGCTGCTCCAGAAGCCGATCCGACCCAGGCCCTCGAAGGCCATCGACAGCCGAATCTTCATGGCCTCCAAAGGCAAGGGGGCTGCTCCCTCCGTCAACCAACGGGACCCGCCCCCACCCTCTGATGAAGCCGGGCCCCGCACGTCAAAACACAAGGCTCCCCCTCGGGAGTCCCAAACGAGCGTCGGCGGGACAGCCCAGCACGACCTACAAAGAGTAATCCTCAGCCGCAAGGTCACCCGCAACTGGGGAAGGGCCGCTTCCAACTCGGCCCCGAACCATCCGAGGAGGACCCACAGGGATGACGGCCCACGGGATCGGCAAGGTGATAGGAACCGGGGATCACCAACCCCGAAGCCTGACCCAAACCGCACCCAGGGTCAGGATCCCGAATACGAGGTATCCCTGGATACGCCCTTCACCCTACACAACATCCACGGGGGACCAGTGAGGGGAGAAAATGATACTCCCCAAAGAACCTTCACCCAGGGGACGAACGCCATTCAGTACAGCCCCTCCCCTGAGCTACAACCGCGGCCAGTCTCCTTCTCAGGAGAGGACCCCGAAGGAATTCACCTCCCCCACAGCGGGGGCCTCGTCGTTAGCCTCAGCATGGCCAATTGTGAAGTTCGCCGAATCCTTGTTGACAGCGGCAACCCGGTAAATATTCTCTTCCTCAGAACCTTCGAAAGCCTCAGATTGCCCAGAGGGAAACTCAAACCAGCAGGAGGCACGTTGCTTAAGCTTGCGGGCGTCCCGATCATGGTGAAGGGAATTATTACCCTCAACGTCACCACTGGACCGGATCCTGTCAAGAGGACCGAGTCCTTGGATTTCATGGTCATCCACGCCAAGGCGGCCTACAACGCCATCCTCGGCAGACCCGGGCTAAACTCCATCCAGGCGATACCTTCGGCCCACCATCGGGAACTCAAAGGGAGAAGGGGCGTACCCCCCCTCAGCACGGGCGTACTCCCCCTCAGCGCCGTTGAACTCGAACCCGAGAAAGACGGCCCCGCCCCCGAGCCCGTGGACGAGCTGGAGGAGATCCTATTCGACGCTGAAGATGAGTCCAAATGGTTCCGGGTGAGCCGCTCACTCGCCGAGGACCTGAAGGCGGGCATCATCGCTTGCGTCCGCCGCAACGGTGATCTCTTCGCTTGGAAGCCCTCCGATATGCCCGGAATCTCCGAAGACTTGATCATGCACCGACTGAGTGTCCTCCCTGACTCTAAACCGATCGTCCAAAAGAGGCGCAAAGTCGCCCCGGAGAGGCAACTAGTTATAAAAACAGAAGTAGACAAGCTCTTGTCCGCTCGATTCATCCAGGAAGTCACCTACCCCGAATGGTTGGCCAATGTCGTCATGGTGAAGAAAGCTACAGGGGGTTGGCGAATCTGCATTGACTTCACGGACCTTAACAAAGCGTGTCCAAAAGATCCTTTCCCCCTCCCGCGCATCGACGCTTTGATAGACGCGACCTCAGGGCACGAGCTACTGTCCTTCATGGACGCTTTCTCGGGGTACAATCAGATCCGGATGTTTCCGCCAGACATCTCCAAGACCTCATTCGTCACCGACCAAGGTCTTTATTGTTACCGTGTCATGCCCTTCGGGCTGAAAAACGCCGGTGCCACGTACCAGCGACTCGTCAACAGAATCTTCAAGGACCTGATCGGCCGCAACGTAGAAGTTTACGTCGACGACATGCTTGTCAAGAGCCGGGCTGGGCCGGACCACGTCGCCGACCTCGAGGAAGCCTTCGGTGTCCTCCGACGCCACAACATGAGGCTTAACCCGGCTAAATGCGCCTTCGGCGTCTCCACGGGGAAGTTCCTAGGGTTCATTGTCAGCCAGCGCGGCATCGAGGCGAACCCCGAAAAAATACAGGCCATCATCAACATGTCCCCACCCCGGAATGTCAAAGAAGTTCAGAGGCTCACGGGTCGGTTGGCGGCGATCGGCCGTTTTCTCTCCAAGTCAGGGGAGAAATCTCTCCCCTTCTTCAAGGCCTTGCGCGGGAAAGGGGGCTTCGAGTGGGGTACCCCTCAACAAGAAGCCTTCGAACAGCTGAAACGGTACCTCGCCAACCCGCCTCTCCTCAGCAAGCCCGAACCAGGCGAGCCGCTTTGGCTCTACCTGTCCGCCTCGGACCACGCCCTCAGCGCCGTCCTCGTCCGAGAGGAGACAGGAGTTCAGAAACCCCTGTACTATGTAAGCAAAGTGCTACACCCAGCCGAGACGAGATACGCGAAGATAGAAAAGGTAGCCTATGCCCTGGTTATGGCAGCCCGAAAACTCCGACCTTACTTCCAGGCCCACTCCGTCCAAGTTCTGACCGACCAACCGCTGAAGACCGTCCTCCACAAGCCCGAAAACTCCGGCCGATTAGTCAAGTGGTCGATCGAGCTAAGCCAGTTCGACATCAGCTATCATCCCAGGGCAGCCATAAAAGGGCAGGCCCTCGCCGAGTTCATAACTGAATGCACTGTCTCCGAGCAACCTGACGTAGAAGAGCCGGATCTGACCTGGGAGGTCTTTGTTGACGGCTCATCCTGCGAAACGGGGAGTGGGGCGGGCGTCATCCTTCGTGGCCCCGACCAATTCCTACTTCAATACTCCCTGCGCCTCAACTTTCCCGCCTCCAACAACGAGGCAGAGTATGAGGCCATGATCGCCGGACTGACCCTCGCCCACCGAGCCGGTGCCAAGCGAATCCGGGCGTTCAGCGACTCTCAACTCGTGATCCACCAGATCAACGGAGAGTACGAAGCCCGCGACGACCGAATGGTGAGATATTTGGCGGCGGTCCGACGGCTCTTGGCGCTCTTCGACAACACTGCGGTTGTCAGAATCCCCAGGGAACAGAACGCCCAAGCCGACGCGCTATCCAAACTTGCCTCTTCTTCCTTCGAAGGCCTCGATCGTACGGTGCTCGTCGAGGTCCTCTTGGAGCCAAGCATCCTTAGCCCAGAGCCGGAAGCAATGTGCGTACAAGAAGGAACCAGCCCGGACGACTGGACCGCTCCCATCCGAAAATTCTTGAGCCAGGCCGAGCTTCCTGAAGACAAAGCCGAGGCCAGGCGAATCAGAATCCGAGCGGAAAGGTTCGTCATAATCGATGACATCCTCTTCAAACGCTCGTACACCCTGGCCGACGGCAAACCCTACCTCCGCTGCCTCGCCAAGGACGAGGCCAGCTACGTCCTCAAAGACCTGCACGAGGGGATCGGCGGATGCCACATGGGGAGTAGGACGCTTGCCCGAAAGGCTCTGAATCAAGGGTACTATTGGCCCACCATGCTCCAAGACTCGCAAGACTTGGTCAAGAGGTGCGGCCCCTGCCAAAGGTTCTCTCCCATCAAAAGGCTTCCTCAAGCCAACCTCCGATCCTTGGCGAGCCCTACGCCCTTCGCCATGTGGGGAATGGACCTTGTGGGGCCCTTCCCCCCAGCGGTAGGACAGAAGAAATTCCTGATTGTCGCCATCGACTACTTCACCAAGTGGATCGAAGCCGAACCGCTGTCCAGCATCACCGAACGCCAAGTGCAACAATTCTTCTGGAAGAACATCATTTGTCGATTCGGGATCCCCCGAATCCTCGTCACGGACAACGGAACCCAGTTCCAAGGGCAAAACTTCCAATCTTTCTGTCAGGACATCGGCATCCAGCAACGTTTCTCCGCCATTTGCCACCCTCAATCTAACGGCCAAGCAGAAAATGCGAACAGGCAAATCCTCGATGGCCTCAAAAAGCGCCTTGACAGTTCCCCCAAGGGGCTCTGGGTGGAGGAGCTGCCCAGCGTACTATGGGCACACCGAACCACGCAGAGGATCCCCACGGGGGAGACACCCTTCAGTCTGACCTATGGGACTGAGGCAGTCATCCCCGTCGAAGTCGGATTGCCTTCCCCCCGGATCATAGCCTTCGATGAAGACGACAACGCGTCCGCCCTGAGGGCTAACCTAGACTTCGTCGCCGAGGTACGAGAAAAGTCCGCGGTCCGAAGGAGCATTTATCAGCAACGGATCGAGAGATTTTACAACAAGAAAGTCCGCCCCACCAGCATCCAGGCAGGGGACCTAGTGTTGCGAAAGCTATCTGTCTCTGACCCGACCAAGAAGAGGAAACTGGCTCCCAACTGGGAAGGCCCGTACCGCGTAGTCGAGGCTGTACGCCCGGGTACATACCGACTGACGGATATGAATGACCGACCCATCAGCCGACCCTGGAACGCTGAGCACCTCATGAAATTCCGGGGAGAGCAAGCTTAGGCTCCAGCGTGGCTTAAGTAAATTAAAACTTTTTGTAAACATTCATGTGTAAAGGGCCGCTTCAGCGACCCCCCCCCCCCTCAGTCTGGTATAAAAGAAGTCCCTTCTGTCAAAAGTTAAACACCTCGGCAACGCCGACCCGGTACCGGGCAAGGCGGGCGGCATCAGGGTTCTCCCTCGGGTCTCATCCCCAAACGCCTCGGCAGGTGCGACCCAACAACGGGCAGGAGGTCTCCCTGTCGCCCCGCATCGATTCCTCACGAATCAGCGGAGCCCGACCTCGCCTAAACCACCCTTCACCACCCCGATAACCAGAGCAAAGAAGGAAATGAAAGCTTTATTCATACTCTTTTATTTTTTGTACGGAGAAAACAAGCAAACACCGTTACAGAACCACTCCCCTCATCTCAAACTAAAGGGGATCTCCGACTTAGGGCCCCTCGGACCCGGTAAAGGGGGGAACCACTCCGACCAAACGACTGGGGACTCTCTCCTCGTCATGACGATCCTTCGGTTCTGCCATCGTCGACACCCCGGCCACGGAGCTCTGGGCATCCACGGATCGAATGCGCTCCATCAGGGGCAACGCCGAGGGAGCCCCCTCTGCTCGCCGATCCCTCGAGGAAGATGTCGAAACACCCAACATGGTCCTATAGCGGTGTATCTCCATCTCCTTTTCCACTATCACATCGCGAAGAAGCTTCTCGGAGGAAGGCCTCTGCACCGAAGAACTTGACATGGTGTATCCAAGACCAACGCCCCCTAGCTCCCGATCCACCATCGCCCTCCTCAGCCGGCTCGCCTCCTCACTCAGGGCTTCAGACTTGTTCCTGTAATAATGGAAGGCCGCATCAGTGTCGCGAGCCCTCTTTCGATACCGAACCAAGGTGGCCTCTAAAGCCTCGACCTTGCCTCGAAGCCACGCCACGTCGGAACGAAGGGGGTCCACCTCAGGAAGGGGAGCCGTGACCTACAAGAGAACCAGCCCGCTCAAGACATATATGCAAGGAGGTTCAGAAATTTTTCAAAGTTGGAACACTTAGCCAGCCAGAAAACCCTCTTTTTATAAATTCAGTTTCCCCATACAAAAAATGCGGTGGCCAGTCCGCGGAAGGCAAATACAATCGAGAGAAGGAAAAAGAAGGACAAAAATTATACAGCGGGTTTTCCCACCTCGATATCAGCCGGATCCGTTGGAGGGTCGGTAACCAATTTGTCATCTGACCCTTGTCCGCCAGGAGTCTTCGGTGTCCCCTCAATCTCCATATCATACTCGAAGTTGGACAGGTCGATGGTCGGATAAAAGTGCCTCACATGGCTGAGGGCCTTCGCATAACTACTATCCTGGGCATTGATCACCAGGATCTGACACGACTTAGTCACCTCATCCTTCTCCTTCTCCGACCTCTCCTCCTGAGCCGCCCTCGCCTTCGCCCATTCCTCCTTCTCCTTGTCAAAAGCCACCTTCGTCTCCGCCTCCCTCTTACGAGAGCCTTCGAGCTCTCCCTTCAATTCCGTCACCTCCTGCTCGGCCTTGTCAGCCCGATCTCGCTCTCGCTGCACCGCCGCCTCATAGAGGCCCTTCACATGGGCCCCCTGCACGGTCGCCTGCCAGGACCAGACACTACTAAGAAATCTTCCTTAAATAACATCACCTGAAAGCTAGGAGGTTCGATCGACTTACCAGCACCGTGGCCTGCGCAAGACGAACATACGCCTCGTCCAGGGTCTGGGACTTCATATCCGAGCGGTCCCGAGGGGTCGCCAACTTATCTGCAACCTCCACGGCCTGGCGCCCCCGGACCAGGCAATCACCCTCGCGGATCGACCAATCCGGCACCCACCTTCGCCGAAGCCTCTCCTCAAGTCCGGGATCCACCGGGGGACCCTTCCCCTTATCAGGCGCGGCGGCCGCACCCTGATCCGAACCCCCCTGGACCACGGCGTCCCCACCCGTCTCTGATCGAGTCCTCTTCATCCTCGGCTGAATGGGGACCTCGGAGACAACCTGGGACAACTCGGTGGTCTTCACCGCGACATCCTTCTTCTTGCCCTTCGTCTTCCTCATGGCGAGCCTCAGCGCCTTAATCGACTCCTCATCCATTTCTGTAAAGAGATCCATTAAGAACAAATGAGCAAAAAAGTACAAGAAGAGTGTGAGGAAAGAAACAACCACGTACGAGGCACGGCCGGGCTGGGGCTCAGTCCGACGTTCGCCAGGTGGGCCTCCGTCACCTTCCCCCAATTAATGCTATGCGACAGACGGAGGCGCTCAACGAGTCTCCACTCCTCCGCCGTCAAATCCCCTGGCCCCGGTGCTGGGTAGCTCGGCTTAGTATGGTTCCACCGAGTAGGGATAGCCCAAGGGTCCTCACTCCGGATCACCAGATACTTCTTCTTCCAGAACTTGATGGAATCCGGATGACCGTGGACAACCTTCGCCTTACCTCGAGGCGAGATATAATATACCCCTTCTGCCGATGAGCCAATCAATAGCATCGCTCGGAACACGCCCAGCCGTAAGGGTACCCTCCGTTCCTCGCACAACAGCACGAAGCAGATGATCTGCTTCCAGGAGTTCGGCCCGAACTGCATCGGCGCCAGGGACGACCAATTTAACACCTCCCGAACGAATGGGTGGATGGGCAGCCTCAGGCCGGAGATAAAGGCGTCCACAGGGAAGATACAATACCTGTCCGGCAGGGGATCGGTCGGACGAAGAGAAGAACTCGGCAGCATAAGCTCATAACTGGGCCCTATGTGGTAGGCCAACTGCAGAGCCCCCAAGTCGCTTGCCTCCAGAGCGGTCGGGGAGGCGTCCACCATCAACCTCTTCCGGCTTGACGACGACGGCTGGACCCCCGAGGACTCCTTATCGGAGAGATCGTCGGGGTAGCAACGGAAAGGCCGGGGTTGTGCGGACGACCCTATCCCCAAGTCGCTCGGGCCGCCGATCTTCGATTTCTTCTTCTTCGGAACCCCCCTCCTCTTAGTCCGTTCCGGCGAAGGTGTAGACAAGCGCCCCAGAACGGGCGGATTCGGAGACCCCGCGGAACCTTCTCCCTCGGAGCCACCCTCCTCTCCGGAAGCCGACCCTAGGGTTTGGACTTCGTCTGAGCTGCCGCCCCCCTCCTCAGAGTTGCTGCTTTCTACCACGAAATGCCTCCGAGATCGCAATGGCTTCACACTGTGTACGACCTCCTCCTCGCCTACCGGCCCCTCCCCAGAGGTCGACGCCAACGAGCCGGACTGAGCCCTATCCATCCGTGCCTAAGTTAAAACAGGATTACCAACTAACCTGAAATCACCTCGGAAACACGACCTTGCTGCCGGAAGCTGAAGGGGCGAGCGCTGAAGAGTTGAAGGATTTTTTCAAAAAAGTAAGAGGCAGGAAAGAAATGGGCGACGGAAGGAGAGGGGGGAACATTTATAGGGGATAAGAACAACTCCTCGATTTTCGCGGTCACTATTCACCGATTGACGTACAACTACCGCCTAAAAAATCACGCCACATCCTCGAAGCACGTGCTGCTGACGTCACCCAGTGCCAGGCTGGCAGCACGGTGCGGGGCCGGTTCGGGCAAAATAACGACTCGCTTTCGCCAGCACTAAAGTACTCTTCTTCAGAAGATCCATCGGCGGGCCATCACCCTTACCAGCCCGTAATCCCCCCTCGTCTCGAGGTTCGGCTTGGCACCGGGGTACTCTTCCCAAGAAGAAACTACGGCTCGCCTTCACCCTCACCGGCCCATAATCCCTCGCCAGCTCGAGGTTCGGCTCGGCACCCGGGTACTCTTCTTCGGAAGATCCACCGGCGGGCCATCACCCTTACCAGCCCGTAATTCCCCCTCGTCTCGAGGTTAGGTCTGGCACCCGGGTACTCTTCTCAGGAAGAAGCAACGGCTCGCCTTCACCCTTACCGACCCATAATCCCTCGCCAGCTCGAGGTCCGGTCTGGCACCGGGGTACTCTTCTTCGGAAGATCCACCGGCGGGCCATCACCCTTACCAGCCCGTAATTCCCCCTCGTCTCGAGGTTCGGCCTGGCACCGGGGTACTCTTCTCAGGAAGAAACAACGGCTCGCCTTCACCCTAACCGACCCACAATCCCTCGCCAGCTCGAGGTTCGGTCTGGCACCCGGGTACTCTTCTTCGGAAGATCCATCGGGTAGTCATCACCCTTACCAGCCCATAATTCCCCCTCCTCTCGAGGTTCGGTCTGGCACCCGGGTACTCTTCTCAGGAAGAAGCAACGGCTCGCCATCACCCTTGTCGACGCGTAATCCCTCGACCCCTCGAGGTTCAATCGAACACCAGGGTACTCTTCTCCGGAAGAGACAACGGTTCGCCATCGCCTTCACCTACACCTTGACCCTCGACTAGCTCGGGGTCCTATCCAAGCTTCAGGACAGCACCTCCAGAAAGGCCCTGTGATCCGCCCTCCCATTTTTTACAATCATGAACACTCCTCCACGGCTAGCTCCCGCACCCCCTGCAGGAGTGGGGGGCTTGTGTGACAGTGTAAAAATGGCCTGAGGCCCATCCAAGGCCCAATACAATTCCTACTCAGAAAAGCAAGAATACCGACCTGGTTCGGCTCCGGACCCCTTCAGGGTCGGCACCGAACCTCGTGTTTGCCCCCACAGTGCCGGCTTCCTCGTACTGACGAGCCTCAGTATCCCCCGGAGTCCGATCCGGAGCAGTCCCTCATGCCGTCCCCCCTCTCTGGCGGGGCAGAGGGATGACCTGGCGCAGCCTAGGCCCTCCGATTCCCCCAGATGCACAGAGGACTCACGATGGGCCACGTCAGTTCCAAATACCGCCAAGGGTTTCGCCACGTCAGCCCTATACCACTCCTGGTATCACCGCAACCGCCCTAAACCCCCTGGGCCTTCTGCCACGTCAGGCCCATGGGCTTTCGGATCCAAACCCGGCCCTCAAGCGGAACCAAACCCGGTTGGGATTCTCTATAAATACTAGACCCTCATCCACCTTTTGGAGGTAATCAATCTTTTGCCACTTAAATATACCTAGTTATTGCTACTCTCTCACAGAGACTGACTAGAGCGTCGGAGGGTCCGCCACCGGGACAAACCCCGGTGTTTCAGGACCGTCTGCAAGTACACAAGACCTCGGATCCGACCCTTCCGATCCGAGCCCAACCTTCAACGCCTTTCCGAGCTCATCGTAGGCCCCAGAAGGTCAACCGAAGATCGGCAGACGAGCGGCAATCTCCTTCAATACAAATTGAGTTCGAACTCACACCTGGTGCTTCCACACGTGCCTCAGAAATAAACAGCATCAACCGGTATAGTGGAAGGGCTAACTCTAGAGGATTGATTTTATTCATGATTCAAATAACTAAGGACTAGACACATAGTGAAGATGTGCCGAAAGTAAGAGAAAAACACGAGTATGAGGGCCTCGGAGCTACGGTGTGAGAATATTCACAGGCTGTCTACACGATGCGTCATGTCATGACGTTGATATGTCTCTAGGAGTCCGTACCGCAAGCGACACTTGTGGGGTGTTTGGTGACTATGGGTGGTGTCATGTCCTATGACGGAGGCTGAATAATCCATAGGTTCTACACGATGCGTCGTGTCATGACGTCGGATTTCCCTTCAGGCTGTTTGGACATGAGCACGTAACTCATATAATATCTAGGATACTTATCGTAGTTACTGTAGTAATTTAGGTCATGACGAGGGATTGAACCCTACAAGATGAAGAACGATTAAGGGCTTGCCCTCGGACCTATGTAACAAGTGCACATTAGTGTCATGTAACATAAATAATTGCATCAAGGACTAAGTGCACATTCACACACGACATCAATAGGATAGTCCCCGTAATTCAGTTTGTGACAAGTTTGTGCTTTCCAAGTAAGAGAAAATTGATGTATTATATCCTAGTGTCAGTTGAATGAACCGACGTGCCTACAGTTTCTATGCAGGATAAAGTGATTAACAGGACTAAAGTATGCATGCTGCTTAAAGAATGATTCAAGTGTTGTACATTTCTATTCATGTAATTGTTGTAAATTGCTTCCGCTGTAAATATGTAATGTAAATGTAACTCTGATGAAACAAAAGCTTTTAATTCCTTGTAAAATTGTAAGAATAAAAGTGTAAAGATCCTGTGGAACTTCGAATTCGGTCTTATTTGGAATTCGGGTTGTTACAGTCATACTCTAGTAAGCCGAGCCACACCTAGGGATCACCGAGCTTGAGGAGCACCAGTCACTCAGGCCGAGCTCCAGAACTTCAAACAAGATATCATCGGAGCTCTTAATATTGCCACGAGTCAGGATCAACGTGCCTCTAACCCTCACCAATCCGCCACTCACAAAGGTGAGTCCCGAGGGTCGACTAGATCCGACCGAAGGGATGAATCGGTCCGCCGCCGTCTCCACGAGATGGAGAGGCGCCTCAGCAAGATCAATCCCGAAGAAGAACAACGGACCAATAACTTCCGCCCAAGCAGACCTCCCTTTTCTAGAGCCATCATGGAAGCTCCGGTCCCCTAAGCCTTCAGTCCGCCCCGCTTTGAATCCTACAATGGGGAGTCAGACCCGGCCGATCATATCGAGAGTTTCAAAACTCTCATGATGATTCATCAAGCATCGGATGCGCTCCTCTGCAAGGCCTTCCCAGCAACGTTGAGGGGACCAGCGCGTGAGTGGTACTCCCATCTATCCCCAGCCCCCATCTTCTCATTCGAACAGTTTGAGGAGCTCTTCCTCACCCACTTCATGGGCAGTTGCCGAGCTGAGAAAATGAGTGCGTCATTGCTAGCCCTAAGCCAAAGAAAGTGTAGCGCTCCGAATTTCTAATATAATATCTTAGAAAATACGCGGCACAATCCCAGCATCAACTTCAATGTAATAGTACACATAGTCCAAAAACACAAATAATTTTATTCCAAACTTTTATTACATCAACCTTTACAAACACAACGGAATACAAAACACCTTGAATTACAACATTCCTTTTACAACACTTCCTTTTACAAAATTTTACACATAGCTCTAATACGCCAGTTTATCTCCAAAACTATCTCAAGCATCCAACCTCCAAACTCTAAGCAATAACCTGTAACACATGAGGCTAGAGATGATCCCTAACCCCCAAAACTAAAGGGGTCAGCCATAAATGGTGTGAGTGACATAAAAACATACAACATAATTAAATCATAAAACATAAAGTCATAAACAGCATGTATTAACAATAAGGATAAACGAATGAGAAATAACAAAGATGTAAAGCATGAAAACATCATGGAATGAAAACAACAAGTGAAGCTAGACTAAGTGTCGAGTGTAGAAAATAGGAAAACCATATGCATAAAACCAAGTCAAGAAAACACAATCTTTATATGCTGACTCTCTAATGCATACTTGTCGGAGTCTATGCATTCCACTCTACATAGGTCCGGTGCAAGCCCTTAACGATCTCTACGACTGTAACACCCCGCAAAATTGGAAATTACAATTTTGTCCCTGGGTGTTACGCACGTATATTTGGTAATGTGTTTCACTACATATTTTGGATTCGTACTATTTATACATTTTCCGTATTGATTTCAGTCAACTAAAATATAATATTTCAATCCCTGAGATTTACGTGCTTTTTACGTGTTTCGATGCACGTGTTTCTACCACTATGTATAATATTTTCTATAGGTTTAAATTATTTATTCTTATGTATTTAAATCTATTTTATAAAACGAAAATTCATTTTCCCCTTATTTTGATTAAAATGCATTTTTCGATTTTCTGCACGTATGGTGCACGTGCAAATTTTTATTCTCATTTTGCTACTCTCATTTTACTATTTTTAGCATGCATTAGTTTTATTTAGCCTTTCTTTTGATCCATGGACCTATAAACTAAAATGTATCCCATTAAGAGAGGAGCCTACTAGATAATTATATAAATTAATTAGTAATGAGCCCATGTAGCAAGCCCACTAGATAATTAAATAAATTAATTAGTAATGAGCCCATGTAGCAAGCCCACTATTAAAATCACATTTTTAGTTAAACATGTACTAATACATGACAAGTTACACATATTAGTACACATTTTTGAGTTATAGAAATGTGTTCATATTTGTTTGTGCATGTATGCATGCACACACAAATGTATTTGGACCATTTTGTGGGCTAGGGGAGGGGATTAATGGAGTGGTTAAGTTCATGGAGAGTGGGGAGATGAGAGGTTGGGAGTTTTAGGAGTTAAAAATATGAAGAGGTGAGAATTAAAAAGAAAATTAAAATGAGAAGTTATTAGGTGGGAGATTTTGCAATATAGTCCCTAGCATTGTCCTATAAATAGCAACTCATTTCTCATTCTTTTTCACACCAAAAATAAAATAAACAAGAGAAAGAAAAGAGAAAGAAAAGAGTGTAAGAAAAAGAAAGAGAGTAAGAAAGTTATTGTGCTTGGAGAATCTCTTGCTTGGAGCATTTGCTAGGAGGAGAAGAGGACTAGGAGTTGCTATGAGCAAGAAGGAGCCATTCATTTGTAGTTTTCAACCTTCAAACAAAAGGTGGGTTCTCATGCTTTCTAATTTAGAACTATGCATGCTAGTGATAATATATGAACATTTTGTTTTGATGTGTAGTTAAAATTTCATGTTAGTATTACATGCTATTGCTATGATTAAACAAATAATAGGAATTTTTGATTAAAGAGCTAATGCCATAGATCATGTTAGAATACTTGTAAAATGTTGTGCATGTTAAAAGTGTGTGGTTGTATGATAAATTTGTTGAAAAATGTTGGGAATACATTCTTTTGCAAAAATATTTTTGTGAAGAATCTTGTTATGAATAGATAAAATTCATGTTAGCTTAAAGTGATGTTGGGATTAAGTAGAAAAAGGAAGTCTACCATGCTAACTAAAGAAAGAGAATTACTTGATTGTTGTGAACCATGCTAATATGTTTGCTTAGTCTTGTATTTACAATAGTGTTAATATATGAGAATAACTTTGATGTGAAATTTACAAATGGGAATCATGCTATCATAATTGCGAAAGTAGTCTTATTGTGACAATTACCATGTTAATGAAAAAAAAAGACAAATTCTTGTATAAACCATGTTGGTAAATTGTAGAATTTTTATGCTTATAATATTATTGACCATATTAGATTTTATAATAAAATAAAAATGAAATTTCGATTAGTTTATAATATGTCGATATGAGTAGGTTCTATTTTTAAAAGAATGGGAACTATTGTGTGAAAGAGCAATTTTTATTTTTATAAAATATAATTTATGTCAAATTGAGATTTTAATCAAATAGACATGGATACTAGTTTTCATTTCTTTTGTAGGATTTAGTTCCTAAAGAAAAGTCTAAGTTTTGCAAAAGATGAGAAAAAGGAATTTCTTTAAATAAGTGAAAAATAGTATTTTTAAAATAATTGGAAAATTTATTAGTTACTATCTTTTTATTAGTTGCTACCTTTTTATTAGTTACTATCATGGAAAGGATTATTTCTAAAATTGTGAAAGAATTGATCTTTTGGAATGAACACATTTTATGGAAAAAGACACACTTTGTGGATAGTTGAACAAAAGAACATTTGTGCCTTTTTAAACAGAGATTACACATAGACTTACTGGTTAGCGTAATAAACTTGGGTTTGGTTGAGAATAGTCACGGGTTCAAAACTCCCTGGTGACTTATATTTTATTTTGGGTTTTAAAATGATTTGGTAAATAGTTTCGAAAGTGGGTCAGTTTGGTAAAAACTTCCGTGGAACTAGATCTGTAATTTTGATAGTGAGTAGGTCAATTTGGTAAATAGTTTCGAGAGTGGGTCAGTTGGGTAAAAACTTTCAAAAGGGGTTTCATTTGGGTAAATTTTAGTATTCATAAAACATAAATGAAGAATTTATTCTTAAAGATTGTTTTTGTGTAATTGATAAGTTTTAACGAGGATTTGAGATAGGAAGAAAAATAAATGACTACAAAAGTATTAGTAAAGAGCATGACTTTTAATTTACAAAATAATGATTTAGGGTGAATTGAAATCTCTTTATTTCTAGAAATGCAATATGGTTGAGTTATGTGACTTTTGAGATCATGAAAGATTTTGTTGTGAATGAGTAAATCATGTTTAGTGCTAAAGATGAGATATTGAATCGTGTTAAAATGAGACATCGTATGAATTTGAAATTGTGAATGAATTATTATTTATTATGAATAACTAGATCATGAATAGTGGCAAGACTATGAAATGATTACTTTGTGGATAAGTGTTAAGACAAGATTTGATTATTTTTGAGAAGAGAATTGAAAGATGAAATTATATAAGTTTAAGACATGATTACAAAAGGGTATGTGTACCCATGTTTCTCGTACATGAAAGATTATGATTAAGAATTAGTAAGACTTCGGTTTCCGGTAATTTTGAAAGAAAGAATTGATATGATTTTGAGATAATGCCGTCGGGCGATCTCGTATTTTGTGAATAAATCCGGTATGAGGTAAAACTGATTCTAGGGTGATAACATATTCATGTCTTGAACTAAAAATAATTAGGCACTTAAGTGAAGATGTGATAAACTTGTGCAAACGTAAATGGGTGCTTCTATATAGTCGGCGGTGGATCTCCGTGGCTATAGACCCAGTTGGTGGACTGTGGTTGCCCCATAGGAGATGGATTGTATTTTATCCGGGACTTAGGGTAGTCGACGGATGTTTACCATACTCCAAAGAATATGTATATACCGGGGCTGGAAGGGCATTTACGGGATTATCATCACGATATAATAGCCAGGGAGGCTGGGATCTGTTAATATAAGCCAGGGAGGCTAGCCAGGGAGGCTGAGATCCGTATCTGTGAAATAACTCTAAAACTTGTTTTATTACTGGGTAGTCTCATGGCGAGGGATCGAACCCTTTAATGTGGAGTACGTAGGCGCTTGCCCTCAGACCTATGTAGTATGGGATGCATAGAATCTGAACAAGTGTGCATTAGTGTCATCCTAGTGTAGAATTGTGTGCATTAGGCATTAAGGCATGACATACACTTATGTTTAGAATAATCACCTTTGACACTTTACTTGTTCATTCAATCCTTTTTGTGATTTGTTAAAGTATGAGATCGTTATACTATTCCCGGCATAGAGAGGATAGCCGTGTATAACATTTCGTCAGTTGTAAGTAACTGACGAGCCCACAGATTAACATGCAGGTAAAGGACCATTCATGGAGCTATAAAGTGGATATGCTGATGCTGTTTTATTTTAAAGATGTTGTAAATGTTTTATTGTAAATTTGAGTCTTCCGCTGTGTAAAACCAAGTGTAAAGAAACTCTGATGTACTGTGAATGAAAAGTTTTAAAATTTCTTTGTAAAATTGTACGAAGTGAAGTAAAGATCCTGTGAAATCCCGAGTTTATCCTTATTTGAAATTCGGGGTGTTACAACGACCTAGGGATAACCCCTCGTTATGCAACTAATCCTACTACGGTGATAGGAAACAAGATTCAGAATACTCCGCGAATAGGCGTCACCGCCCCCGACGCGCAAGCATCAAGTAAGATAACTCAAAACAACAACCGGAGAATCATCTCCCTGCCGTGTACCTCACGAATAGGCCTTTATGACCCCCAACGTGCGGATACACCCGATACATATAAATGCACCCTGCCTGCTCCGTGAATAGGCCCGTAGACCCACAACACGCGAACATATTCGGAGAATCATCTCCCTGTCGTGTACACCCGGTACATACAAATGCACCCTGCCTGCTCCGTGAATTGGCCCGTAGACCCACAACACGCGAACATATCCGGAGAATCATCTCCCTGCCGTGTACACCCGGTACATACAAATGCACCCTGCCTGCTCCGTAAATAGGCCCGTAGACCCACAACACGCGAACATATCCGGAGAATCATCTCCTGCCGTGTACACCCGGTACATACAAATGCACCCTGCCTGCTCCGTGAATAGGCCCGTAGACCCACAACACGCGAACATATCCGGAGAATCATCTCCCTGCCGTGTACACCCGGTACATACAAATGCACCCTGCCTGCTCCGTGAATAAGCCCGTAGACCCACAACACGCGAACATATCCGGAGAATCATCTCCCTGCCGTGTACACCCGGTACATACAAATGCACCCGGCCTGCTCCGTGAATAGGCCCGTAGACCCACAACATGCGAACATATCCGGAGAATCATCTCCCTGCCGTGTACCCCACGAATAGGCCTTTATGACCTCCAACGTGCAGATACACCCGGTACATACAAATGTACCCTGCCTGCTCCGTGAATAGGCCCGTAGACCTTCATCACGTGAACATATCCGGAGAATCATCTCCCTGCCTTGTACACCCGGTACATACAAATGCACCCTGCCTGTACTTAAGTAGGTTATTATTAAGACATCAAAATCCCTATCTCTAGAGTTAGTGTACCCTGCCGGACTTCAACAACAACTAAACCAAAATCCCTCAGGCCTAACTCAATAAATCTCAACTGCCGGTTCACAGGACTCCCACTCAACTCCTAGAGACCTTAATCAGGACCAAACTCACTAGTCCATCGTCAAACGATCAAGGAGAAATCTCTCCTTTCAACAAAAACTCAAATCTTTATATAATTCCAGAATCCAAATACAATTATAAAATATCTTGAAAATATATGTTTTGTAGAAACAGTAACCTTTAGATTAATAAGTTATAGATTAAAGCATTTAGAGTAAAAGTCATTTGAAAGAACATTCATAGATATAAGGATATATCAGTATCAGTCGACTATAGAAAACATAAGTCGACTGTCCAGAAAGAAAATTCCATGGTTTTAAGAAAATAAGTTAAGTGTTATAAGTTGACTTATAAAAGTCATAAGTCGACTTACTAGAGAATATAAGTTGACTTAAAAAGTCATAAGTCGACTTACTAGAGAGAAACTCCAGAAATCTTTAAGAAAATATTCTAAGTGTGTCAGTCAACTGAAAAGGGTCTAAGTCGACTGTCCAGAACAGATTTTCAAGAAAACTAATGATCATAACAGCTGGGTCGTACCAGTCGACTGAAAGGTCTTGCCAGTCGACTGTCGGCTTACAGACTGTAGAATTTAGGTTGTACATATGTCAAAACTAGGATTTTAAGAATCACTCACATAACAAAATAACTTTGTATTATTTTCCAAATCTTATTAATACCAAAATAATTAGATTTAAACTTAGTATTTGAGAAATCCAAGTTCAAACAATATCTTTTACAAAAGTCACAAATCCCCAATTTAAATCCTCATAACTTAAATCCTCAAAACATGGTCCTCTAAACCATTAATCATTCACAAAATTCCTCAACTCAATCTCAACTACTCTCTATAGTTGTTTCATGAACAAAACAAATTTGTCCTCAACATGGTCAAGTTGTTTTTATCCAACTCACCAATAATCCAAAAATCTCATCTTTAATTTAATTAATGCATGACATCTATTAAACTCAATCAAATCAACATTAATCCAACATTTTAAGAAAATAGGATCTAAGCAATAGCAGTCGACTGCTTCGAGTCACCAGTCGACTGTTCACAACGAAAATCTAACATTTTTAGCCTACCAATAATTTATATTAGGTTCTTATCAAATCTAAAATCATTCTCATACAAATATCTAGGTTTCTTTTCAAAGATTCAATTTTTCATCCAATCCATAATATGCATAATCATGTTCAACCCTAAACATGCTTTCTAGCAATACAATTCAATATCCCAAATCCAATAAACATTCATAGATCAAACAATCAAATTGTACCAAATCACATACATAAACAAATCAACAAAACAATACATGCAAAATACACAAAACAAACAAACATGTCACTCACCTTATGAATGAAGAGATCCAACAAGAAAGCCTCTCTTTTGTGAGATCCAAAATCTTCCTCTTTGCAAAGAATCCAAGATCTCCTCTTCAATCACCAAGAAAAATAAAATATATAAAACTTGTGTTGTACAGTGAATGATGGCTGCACACCCTCTTTTATACAGGCCGGAAATAAGGATTTAGGGTTTTAGAAATACATTTGCAAAATAGTCCTTCCAAAATATAACTTTACATATATAACCTTTTCTTAGTTAAAATAGGTTAACTAAATCAAAACCAAATCAAATCTTCTTATCACTGAGTTGTCCAGCAATCCAGCACAGCCCAGTAAATAAGAAAATTTCGGATTTACAACTCAGGGTGGCGATTTTGCACAAAAGCCCTCCCTTTTGTAATATTTGCAAACATATCATAAAATATTCATAAAAATCCAGAAAAATCAGAAATAATATCTAATAATACATATTATATTTTCCAATCAAAATATTTGACTTTTACTTTCCAGAAAAACATTTGCACAAAATTCTACATGAATTCCATATTTGCAAAAACACCCTTTTTGTTTAAATCTTCACCAAATCGACTTTAATAAAATCTAAATATATTTAAATTCAAATGATAACTGTGACAGTGTAAAAATGGCCTGAGGCCCATCCAAGGCCCAATACAATTCCTATTCAGAAAAGCAAGAATACCGACCTGGTTCGGCTCCGGACCCCTTCAGGGTCGGCGCCGAACCTCGTGTTTTGCCCCCACAGTGCCGGCTTCCTCGTACTGACGAGCCTCAGTATCCCCCGGAGTCCGATCCGGAGCAGTCCCTCATGCCGTCCCCCCTCTCTGGCGGGGCGGAGGGATGACCTGGCACATCCTAGGCCCTCCGATTCCCCCAGAGGCACAGAGGACTCACAATGGGCCACGTCAGCTCCAAATACCGCCAAGGGTTTCGCCACGTCAGCCCTATACCACTTCTGGTATCACAACAACCGCCCTAAACCCCCTGGGCCTTCTGCCACGTCAGGCCCATGGGCTTTCGGATCCAAACCCGGCCCCCAAGCGGAACCAAACCCGGTTGGGATTTTCTATAAATACTAGACCCTCACCCACCTTTTGAAGGTAATCAATCTTTTGCCACTTAAATATACCTAGTTATTGCTACTCTCTCACAGAGACTGACTAGAGCGTCGGAGGGTCCGCCACCGGGACAAACCCCGGTGTTTCAGGACCGTCTGCAGGTACACAAGACCTCGGATCCGACCCTTCCGATCCGAGCCCAACCTTCAACGCCTTTCCGAGCTCATCGTAGGCCCCAGAAGGTCAACCGAAGGTCGGCAGACGAGCGGCAATCTCCTTCAATACAAATTGAGTTCGAACTCACACCTGGTGCTTCCACACGTGCCTCAGAAATAAACAGCATCAGGTTGGCGCCGTCTGTGGGAAGAGCTGCTCCAGAAGCCGATCCGACCCAGACCCTCAAAGGCCATCGACAGCCGAATCCTCATGGCAACCAAAGGCAAGGGGGCTGCTTCCTCCGTCAACCAACGGGGCTCGCCCCCACCCACCAATAAAGCCAGGCCACGCCCGTCGAAACACAAGGCTCCCTCTCGGGAGTCCCAAGGGAGCGTCGGCCGGCCAGCCCAGCCCGACCTCCGGGGAATAATCCTCAACCGCAAGATTACCCGCAGCAGGAGAAGGGCCGCTTCCAACCCGGCCCCGAACCGCCCGAGGCCACCGTCCGAGGTACGCAGACCCGCGCTCAGCCGAGTCGGAAGACAACCCTCGGACCAACCAAACCGGGCCGAAAGAGCCCCCGTCACTCATAAGGAATTCCAAGACTTCCGAAAAGAAATGCTGGGAGCCCTCCGACGGGCCCCCAGGGAAGAAACCCTCCATTCGCAAACGGGGTCGGACGCCGAAGCCAGCGCGTCCCGCCCTTCAACGATCCAGCCGGGAGACGATGACGCACTCCTAAGACGCCTACAAGAAATGGAGGACCGCCTCGATCACATAAGGGACGGCGACCAAAGAATGGCTCAGGGGTACAGACCTGTCCGTCCACCCTTCTCCGCCCCCATCCTCCTAGCGGAAATACCCCGGAATTTCCGGCCCCCTCAATTCGAGACCTACGACGGCGAGGGAGATCCTGCTGATCACATGGAGGGTTTCAAAACCCTCATGATGATTCACAGCGCCTCGGATATCCTGCTCTGCCGAGCCTTCCCCGCCACCCTTCGGGGTCCTGCTCGCGAGTGGTTCTCGAAACTCGCCCCCGGCTCCATTTACTCCTTCGACCAACTCGAGGGCAATTTTCTTGCCCATTTTGTCACTAGCCGGAAGGCCGAAAGGACCAGCGCCTCATTACTGGGGCTCAAACAGATAGAGGGGGAATCACTCAGAATGTTCGTCCGGAGATTTACCGCTGAGGCAAGGTCGGTCTCCTCCCTCGACCCAGGCGTCGCTTCAGCGGCATTCCGACACAACGTCCGCCCCGGACAGCTGAAGGCCTCTCTGGCCAAGAGACCCCCCATCGACTTCCCCGACCTCCTTAATAGGGTCGAGAAATACATTAGGGCAGAAGAGGCCCTCAACCCCGAAGAGGCCAGGGATGCCACCGGGAAAGGAAAGCGGAAGACCGAGGAAGGCGAACCACCGAAGAAAGCTCCAAGGGACCCGGGGGCCATAAAGAAGGTCCCGCCAGTCCCCCGCTTCGAGAGGTACACTCCCCTGACGCATAACATCTCCGCCATCCTCTTGGAAATCGAAGACAAGGGCATTGTCCGACTACCCCCCCGATCTAATAACAACAAGAATCGAGACCAGCGCTTTTACTGTCGCTTCCACAGAGATCACGGGCACGAAACCGACCAATGCCGAGCCCTGAAAGACGAAATTGAAGAACTCATTTCCAGAGGATACCTCCGAGAGTTCACCCGAGAAGGCCCACGGGATCGGCGAGACGCTAGGAACCGGAGGCAATCGCCTCCGAACCCTGCTCCAAACCAGTCCCAGGATCGGGACCCCGACTCCGAGGGAGCCGCGGATATCCCTTTCATCTTGCACTGTGTCCACGGAGGGCCGATGGGAGGCGGATCAAACACGTCCAAAAAAGCCTTCCTTCGAGAGGTGAACGCTGTCAAAGACAACCCCTCGCCCAAACTACAATCAAGGCCGGTCTCCTTCTCAGGGGAAGACCTTGAAGGTGTTCGCTTGCCCCACTGCGATGCTCTCGTCATCAACCTCCACATGGCTAATTGTGAGGTCCGCAGGATCCTCGTCGACAACGGTAGCTCGGTGAATATTCTTTTTCTCGAAGCCTTCGAAAAGCTCAGGTTACCCCGAGGAAAACTCAAGCCAGCTGGATACACCCTGCACGGGTTCTCAGGCGTCCCTGTCGTAATAGAAGGAATTGTTACCCTCGACGTTACCGCCGGGTCGACTCCTGTCAAGAGGACCGAATCCATGGACTTCATGATGGTCAACGTCAAGGCGGCCTACAACGCCATACTTGGCCGGCCTGGACTATGCTCCCTACAAGCGGTGCCTTCGGCTTACCATCTGAAGCTCAAGTTCCCCACCCCTCAAGGAGTCGGCATCGTCCGAGGCAGTCAAGAAGCAGCGCGATCATGCTACATGACCACCGTCGATGGAGGCGTGTTCCCCCTCGACGCCGGACGAGCGTAGACTATGGCCCGGCTATATGTAAATCTTTGGTTTTTGGTGTAAACCCTCGTTTGTAAAGGGCTACCTTAGCGGCCCTCCCTACCTTATACTAAAAATATGCCTTTTTATCCGAACCCCAAATGTCTCGATAATCTCAATACGAGTCCGGACCGAAGGTCCTTCCTAAGGCCCCACTTCGATCCCTCGCGGAACGATGGAGCCAGACCTTGCCTCCGACATTTCATACCGCATCACTGGCCGGAGCAAGGAGGGAAAAGGATTCCTCTTTCATACCCCTTTATTTTTCGTCCCAAAGAGAAAAAATAAAACGAAAGAAAAAACAAAGACCGTTACAAGACCGCTCCACTCTTCTCAAATCAGGTAGATCAGGGCCCCCCCTGGGGCCCAACGAGGGACAAAGAGTACTTCGACCAAGCAACTAGGGCCCCCCCCCCCTCGCTGTGACATTCCTTAGCCTCAACCCCAATCGACGGTCCAGCCACCGAACTCTGGGCGTCATCCGGTCGCGCCCACTGCAACAACAGCAACGCAGAGGGAACCCCCTCCGCCAGTCGACCCAAGGATGAAGAGAACGAGGCTCCCAGCATCGCCTTGTAACGAGGCATCTCCGTCTCCTCCTCCACAAAGACGTCGCAAGGTAGCCCCCCAGGGGAGGACCTCGGCTCCAAGGTACTTATCCCAGCTCGTCTGATGTCCGTCCCGCCGAGCTCCCGATCCCACATCACTCTTCTCAACCGGCGCGCCTCCGCACTCAAGACGGCGAACTTACTCCGATAAAAGTTACAGGCTTCATCAGTGTCCCGAGCCCCCCTTCGGTGGCAAGCCAGCGCAGCTTCCAGGACCTTAACCTTACTCCGGAGTCGTGCCACATAGAAACTACGGGAATCTCCTTCAGGAAGGATAGCCGCGACCTACAAGATAACCAACCAACTCAACACACATTCTCAAGAAGATTCAGAAATGTCCGAGGTCAAACCAACCGGCCGGTCAAAAAAACTTTTTTTGCCACTATAAATCCAAATGTTTCTTACAAAAAATGCGGTGGCCAGTCCGCGGGAGGCAAACACAATCGAGGGAGAGAAAAAGAAAGACGAAAATTACACAATTCATTGACCCACCTCCGCGCCGACGGACGGATCCACGGGAGCGTCGGAAGAGGGGTCGACGGCGGGCCCTGCTTCACCCAGAGTCTTCGACGTCCCCTCGATCTCCATATCATACTCAAAATTGGACAGATCGAGGGCCGGGAAGAAGTGCCTCACGTGGCTGAGGGCCCTCTCATAGCTCTTGTCCTGGGCCGCGATCACCATCTGCTGGCCCTTGCGCAACACCTCCTCCGCCTCCTTGGTAAACTTCGTCTTCAGGGAGGCCACCTTCTTCTCCCACTCCACATCCTTGGCCTTGAGCTGGAGCTCCAGCTGCTGTTCTCTCTTATGCGAACCCTCGAGTTCGATTCGCATCTCCTTCATCTCCAGCTCGCTCTTTTCCGCTCGAGCTCGCTCTTGAGCCAGGGACGCCTCGTACAGGTTCTTGATGTTGGCCCCCTGTATACAGGCCTACAACCAACGACAGACAAAGATGAGACCTCGGCACGTAAATCAACAAAGAGGGACAGAGTCGACAGACTTACCTGCACAGTGGCCTGTGCCAGGCGGGCGAACGCCACCTCTACGGGCTCGCCCTCCATTGCCTTGCGATCGCAAGGGGTCGCCAGCTTTTCCACCACTTCGACGGCTTGGGCCTCCTCTGTCAGGCGGTCCCCCATCAGAACCGACCAGTCAGGAGCCCACCGCTGCCGCAACAGCTCCACCACCGGATCCTCTTCCTCGGCCTCGACCCAGGGACCTTTCCCCTTGTCGAGAACAGAGGCCCCTGCTCGGCCCGGACCCTTCGAAGAAGCCGCGCCCTTGCTCGTCTCGGAGCGACCCCTCTTGGTCCTCGGCTCGAGTTGAACTTCCGAGATAACAAGGGGCAGCTCCCTCGACCTCTTCGCCGCCTCGGCCTTCTTCTTCTCGGCGTTTTCCTTCTTCATGGCCAGCCGCCTTGCCTGGATCGATGCCTCATCCATACCTGCAGGAAAAACCATTAAGAGCAATGAGCAAGAAAGCAAGAAAGGACCCAGAGGAAAGGAACAAACATACGCATAACAGCTGGGCTCAGTCCAGCGTTCGCCAGAGCGGTCTCCGTCACCTCCGTCCAATCAATGCTAGGTGACTGGCGGAGGCGCTCGACAAACCCCCGTTCATCTGCCGACAGATCCCCCTGCCTCGGCGGTGGGTGGCTCGGCTTGGAGTGGTTCCATCGAGTAGGAATGTCCCATGGCTCTTCACTCCGGATCACCAAATACTTCTCCTTCCATCCCTTGATGGAATCGGGGTGGTGGCGAACGACCTTCCCCCCGCTCCGGGGAGAGATATAGTATACACCCTCGGCCGACGGATTGACCATCAACATTGCACGGAACACGTTCAACCGCAGGGGTACTTGCTGCTCCTCGCACATCAGCATAAAGCAGATGATCTGCTTCCAAGAGTTCGGCCCGTACTGCATGGGCGCCAAGGAGGCCCAGTTCAACACGTCCCTAATGAACGGGTGGACCGGCAACCTCAGGCCAGAGATAAAAGCGTCCACCGGGAAGACACAGTACCAAGCTGACAAGGGATCGGTGGGACGCAGAGTAGGGCTCGGCATCAGCAGTTCGTGACCAGGCCCTATATGATACGCCAGCTGCAGAACCTCTAAATCCCCGTCCTCCAAAACGGTCGAGATCGCGTCCATCATCACCCTCCCCCGGCTCGGCGAAGAGGGTTGCACTCCGAAGAGCTCCTGGTCAGAAAGATCGTCGGGATACTGACGGAAATGCTTCGGCTGGACGGGCGAGCCAGTCATCAAATTACGGAAAACAGGCGCCTTGCTCGAACCGCCGGTCCTCGACCCCGGTTTTCCTAGGGCCCTCTTCTCCTTCTTAACTCGCTCCGACGGTCCTCGACCCTGAGCGGTGGATCTCCTCACTGTATTGCCCTCGCCACTCTCCTCATCGGAAGACAGCTCCAGCACGCGAAGGCCGTCCGAACCCTCGCCGGTTCCCTCCGACCCACTACTCTCCACCACAAAGGGACGTCGAGTACGCGACACCCTCGGCTTGTGTATCGCTCCCTCCTCACCTACGGAGCCCTCCAAAGAAACCGAGCTAGTATGGCCCACAACGGGCACCGATCCCTCCTCGAACACGGGCTCTTCCCACGACGTCGACGGAGAGTCAGGCTTTACCTCCCCCCTGGACGACGACGCCGACGAACCGGACTGAGCCCTATCCATCTGTGCCTAAAGATAAAACAAACTTACCAAACTAACCTGGGACCGCTTCGGAAAGGCGAACCGAGTACGGCAAACTGCAAGAGCAAACGCTGAAGGAGTGGGAGATTTTTTGAAGAAAGAAGCAGCAAGATTGTAGTGAGCGAAAGGGAAAAAAGGGGGAATACTTATATAAGGGAAGAACGGCTCCTCGACTTCCGCGATTACTGTTCACTGATTGACGCACAACTGCCGCCTGGAAAATCGCGCCACGTTCTCGAAACCTGTGCGGGGGACGTCATCAGACGCCAGAATGACGGCCTGACCCTGGGATCGGGTCGGGTGGGATACACGACGGAGAAAACGTTTTTTTTAGTTTTAAGGCACCGTCATATGACAGACGCCCCGGGCTCCAGCGTTCGACCAGTTCCCCTCTCACCCTCGAGCAGCCCGGGACTTACAGCCTCGGCAGCCGAAACCCCGAACTGTTCGAGGGTGGAACAGAAACCGCCATCGCCTACAACCCTATCAAGACGGACTGACCGACCCCCGACGGGAAGTGGCCCCCCCATCCGAGGCCCTTCAGCCCCAAGGTCGGTATACGGTGGGTGCGTCTTTTCGTCTGGATCTCCCCCGGGCCAAACCTCCATGACAGGGCAGTCTGACCCGAAAAGGGATCCAGACGGCAAAACCGCCACTAAACCGAAGCTCCTCTTCCCACAGCACGGATTTCGGCCGTCACCCCTCTCGCCCTGATCTCCCGTAGACCTGGCCACCATATCAAGGTCCATCAGATCCAAGAGAAGATCAGGGCGGCAGAGTGACCACCTCTCCGACGCTGCTAGGGTCGAAAATATTAGCCAAAGACAGGCGTCCGCCGAAGCAGACACCTCTGAGAGCCAATGGGCCACCCCTGTTTTGATCATACCTACAATGGAGGGGGGAGGTATTTATAAACTCCCCCAGGGACTAACCGTTGAGACGCCGGGAAGGTCAATCAACGGAAAACCATGCACCATCTACATTTATTAGGCGGCGCCATTAAATGCCCCTAGAAAATTGGACCATCACACCATTCTCGGAGAGCCTTCAATACACCACATGAATGGTGGGATATCCCCGCTCAGTCACTCTGAGGCGCCAACCGGTCGCCACCCCCCTTGTTGGTCCATAATCCCTCGATCAGCTCGAGGCCGGGTCCATTACCAGGGGAGTCTTCTCAGGAAGGCTTCACGGCTCGCCATCGCCCTTGCCTTCCAGTAATCCCTCGCCAAGCTCGAGGTCAGGTCTGGCACCAGGGAGGTCTTCTCAGGAAGGCCAACGGCTCGCCACCCCCCTTGTTGGCCCATAATCCCTCGATCAGTTCGAGGCCGGGTCCAGTACCAGGGGAGTCTTCTCAGGAAGGCTTCACGGCTCGCCATCGCCCTTGCCTTCCAGTAATCCCTCGCCAAGCTCGAGGTCAGGTCTGGCACCAGGGAGGTCTTCTCAGGAAGGCCAACGGCTCGCCACCCCCCTTGTTGGCCCATAATCCCTCGATCAGCTCGAGGTCGGGTCCAGTACCAGGGGAGTCTTCTCAGGAAGGCTTCACGGCTCGCCATCGCCCTTGCCTTCCAGTAATCCCTCGCCAAGCTCGAGGTCAGGTCTGGCACCAGGGAGGTCTTCTCAGGAAGGCCAACGGCTCGCCACCCCCCTTGTTGGCCCATAAATCCCTCTGTCAGCTCGAGGTCGGGTCCGGCACCAGGGGAGTCTTCTCAGGAAGGCTTCACGGCTCGCCATCGCCCTTGCCTTCCAGTAATCCCTCGCCAAGCTCGAGGTCAGGTCTGGCACCAGGGAGGTCTTCTCAGGAAGGCCAACGGCTCGCCACCCCCCTTGTTGGCCCATAAATCCCTCTGACAGCTCGAGGTCGGGTCCGGCACCAGGGGAGTCTTCTCAGGAAGGCTTCACGGCTCGCCATCGCCCTTGCCTTCCAGTAATCCCTCGCCAAGCTCGAGGTCAGGTCTGGCACCAGGGAGGTCTTCTCAGGAAGGCCAACGGCTCGCCACCCCCCTTGTTGGCCCATAATCCCTCGACCGGCTCGGGGTCGGGTCTGGCACCAGGGTACTCTTCTCACGAAGATCCAATGACTCACCATCCCATTTTTTACAACCATGAGCACTCCTCCACGGCTAGCTCCCGCACCCCCTGCAGGAGTGGGGGGCTTGTGTGACAGTGTAAAAATGGCCTGAGGCCCATCCAAGGCCCAATACAATTCCTATTCAGAAAAGCAAGAATACCGACCTGGTTCGGCTCCGGACCCCTTCAGGGTCGGCGCCGAACCTCGTGTTTTGCCCCCACAGTGCCGGCTTCCTCGTACTGACGAGCCTCAGTATCCCCCGGAGTCCGATCCGGAGCAGTCCCTCATGCCGTCCCCCCTCTCTGGCGGGGCGGAGGGATGACCTGGCACATCCTAGGCCCTCCGATTCCCCCAGAGGCACAGAGGACTCACAATGGGCCACGTCAGCTCCAAATACCGCCAAGGGTTTCGCCACGTCAGCCCTATACCACTTCTGGTATCACAACAACCGCCCTAAACCCCCTGGGCCTTCTGCCACGTCAGGCCCATGGGCTTTCGGATCCAAACCCGGCCCCCAAGCGGAACCAAACCCGGTTGGGATTTTCTATAAATACTAGACCCTCACCCACCTTTTGAAGGTAATCAATCTTTTGCCACTTAAATATACCTAGTTATTGCTACTCTCTCACAGAGACTGACTAGAGCGTCGGAGGGTCCGCCACCGGGACAAACCCCGGTGTTTCAGGACCGTCTGCAGGTACACAAGACCTCGGATCCGACCCTTCCGATCCGAGCCCAACCTTCAACGCCTTTCCGAGCTCATCGTAGGCCCCAGAAGGTCAACCGAAGGTCGGCAGACGAGCGGCAATCTCCTTCAATACAAATTGAGTTCGAACTCACACCTGGTGCTTCCACACGTGCCTCAGAAATAAACAGCATCAATAACCATGGAAAACAAAAATATCAGTAAAAACGAATTTTCATGATCTATTTAAGATCCAAACGACTTTTACATACAAGCCCATCCCTTTCGAGGTATTTATAAAAATAGTTTCTCTACTGAGAAAAATCCCGAATTTTAGAATATACTCCATTATAATTAGGAGAATTTACTAAAAAATATAAAATTGGTTATTTACACTAAAAATATTTGCACGTGTAAAAAGATAAACCTTCAGAAAATATTTATTAAATCTCCAGAAAATCATTTTAATTCATTTTCAAATCTTTAGAATAATATTTGAAAATACGGGGTACTACAGAAAGGGTGAACGCCTAAGAGATTACGCCTAACACTTTACTACCGAAGCCCGGTCTATTGCTTCCCTCAACCGATCAGTAGTCTCTACGGCATTCAGGCACAATGTCACTAATGCCGACCTCAGGGCGTCCCTTGCCAAGAAGCCTCCTCAGGACTTATCGAAACTCCTACTTCGGAGCGAGAAGTACATCCGAGTGGAAGAAGCTCTCAACCCTCCCAGTCTTGAGGAACCATCTTTCGGGAACAAACAGAAGAATACAAGCGAAGAAGGGTCCCAGAAATTCCAAAAAAACCACAATGGCCAGCGCCGCCCAGCTCCTTGTTTCGAGAAGTTCACCCCCCTCAATGCAAGTATATCAGCAGTTCTTATGGAGGTGGACAAGGAAGGGTACTTTGCGGTCCCCTAGAATGAATACCCCTGGTAAGAAAAGAAACAGGGATAAGTGGTGCCGCTTTCATTGGGACCACGACCATGACACGGATGATTGTCAGGCTCTCAAAGAGGAGATCGAAGAACTCATACAGCGGGGACACCTGACCAAGTTTGTCCGAAAGATGGGGCCGATCTTCCACCCTGAGGAGTCTACAAGCAAACAGAGAGGCCCGCCGAGTTCCAAGATTCCAAACCTGGGGCCGTCCTCCACCGTATCCATAGAGGTCCAATGGGGGGAGAACCAAACTCCTCCTAAGTGGCCTTCACCCTATCGTAGAAGTAGGATTTCAGTTTTCAATAAGGCTGATGCTCGTAACACGGCCAAAAAGAATGTAATAATGGCTCGCCCCATTGAAGTGGCCACTTAGCTTGTTTCAATAAAACTCAGCTTTTTTTATATTGAAAATTATAGCATTTACCTCATTTCTATCTCACCAAGTCACATCTACGACTCATTAAATGGTGAGTTTGGAGTCCAGCTTGTCCTATAGAGCTGCTCGCTTGCTCTCACAACTTAACCCCATCAAACAACAAGTTTGGAGTCCAACACTTGGTTCGACGCCGCTTTAGCTACTTGCAAACAAGCAAGTGCGAAGCAGCTCATCATTGCTCCTACAACTCGTTAACCCCCTAAAATAACATGTTTGGAGTCTAATACTTGGTTAAACGCCGCTTTAGCCGCTTGCGAACGAGCAAGTGCGAAGTAGCTCACCATTCGAAATTGCTCCTTTAATTCGTTAACCCCAGCAAACAACAAGTTTGGAGTCTAACACTTGGTTCGACGCCGCTTTAGCCGCTTGCGAACGAGCAAGTGCGAAGTAGCTCACCATTCGAAATTGCTCCTACAACTCGTTGAAGTTCTTAAAAACAACAAGTTTGGAGTCCAACACTTGGTTCGACGCCGCTTTAGCAGCTTGCGAACGAGCAAGTGCAAAGTAGCTCACCATTTAGAATTGCTTCTACAACTCGTTAACCCCATCAAACAACAAGTTTGGACTCCAACACTTGGTTCGACGCCGCTTTAGCTGCTTACGAACGAGCAAGTGCAAAGTAGCTCACCAATCGGAATTGCTCATACAACTCGTTGAAGTTCTTAAAAACAACAAGTTCAAAGTCTAACACTTGGTTCGACGCCGCTTTAGCCTCTTGCAAACAAACAAGTGCGGGGCAGCTCACCATTCGGAATTGCTCCTACAACTCGTTGATAGCTCCATAACAACTAGTTCGAAGTTCACAATCATAGTTCGAAATTGCCCTCACAGCTTGCAAGTATGCGGTTTCGGGGCTTAAAATGAACATTCATACTATACCACTACTGGTTAAATTTTGCAACAAGAAAGTTCGGAGCTTAACTCTCCCCTAGAGTTGCACCTCAAACTTGTCTCTCAAACGGCTCTCTTCTAGAGCCCGGTGATGCTCTTCGCTCCGCTCGCCCCCCGAGTGGCCTTCTTCTCTACGAGTTCGGAGCTCAACTCTATCCTAGAGTTTCTCCCCAAGCTCATCTTCCAAACGGCTCTCTCCTAGAGCTTGGTGATGCTCTTCGCTCTGCTCGCCTCCCAAGGGGCCTTCTTCTCAACAAGTTCGGAGCTCAACTCTCCCTTAGAGTTGCTCCTCAAACTTATCTCCCAAATGGCTCCCTTCTAGAGCCTGGCGATGCTCTCCTCAAGATGCGCGTCTGATCTTGATCATTGACTCAGATCTTGCCGCGTCCCTCGGATCCATAATCTTAGCAAACGTGTCGCCGAACGTGAAAATGGGGGAAAACTTTGCCTCAAGATGCGAGCTTGATCCTGATCGACCGCTCAGATTGTGTCACGTCCCTCAGAGCCAATTCCAAGCAAACGTGGCTCCGAAAGTGAAATTGGAAAAAACTTTGTCTCAATATTCATGCCTGATCAAGATCCAACGGCTCAGATTACTCCCGTCCCTCGGAGCCAATTCCGAGCAAACGTGGCTCCGAATGCGAAGTGGGAGAAAATGTTTCCTTAAAAATCGCGCCTGATCAAGATCCAATGGCTCAGATTGCGCCACGTCCCTCGGAACCAGTTCCGAGCAAACGTGGCTCCGAATGTGAAATTGGGAAAAACGTTGCCTCAAAAATCGCGCTTGTTCAAGATTCGACAGTTCAGATCTTGCCACATCATTCGGATCCAAAATCGATCAGATCTGCCTCCAGACGTAAGTTTGATCCAGATCGACGGCTCAAATCTTGCCACGTCGCTCGGATCCAAAATCCCAAGCAAACGCACCATCGAACTCAAAATGGAGAAAAAATTTGCCTCAAAATTCGTGCTCGATCACGATCAACGGATCAGATTCGCCCAAAACAAAACAAAAAAGAAGAAAAAAAACAATGAAGGGGTTGACGGGTCGGGTTTGAACCCCTTATAGACCCGCACCTACCTCCTTTACTTTTTCTCCCTCAGAATTGGGTGCTAAAACGAAAGAGAAACCCAACTCTTCTGTCGACCCTCATCTCCGTCGAGCTCGCTAATAGATCACCTTGGCCTCCTTGAGCTCCTCTCCTCCCCTCCGAACTACTCGTCATGCTACTTCCTCAGTGAGCTTCGTCATCGCCGAACCCAAACACAAAAACCCATCACCGAGCTCGAGCTCCTACTCCTCTGTAGCCAACCTCACCTCCATCTCGTCGAGCCCTCCTCGCCAACTTTGCCAGCCAAGTCGCCGACGAGCTTGAAGCACCTCTTCTCTTCGCCGAAACTCCACAAGCGTCGAGCTCTTCTTCGTCGAGCTCCGAATCCAACACCTCCAACTCTGCAACCGAGCTTGAGCTCCTTCCTCGTCGACCTCCACATCGCGAGCACCGACCCCCACTGCCAAGCTTGAACCCCCTCTTCGTCACCCTCGCCATATTCCGAGCTCTATCACCATGGCTCCGTCGAGCTTCGACCTCGACTCCATGCCATCGAGCTCCTCCTTCGCCATGCTCCCCTGTTAACGACGAGCTCCACCGTAGCTTTGTTGAGCTTTAGAATCCCCGACGAGCTCCTCCCATGACGAGCTCCTCCGTAGGTGTCGAGCTCCAGTATAGCTTCGCCGAGCTCGAGGAAAACTCCGACGAGTCCCTTCCTCGTTGAGCTCCTCGAATCTCCGTCGACACTGCCGAACACTGGCGTCTCCCTCGCCGAGCTCCTCTTTTCGCCTATCATGCTTGCGCTGAGGGAAGGGGGACAAGAAGTCGAAGAAGGAGTTGGAGAAGAAGGCATGTTCGAAGGAAGAAGAAAGAAGAAGAAAAGCGAAAAAAGAAAAAAAATATATTATATATGCATGTGGCGGTCAACGGTCAACGTTGACCGGCCACGTGGCATCGTCTCATGGGTCGGCGGCATGATCCGAGCAAAGCGTTCCTCGAACGTGAAATTGGAGAAAAACACTAGCTTTGCGATGCGCGCTCGTCTGATCGTGATCAACACACAGGATTGCACCACGTGTATAGGTAAATATTAATTAATTAATTATTCAAAAAATTCGAAAAATTAATTTAAAATCGAAAAATTTAATTAAATTTTTTTAAAAATATTTATTAATTCAGAAAATTATTTTAAAATTCTGAAAATAATAATTATTAAATTAGAATAATTAATTTAATTTTTTGGTAATTAATTATTTGAAATTGAATAAAAAATTCAAAAAATGATTGAAAATTGGAAAAAATCAGAAAAATATAGAAAAATCACAAAAAATACAGAAAATTCTGAGAATAATTTTGGTCATTTTACAAGCTCAGAAATCGCCGTTACACCTCGAGCGAGATCCAAACTCCTCTGAGGACTCCGATAAAATCTCGTACGCCATTAGAACAATAAAACTACTCCTCAAAGTTTGTTAACTCACTCTTCGGGAGTGGGGGGCTGTAACGCCCCGAATTCCAAATAAGACCGAATTCGAGATTCCACAGGATCTTTACACTTCACTTCGTACAATTTTGTAAGGAAATTTAAATTTTTCATCATACATCAGAGTTCTTTACATTGTTTACACAGCGGAAGATAAAAAGAAATACAACAATGAAAATAATATACAACTTATACAACTTTTTCAATGTAATTAATCAACAGCATCATAACATCTTTACTTCTTCATGAAAATATTCATTACCTGCATAATAAGCTGTGGGCACGTCAGTTACTTACAACTAACGAAAATGTTTTACTCGGCCATCCTCTCTATGCCGTACATATAATGATCTCAATATTTTAACAAACCACAATTTGAATGCAAAATAAAGTGTAAAATGTGACTACACTAAACATGTAAGTGTATGCGATGCCTTAATACCAAATGCAGATATTTTATTTTAAGATAACATTAATGCAACTTGTTCGGATTCTATGCATCCCATACTACATAGGTCCGAGGGCAAGCATCTATGTACTCCACAATAAAGAGTTCGATCCCTCGCCATGACAACTACCCAGTAATGAGAACAAAGTTTAGACATTCCACGAGTACGGATCCCAGTCCCGGAGTACACCGCCCGACTGTTATACAGACTCCTCGTCGTGCGAACCTCCCGCAAGTGCCCCTCTAGCTCCGGTATACGTATATACACCGGAGTACGGCAAACTATCCGTCCGACTACGCATAGTCCCAAATTTAAAATAAAAGCTTATCTCCATTGAAGAAACCTCAGTCCCGGAGTACACCGCCCGACTAGGTCTATAGTCCCGGAGTACACCGCTCGACTATATAGAGTGCCCCACTTATGTTTGCCCAAGTTTTACTACATCTTCACTTAAGTGCTTAATTTTTAAGTTCAAGACATGAATAAATTATCATACCTAGAGTTAGTCTTACCTCCTACCGGACTTAATCACAAATACCGAGATTGCTCAATGGCAAATCTAAAAAATATAATTCAATTCTTTTTATTTCAACAGTGCCGGTACCCGAGGCCTTACTAACTCTAAATCACAACATTTCATGTACAAGAAACCATGGGTACTCATACCCTTCAATAATCAAGTCTTAACTTAAAGTATTCTTATCTTCAACTTATTCACAATTGATCAATGTCTTGCCTTAACACTTATTCACAAAGTGATCATTGTCTTATCTTGACACTATTCATGATTCACTTATTCATTTACAATATTTAGAAACCATAATTCCTTTCACGAATATAAATTAACTACTTGAAATCTTACTAGCAATTTAAGCTCATAAAAATGTATCTCAACCACATCAAACATTTCTTAAACCAAGTAAGAGTATAATCTTTTCAAAAGAAATCACTTCACACGACCATATTTTACTCTTCTTCAAAATATGAAATTCATATTCTTTAATAATTAAATCTTAAGTGAAAACTCACTTTCTACCTTAATTTCTCCTTTTTAGCTTCTCAAATATACTTTAAAAATTCTATAATTCTTTTTAATAAACTCCATTTCATTTTATAGAAATTCTAGTATTTTTCTCAAATTTTTATCACATTAGAAAATCCCAAAAAAAATTATTAAAACACAAAACCAAAAGAAATGTGGCTATTAGGTTTCGAACCCAGCCAAATCTGCCCAGCACAGAGCACCCAAAGCTCACCTCACTAGCCGAGAAGTCCAGGTGGACTTGGCTGTCACATGCTCAAACAAAACCCCATATGTATCAACTCTCGACTCTAGGTGATTTTAATCAAAAATCAAAAACAAGGTGGGGTTAATAGGTTTCGAACCCAGGACCTCGGACCCAAACACAGCAACAGCCCTAAGGCTCGCTTGCTAGCCAATAAATCCACTTGCGACTACTGATTAGAAATTGTATTAAAGTAGTTTTATTCATACTGTTCTGAGATTAATTATTTTTCACAAAATCGTTGAATCAATCAATCTAATCTTTTGATATACTAAAATACATTGTTCTCTGATTGAGATAAAATTTAAAATAGTAACCCACGAATTTTAATTCTATTCTACTAACATATCTACATTCTTTTCAATTAGTTTTTCTCTCAATTTGCTTTTTCTCAAAACTTGAAATTAAGAATTTCATTCGTTACAACTAGTTCATGCACTCATTTAAAATTCAGTAATAAGACCAACCATGCCTCTAAATTGTCCATAAAAATCTCTAAATTTCTTTTATGCAAAAAATAAATAAATTATAATTTGACATATTATAGCAATATGCGTAAATTAACATTTTTCATGGCAACATTTTAATTAATATCATGGTATGCAATCATTATTTCTACAATTTCATGGTGCAAACATAATAGCATGGGTTGATCTATATCCATCACATCATATTTATCTACTTTACTCAATTATCAAAAATTAGCATGCTCATCCTATGAATTAGAAAGCACAAAGATCTAGGGGTGGGCTCGGTACGGTACCGAACTTTTTGACATTGTACCATTATCATACCAAACTAGTTCGGTTTGAAAATATGCAAACCGTTACCAACCAAAAAGTTCAGTATACCGAAACTTCGGTATACCGACTACTTCGGTTGGTACGGTTCGGTATTGGTGTTATACCAAATATGACCCAACAAATACCTTAGCAAATATCAGCAGCAATAAAAATATCAGTTTTATTTGGAATGATTTTATTAGTTTTGCTTTGCACTGCACTATTTGTACTTTGCTTCCTAAGAGCTGGAGCACCCTGCTATGGCTTTTCTTTTCTCCATCATTAATAGGTGCATTTATTTAGCTGTCAATAGAGAAATCAAATGAGCTAGCAATGTACAGGAATTTTAGTCTGGTGAGCAAAGTTTGTCAGAAAAGAAGAGACAATTAATGGAGAAAAAAAGAATCAGCTGCTCAAGCGGCTGACCCAAAACCTCTTTCAAAGTGGCATCAAGAAGATTATAGAGAATGTTATACAGGTAGTTACTGAAAATGAACTTCAACAACTCAATGTTTCTTGATCATTTGTTCAATGATTATTCTCAAAGCATGCTAGTACAAGGGAAAGAGCTTCACCGTTCATAGAAACGATAGCCCCACACAGTTTATAGCACAACAGGTGAAGAATGTATCTCTACTATCTATACTATACACTAAGCAAAAGGTGTTGTGTGCATCCACCCACTATTGGAAAAATTGCAACACAAAATTTTTATTAAAAAAGGTAAAATAAAGAGCAGTTGGTTGTTACGAAGGTGACGCTCAAAGTGTACATATTGTGGATAGCCACCCGGCAATAAATCTCAACCACACATTTAAACCTCCAATCTATATCTAGCATCCACTTAAATTTTAATCACATTCAAAACTCCTATCTATATTTACCATCCATGTACTCCGCATGTGCTGAATAATTAATCCATATTAAAGACACGGATAGAAAGTTAGAAACACAACCATACCACAGACGGGAAAAATAGGGATTTGTACAAAAAAAAACAACAGCCAGTATAACATATCTATGATTTATAAAATTATATAATGTTAATATCTGATTAACCACCACTCTTGTGTTTGTTTCAATTCATTAGAATACAACATAAATTCCTTCATATTTGTAATCACTGTAAATCAGAATCAGATTATTAGAATATAGATTTTGAACACTGAAAACAAATATATATTACGTGATAACCACAAACGTGATAATTAAGATATCCAACAAAACTACAAGTTGCATGCGGCATTAGGTAGCTGATAACCCCCCACCAATGGTCACCAGATTGTAAGGTCTGTGTAGGGAAAGGACACTCAGTATAAGGCCCTGGTGTAAGCTTATCTGCATCCTAGGCTGTATCAGACTCAATATTTTAGATTGTTATTTGGTAGGGTTATTCGGTACGGTAGGGTACGGTAAAATACCGACCGAACCATATTCATACCGAAACCGAACCGGATTTTGGAACTCGGTATGGTTGTATCGTACCATACTTTTGGTAGCCGAATTTTTCGGTACCGAATCGATTGGTTTGGTTGGAAAACCGGTTGGTTGGCTCATTTCGGTATGATCGACCACCCCTACAAAGATCACCCACCTATTAGAAGAGTAAAAATAATTCCGCTTTCAACAGAGACACCGAACTCCAAGAAAATCACGCCAAAAGCGTACTTCAAAATCCCCGAATGCAACACAGCGCCTCTCCTCCTAATTTGCTCTTGGCCAAAAGGGAAATAGGCTTTCTAATCTTGTTTTAACAGTGAATGGAGTTTAGGGTGTTGGGTGAATGGATTAGTTTAGGGTGTATTTATATACAAATCAAAAAGTCAGTTACCCATGATTTCCTCCCCACTCTCCCATTACCCCAATAACTCCAACTCTTCATCTATTCCTAACTCCCTGCCCATACACTTCCATAATCGATCAAGCCTAGTGAAGAGCCCAACTCATCACTTCCCAAAACCGATCAACCCCTCTCTCTCTACAAGCACAGCGGAAGAACCCCCCATGGTGGGCCCCATCAAATGTGAAGCCACGTCAACAGCCTTTGACCGAAGTCAATAGCCCTTTGTTGTTTGTTTCAATTCACGTGGGCCCCTCCCATCCTTCATTCATTATGTACTCACATATGCCACAAATCATTTTAATACACACACACATATATATACCATCTATACTGTATAATGCATACATATGTATTACTACTATAATATTATTTTTTTTTTTTTGAAATTACGGGGTGTCACGTACACTCCAAAGTTTATTTTGAAAACAAATACGCTTAAATACGTGCACCGAAAAACACGTACTTCGCGCGTAAAAATACAAAATTCGGTTTTATCAACTAAAATGTTAAAGATAATAAAAGTACAATATAAGACAAATGTATTTATTAATTTTATGTCGTAATTGCTACGTACGTAGAAAACATGTGTATTACATGTATAATAATATTTTAGTCAAAATAAGGAAAAATGAATTTCCGTTTATAAAAATAGATTCGAATGCCTAAAATAAATAATTTAAACACATAGAAAATATTGCACATAGCAGTGGAAACACATAATCGATACATGTATCAAAAACACGTAAAAAATATGTTAAAATGCAGGGATTGAAATTTAATATTTTAGTTGATTTAAATGGGATAAGATATACGGAGAATGCATAATTGGTCAGAAATCACAATACATAATGAAAACACGTTATAAATATTACCAGTAACGGTACAAAATGCACGTACTTAACACACAAGGGCAAAATTATCATTTCTAATTTTGCGGGGCGTTACAGGGGCTCGTAATATGGCTAAAAGTAGGACTAAATCAGGATCGTTCAAATTGGGCACGAATCTTAAAGCTCTCGGGGCTAAAACGGTAATTTCACTAACAAACGGGTCTGAAATGGGGAGTGGGTCGTTCTTCAAAGCCTAATAACTCATAAACGGATCTGTCCTACTGGGTCAGGGTGACAACCCATTACAAACCAGTCCAGGTCATTTAAAGAGTAATTTAAATTCATGATTATCTCTAAAAGACGGATTAAACCAAATCTCTTATCATTAAACGATTTAAACTCTACATCTTATCCAAAAATACCGGGACATAGGGATAAATGATTATCTTTAAACTGTTTCTAAGGCGATTATAAATACCCCTCTCCCACCACCATAAGAAAGGTAATCAATCTTTTTCCACATAAACGCTCTTTCATAATCTTCCTGATTACTCACTTGAGCGTCGAAGGGTTCATTACCGAGATCCATCCCTGTGTATCGAACTTTTTTGCAGATTAACGAAAGCGGCAAGAAACCGGTCAAACGCCGATGAAAGCCAACAGGTTTACCTTATTTGTTTCCAAAAGAATCCACAAATTCATCTGTTTGCTCCTACACCAAAATCAACAGCAACAGAGCCTTAGTTCTAGTAATAGTGCCTAATTCATCTAACTTGTTCTTAAACTCCCACTTAGTTCTAAGTATGGTCCTATTGTGAGGTCTAGGAACAAGTCTCCATACTTGATTCCTTTTGAATTAATTAAGTTCGTCTTGCAATGCAATGATCCAGTCATTATCTTACAAGGCCTCCTTAATATTCTTATGTTCAAGTATAGAAACGAAAGCGGAAAAACACATGAAATTTTGAGCTTGTGTTCGAGTAGTTATCCCTTTCGACATATCGCTTCGTATAAGATTTAGTGGATGGCTAGACATGATTTTCCATGCGGGGCGCCTTTCGTTGGTGAAAAGTTGATGTTGTATATGATCATCTTCCATGACATCTATTTATTGTGTAGACATCTCTTCTATTCGGGATTGGGGTGCTTCTTCATCTTGAGAAGGCTTCTAATTTTGAGGATCCACATTTGGTTCTTGGTCAATGTGTACCGAACTGACACGACTCACAAGGTTTATCTTTCTCAAATTTGATTTTGGGGATCCCCCTCATAAGCTCCTTGGTTACAAGTTTTTTGAGATTATTCATGGCTGTGTGTCCAAGTCGCCGATGCCATAACCAACCATCCTCATTTCGAGCAACAAAGCACTTCATATTCTCCTATGCTAATTCATTAAAGTTTATAACATATACATTATTACATCTAGTTGCGAGAAGTAAACAAGATTTATTGCTATGTAGCACAGTGCATACATTTTTATCAAAAGTAATAGTATAACCTTTGTCACATAATTGGCTGACGCTAAGTAAATTATGCTTCAAACCTCTTACAATAGAACATCTTCAATGGAGCATGAAGAACCAAAGTTTATTTTACCTTTACCGATGGTTTGACCAGTGATATTACCTCCAAAGATGATGTCCTTCCCTCTTTCCCTCGATAGTGATGCAAAGTATTTACTGTCACATGTCATAGGTTTGAGCATCCACTATCAAGGTACCACCGATCTTTAGTCTTGATGCGTTGAGGTACCTACATCAAGATTAGTAGATATAATTTTGGGTGCCAAAGTGTTTTGAACCTGCATTTACATTCTTTCTTACTCAAACAAAATTAGTATTTCTTTTTAAAAAACAATTATAAGAGATATGCCCTATTCTACAGCAGTAGTGACATGTGATACGATTATGCCTTGGGCCATGCACACTTGCATAGTTTTGAGTTGATTTGTGATTATGTTGGTGATTGTGCATGTGTGTATGACATGAAGATTTAGATTTTCGATGGTGTATTGGCTCTTTGTAACCAAATCCTTGATTATCATGATAAGATCTAGAATTCTTTGTAACAAGGTAACTGGGCCCTTCATATTTTTCAACAATTTTCTCAAGCTTAATTACTCCTTTACAAAGTCTTTTCCTAGTCATCTCATCGTCTTTTGTGTTCCAACGAAGAGTGTCTAGTGTAGCATCAAGTATTCTATTTTGTTCAAGAGCTTCATTACAACTTTCCACTACCTCATGAAATTTTCTTTTGCATTCTTTTAAATCATCAATGAGTTTAGCAATATAAACAAATTTCTCATGAATTTCTCTTAAGTTTTTATCATGTGTTGCTAAGGATTCTTGAATTTGGTGTTTTAAAAGCTCATTTTCCTCTATCAACACATCATGGTCTTTTCTAAATGACTCGAATTTTTCCATAATCAAAGTATTTTTATTTTTCAGTTTTTGATTCTTAGTGATGCACGAGTCATGTGATTCATTTAAGATTTGTTTATACTATCTTAATTCACGGCTCAATTTCTTAGCATAATCTTTTAATCCATTACATATGTCTACTAAATCATCGTAAGTGGGTTCTTCGATTACCTCTTCTTGATATGATGATTGCACCTCACCATTCCCAATAGCCATGAAACCAACATTGTTGTGATCTTTCTCATCCTCACTTGAATCTGAGTCTAGCCATGTTGCCATCAATGCCTTATTTCTCAATCCTGGATTGGAGTGGTAGTAGTCCCTATTCCTGTCCTGTGAGACGGGATAGTTTGCACAAATGTGTCCAGGCTTCTTGCATTTGTAGCATATGTCGTCTTTGTCTTTTTCTCTTTCTCCTTGATACCTACCATATTTTTTATGCTTAAGATACTTACAAAATTGCTTAGTCAATAAGGCGATGTCTTCGTCTGATTCCTCACGATCTGACTCTGCTTTTGATGGTCAAGATTTCTCTGCTTTCAAGGCGATGGTCCTCTCTTCGGTTTTTGGTTCAATCCCGATGTTTTGCCTGTATCTTTTAGTTTCTGTCATCTCCATCTCGTATGTCTTCAGTTTTCCTTGGAAGGTGTATTAATCGAATTTCTTTTCCTCAAGAGTCTCCCTCATTGCAACAGCTTTTACATCCCATTTCGGCGTGAGACAGCTTATGATTTTTCCGACCTTTCGGTCATCATCTAACCCCTTACCTAAGCTCTCAAACTCGTATGCAATAATATCGAAACGGGCAGGCATTTGATCTACGTTCTCTCCTGGCAACATACGAAAAAAATCAAACTTACAAAAACATAAATTTACTTTAGCTTTTACCTTAGAAGTGGTTCCCTCGTATCGTTTCAGCATGTTGTTCCAAATTTTGTATACCGTCTTGCAATTTCGCCCGCATCACATTAATTCTTCATTGTTCAATCCTGCATAAAGAGCCGTCATAGCTTTGGGAGTTTGTTGTTTTTAGTGCTAGCTATGCTTTTGAGAAAGGCTTCTTTCCATTGCTGACCGGAATGTCTATTTTGTTTATGCACACATTCCATACTTCTTCTCTGAGCATCTGTAAGAAATGAGACATACGAACTTTCCAAACATCATAGCATTTTCCATCAAAATATAGTGAGCGTGATAGACTTGTCCCATTGGAGATGAATGGCTCCGATGAGTATAAGTTTTCGGGAGGAGGGATTTTGGCCATTGGACATTTTTCTTAAGCTTTTAAGCTTTTAGTAAGCATCTCGCTCTGGTACCACTGTAAATCACCCTAGGGGGGTGAATAGGGTGATTGTGAGGAAATTAAAAATTAAAAAAAAAAAATGCAAAGTGAATGAGAAGAGATAGAGAAAGCAAACACAGCAAGCACAAGTGATTCAGTGATATAACGTGGTTTGAACCTCAGGTCTAAGTCCACACCACCTACTTGTAGCAATTCTCTGCCACAAGCGTTCCACTATACTCAAACCCTTATACAGTGATTCTCGGATTCAGGCCGAGAGACCTATTACACCCACAGGGCTTCTAAGATAAGTCTCTTCAATCTCACAGAAGTGGAAGAAAAGAAAAACTCAAGATCTTTAATGATCCTGACTGAATAAAACAAATAAGTATCACACACTCTGATTGATTGTTGAATTGATTAGTTCACAAGATTTTTCTTAGGGAAATAGGTAAAGAATACAGAGTGGTTTCGTCCAAATATATAGACTTAGGAAGTGCATCTCTCAAAAATAAAAACGATACATTCCAAAAAAGAAATTTGCACGAGGTACGGTCGACCGCAAAAAGGGACAATCGACCGTTCATCTTTTAATCAAAAATTCGAAAGATGAATGGTCGACTGTCTCATGATTTTAACTGTAACGCCTCTGCCCCTAGCTCAGACAATTTATATAATTTGTAAGACAAATTAGATACTATGTAGTACAACTGCCCACCACAGGCTGCCTCTCAAAAGGTGGTTAACCGAATTGGTGACTTTTGATCATAGACAATTAAATTTATATATTGTTATATTCTTTCTCAATCCCGATATGGGACTAATCCCATACACTTACTTTTTTCTCCTCTTCTCTCTCCCACGTGAAGGTGGGCCCCAGCGAAAGCCACGTCACCCCCTAGGTGACACCAACACAAGAGCAACAGCAGGCATTTATATGCTGCCTCTTTTTCATGGGTGCCCCCCCCATCCTATTCCTTTTCCATTTTATAACAATCATGACATCCTTTTATTTTACTGAACCAAACAGGCAACATATTTTATCAACATATATATATATATATATATATATATATATATATATATATATATATATATATATATATATATATATATATATATATATATATATATATATATATATATATATATATATATATATATATATATATATATAATACTCTTTGAAAATTACAGGGTGTTACATTAACTGTGATGAGCGGTCGACCGATACTATGGTATGGTCGACCGCAATCGTGCTGATTCTGACGAAACCACTTTATATTCTTACCTATACAAATCAATCAATTACATATAAAATCTCACATGTATGGAATTACAGAAATTGATCTTGCTGGTTTTCTTGGGCTTTAATCAATATGTGTTCTTTTTTGAATAATTTCTTCCTTTACTTGATTTTGTAATCCTTCTTTATTGCTTTCCTTCTTTTGCTTCTTTTTGAATCTTTTTGATTTTCTTATTGATTTATTTATTACTGAAAATCTGAAAATCTCAATGAAAACTTATTAGTATTTGTAAGCACGTTTTGTGCACACAAATTAGGAGTCAACATTTTCTTATTTTTAAAAGTTATGAACAATATTGTACATAATTATACTATCTATACAATATATTATGCGAAGACAACTTTTGATTCAAAGGTTTATTTTCCTGTTTTTTTCTTTGAAAAAAATGCAAATGTAGGAAGTAACTAGCACTGTCACAAAAATTCGAAATTCGAAATTCAAAATCCAAAATTCGGAAACAACCAGGACACGACATTGAACCGGAATCAACATGGTCTATTGCTGGTAGGGTTTGGGTCCTAAAATAGAACTCATTCATTTTTCTGGTTCGGGCCTGGTTCTGCTATAAATGGACTCGACCCATAGCCGGACCCAGACCAGGTCCTAAAATAGGACCCTTTTATATTTTTGAGTCGGGTCTGGTTAAACTCAAAATGGAAAAATATCTAACCTCCCAATTAACACCCCCCGCAAAGAGAAGAAAAGAAGCAACAGGCCTAACCTCCTTCTCCTGCCCGACACCACCCGCTCGCCGCTACCCAGACCCGATGGGTAACATTTTTTTAACAGGTCACGGACACAATTCTCACGGGTTGGCTCTAGGTCCAATATTTGGACCAGTAGATAATCAGGTTCGGGGTTGGTAGTGCAGGACCCGAACTGATCGACTCGTTAATAGTACTAGTGGTAAACCTTCCACTTGCTCTTTGTCCTTACAAATTTTAAACTAGAATCATATCTGTTAATCAAACCTTAAAATATTGCAATATTGTACACATTTTCACAACAAAAAAACTGTTATTTTCTATTTTTTGAAAATTTTGTGCAATATTGCACAGGGATATGCTAGTATATATAATAGGATGAGGGTATAATAGAGTTGTTATGAATTGGCAGATAGTAGGCAGTAGAGAGGAATTATATGCATGTGTATATAGGGATTAATAATAGGAGAATATGGGTAGGGGTTATCAGATAATGAGGGGAAGGAAACAAAAGTGGGTTAGGGGTTTGATTATTGGAGGTGAATTAGTACGGGAGAATGAGAAGGAATTATTGGGGGTACGATAATTGGTATGGTTGGGTATAATTATTGGAGTTAAGAGAAGAGTAGAAAAAAATATGAATGTATGTATGTGTTTGAATAGGGAGACATAGATAATAGAATTGATGCAATGCACGTATAAAAATACTTACAGATGAATCCAGAAATATTTAAGTTGAGCTCAAATAGGAGATCAAAGATGAATTCAAATACAAAAATGAATTCGAGAGAATGGAAGAAATTATAAATAATCCGATAATTCAGAAATACGTAGAATATTCCGTAAGATCAGAAACAGGGGTTACAATTTCTGTGATTTTTTTTGGATTTTTGGGGTTTTTAATGGCTTTTTCAGTTTTTCGGAGGAGAAAGAGAGACAATGAAAAATAAGGGCAATTTGGACATTTCACATCATTTCCATATGGGTTTTGACTGTAATTCGTAGTTTGAGGGGTTTATCGCTTTGACCAATAGTTTAGGGGGTTAAAGACTTTTGCTTCATAGATCAGGGGTATTTTTCGTCATTTATCCTAATATATATATATATATATCAATATTGGTTTTGCACATGTCATGCATATGCATCGATTATTAAAGTATAAAACAATTATATTAGTTTTTTTTTAAAATAAAGCTAAAATGGTATTTTCGGTAATGTCTACTATAATGAATGATATGACTAAAAATAGGATTAAGTCGGGACTTTTCAAATCGGGCACGAATCTTAAAGCTCTAAGGGGTAAAACGATGATTTCAACCTACAAATGGGTCTGAAATGGGAACTGGGTCTTTCTTTAAAGCCCAATAACCCATAAACGGATCTGTCCTACTGTGTATGGGTAGCAACTCGTTACAAACCAACCCAGATGGATAAAGAGTAATTCAAATTCATGGTTATCTTAATGAAACGATTTAAACTCTACATCTTATCCAAAAATACTGGAAAGTAGAGATACATCCTTATCTCGAAACGGGTTCCTAAGGCGACTATAAATACCCTTCTCCCCCCACCGTAATAAGGTAATCAATCTTTTTCTACCTAAAGCTCTTTCTTAATCTTTCTGATTACTGACAAGAGCGTCGGAGGGTTCGTCGCTGGGATCCATCCCGGTGTATCGAACTTTGTGCAGGTTTGCGGCAGCAGCGAGAAATAAGTAAACACGTTGGTGAAGATCAACAGGTTTGCTTTATTGTTTCCAAAAAGAATCCACAAATTCATCTGTTTGCTCCCACACCAAAATTAGCAGCAATAGATTGGCGCCGTTTGTGGGAAACGAAAAAACAATCCAACCTTACTTCATAACGAAAGTAGTTTCAAACCATGCATTCGAAAGAGAAGGGGAAGGCAGCGGCCACCAGCCGAAGAGCCATTCCTCTTCCTCCTCCTCATCTAGTCCAAGGTGTTCTTCCTCAACAGTCTCCTCTTCAGCAGGCCCCTCCAGGGTCTCGGGGGGCTGCCCAGGAGGGCTCTCGTCGGAGTCGTCTAAAGCAACATCCTCTTCATGACCATGTCGCGGTCCACAATCCTTCAGTTGAATCTATGGCTTCTCAAAGCCCTTTCGAGCAGGATCTCCGTCAAGTGATTGTCAATCGCCAACAGGGGGTCGTCCTTTGAACTCGCTTGAATGGATGGCGAGCCCTTGAGGGAGTCCATCAACCTGAGCACCCAGGGGTCTCGAGAGTTCGGACCCCCCGCAGACCGAGGACCAGAAGGCCCCCTTCCCCGAGGAGGGGAAGAGAGTCCCCTCTACGTCGTCGGCAGAGAAGACATACTCCAATAAGCCGAGTCACACATAGGGACCGCCAAGCTGGAGGGGCATCAGTCACTAGGGCGGAGTTCCAGGATTTTCAAGAAGTCGTTCTGCGGGGCCTCAATGTCACTCCCAACCACGTGTAACGGGCGCCCAGTCCTCAACCTGCCCTAAGCCATCACCACCGCACTCCTAGTCCCCTTCCGCATGGGAAAGAGTCTCGGGGCTTGGCAAGATATGACCGAAGGGAAGACTCGGTTTACCGCCGTCTCCACGAGATGGAGAGGTGCCTTGGCCGACATGACAGAGAAGGGGAATAATGGGCGAGGAATTTCCGCTCGAGCATGCCTCCGTTCTCCCGGACCATCATGGAAGCCCCAGTCCCAGAAAACTTCAAGTCCCTTAACTTTGAGTCATACAACGGGGAGTTGGACCCCACCGACCACATTGAGAGTTTTAGAACTCTCATGATGATCCACTAGGCTACGGATGCGCTCCTTTGCAAAACCTTTCCTGCCACGCTGAAGGGGCCTGCGAGAGAATGGTACTCTTGACTCACCCCGGCCTCTATCTTCTCTTTTGATCAGTTCGAAAGGCTCTTTCTTACTCATTTCGTGAGTAGCCACCGGGCCGAGTAAACAAGTGCATCTTTGGTGACCCTCAGCCAGATAAAGGGTGAACGCCTAAGAGATTACGTTCAGCGCTTCACCGCCGAAGCCCGATCTATTGCCTCCCTCAACCAATCAGTAGCCTCGGCGGCATTCAGGCACAACGTCACTAACGCCGACCTCAAGGCGTCCCTTGCCAAGAAGCTTCCTCGGAACTTCTCAGAACTCCTTCTTAGGAGTGAGAAGTACATCAGAGTGGAAGAGGCTTTCAACCCCCTCACTCTCGAGGAATCATCTTCCAGAAACAAACGGAAGAATACGAGCGAAGAAGGGTCCTAGAAATTCCAGAGGGACGATAATGGTCAACGCCACCCAGCTCCTCGTTTTGAGAAGTTCACCCCCCCCCCCCAATGCTAGTATATCAACACTTATGGAGGTGGAAAAGGAAGGGTTACTCCGAACTCCCTCTAGAATGAATACTCCTGACAAGAAAAGTAAGATTAGTGGTGCCGCTTTCATAGGGACCACGGCCACGGCACGGATGATTGTCAGGCTCTCAAAGAGGAGATCAAAGAGCTCATACAATAGGGACATCGGGCAAAGTTTGTCCGAAAAGACGGGGCCGATCTTCCACCCCGAGGAGCCTACAAACGAACAGATAGGCCCGCTGAGTTCCAAGATTCCGAACTTGGGGCCGTCCTCCACCTTATCCATGGAGGTCCAATGGGTGGGGGTGGGGGGGGGGGGAGAACCAAACTCCTCCCAAGAGGCCTTCACCCTATCGTAGAAGTAGGTTCAATTTTCAAAAAGGACGATGCTTGTAACAAGGCCAAAAGCATGTAATATTGGCTCACCCTATTGAAGCGGCCACTTAGTTTGTTTCATTAAAACTTAGCATTTTTCTATTAAAATTTATTGCATTTTCCCCATTTCTATCTCTCTGGCTCACATCTACGAACCGTTAAATGGTAAGTTCAGAGTCAGCTTGTCCTACAGGGTTGCTCTTACAACTTACTAAGCTCAAAAGATGAGTTTGGAGTCCAACACTTGGTTCGACGTTACTTTAGCCGCTTGCAAGCAAGCAAGTGCGGGGCAGCTTATCATTCGGAATTGCTCCTACAACTCGTTAACTCTCTTAACAGCAAGTTTGGAGTCCAGCACATGGTTCGACGTTGCTTTAGCCGCTTGCAAACAAGCAAGTGCGGGGCAGCTTACCATTCGGAATTGCTCCTACAACTTGTTAACTCTCTTAACAACAAGTTCGGAGCCCAACACTTGGTTTGACGATGCTTTAGCCGCATGCAAACAAGCAAGTGTGGGGCAGCTTACCATTCGGAATTGCTCCTACAACTCGTTAACTCTCTTAACAACAAGTTTGGAGTCCAACACTTGGTTAGACATTGCTTTAGCCGTTTACAAACAAGCAAGTGCAGGGCAGCACACCATTCGAAATTGATCCTACAACTCGTTAACTCTTTTCACAACAAGTTTGGAGTCCAACGTTTGGTTCGATGCTGCATTAGCTACGTGCGAACGAGCGAGTACGAAGTAGCTTACCATTCGAAATTGCTCCCACAACTGTTGAAACTCTTTTAAACAACAAGTTCGGAGCTTAACTCTCCGGTAGAGTTGCTCCTCAAACTTGTCTCTCAAACAGCTCTCTCCTAGAGCCTGGTGAAGCTCTTCACTCCGCTCGCCTCTCGAGCGGACCTTTTCTTAACGAGTTCAAAGCTAAAACTCTCTCCTAGAGTTCTCCTCGAACCTGTCTCCCAAACGGCTCTCCTAGGGCCTAGTGATGCTCTTTGCTCTGCTCGACTCCAGAGCGGACCTTTTCTCAACGAGTTCGAAGCACAATTATCCCCTAGAGTTGCTCCTCAAACTTGTCTCCTAAACGGCTCTCTCTTAGAGCCTAGTGATGCTCTTCGCTCCGCTCGCCTCCAGAGCGGACATCTTCTCAACGAGTTCGGAGCACAACTCTCCCCTAGAGTTTCTCCTCAAACTTTTCTCCCAAATGGCTCTCTCCTAGAGCCAAGCTCTTTGCTCCGCTCGCCTCACGAGCGGCCTTCTTCTCAACGATTTCGGAGCTCAACTCTCCCTAGAGTTACTCCTCGAACTTGTCTCTCTAACGGCTCTCTCCTAGAGCCAAGCTCTTCGCTTCGCTCGCCTCCCGAGCGGCCTTCTTCTCTACGAGTTCGGAGCTCAACTCTCCCCTAGAGTTGCTCCTCAAACTTTTCTCCCAAACGACTATCTCCTAGAGCCTGACTATGCTCCTCCCGCTCACCTCCTGAGCGGCCTTCTTCTTATCGAGTTTGGAGCTCAACTCTCCCCTAGAGTTGCTCCTCAAACTCGCCTCCCGAGCGGCCTTCTTCTGAAAGAGTTCGGAGCCTAACTCGTCTAGAGATGCTCCATAAAATCGCTTCCAAGAACGGACCTCCCTTAGAGTTATGCAAAGCTCTTCTCAACTTCGTGAAGGCGAAGATGTTGCAGGACTATCTTGACCATGAAGAAGGATGATTCTCCAACTTATTTATGAAGACAACTTGTAGATCTTCGAGATAGCTTCGAAACAAGGGCTCACACGCCCCAATCCAACCTCTGTAGCACTGTGAACGTCCGTTACAATATAGCTACGCCGAAGCCTCCCTGGCCCTCGGCACCTCTCGATGAGCGCTCTTGCCACCGACATCCAAATGCAAGAAAAAACTCTTATGGACTTCGGCAACGTGTGCCGAGCACTCTTGCCACCGACGTCCAAATACGAGAAAAAAAACTCTCCTGGACTTCGGCAACAAGTGTCGAGCGTTCTTGCCACCGACCTGAAATGCGTGAAAAAGCTCTCCTGGACTTCGGCAACGTGTACCGAGCACTCTTGCCACCGACGTCCAAATGCGAGAAATAGCTCTCCTGGACTTCGGCAACAAGTGCCGAGCGTTATTGCCAACGACCCTGAAATGAGAGAAAAATTTATCAAAAAGTCAACGGTCAATGTTGACTATCACGTGTAATGCCGTTGAAGCCCTCTCCCGGTTCGGAAATGCAACCCGAGCACTCTTGCCACCGGAGCTCAAATTGGAGAAAAACTCTGCTTCAAGATTCGTGTTCGATCACGATCAACGGCCACAAATTCGTCAAACAAACAAACAAACAAACAAGAGAGAAAAGAAGAGGGGAAAAATACATTAAAGGGTTAACGGGTCGGGTTCAAACCCATTAGAGACCCAAACCTGTTCTCCTGTCATCTTCTCCTCCGAACTTTAGCGCCAAAAAACCCAACGACAGCTTCTACCTCCGAGCTCTGCCGTCGAAGCCCCCACGTCGAACCCCTTCGACGTCCACCTCGCCTCCATTTCGTCGAGCCTCAACTCCCCAGAGCTCTCCCCTATGCCGAAGCTTTCCTCCACCAGCGTCAAGCTCCTCATGCCGAGCTCCAACTCCGAACTTCATTGTCTCTGGACTCCACCTTCACAAGCTCCATAAGCTCCCTCTTCGATCTCCCTCGAGCGAGTTCCGCCGAGCCCCCCATATTTCGAGCTTCCTCATCGAAGCTTCACCGAGCTCCGATGTCGAGCTCCTTAAACTGCGAGCTCCAACGTCGAGCTCCCCATGCCGAGCTCGACCCCTCCTCTCGTCTAGTCCGTTGTTGAGCTCCCGACCTCATACTGCCGAAGCTCACCTCCTCCATAGCTCACGACGTCGAGCTCCGGCATTACAAGAGTCGACGTCGAGCTCTCCTCGCCGAGCTCCATCGAGCTCCTTGCCACTGCAATCGACATCCTCCGTCGCCAATGCCGCGAGGCTTGCCGCCTCGATCCGAGCATCTGTGGCACCAGAGCCCAAATGAGAGAAAAAAGCTCCCTTCGTTGCCGAGCTCAGGGACTTCGTCGTCGAGCTCCAAATGCCATGCTCCTGGCCCCGATGAGCTCCGAATCCATAGCCGACCTCGACTCCAAGCCTCGTCGTCGAGCTCTAACTTCACGCTACCGAGCTCGACCCTGCTGAGCTCATTCCTTCGTTGAGCTCGACCCCTCCTCTCGTCTACTCCGTCGTTGAGCTCCCGACCTCATGCTGCCGAAGCTCACCTCCTCCATAGCTCACGACGTTGAGCTCTGGCTTTACAAGAGCCGGCGTCGAGCTCTCCTCGCCGAGCTCCGTCGAGCTCCTCGCCACTGCAATCGACGTCCTCCATCACCGATGCCGCGAGGTTCACCGCCTCACTCCGAGCATTCGTGGCACCGGAGCCTAAATAAGAGAAAAAAACTCCCTTCGTCGTCGAGCTCAAGGGATTCGTCGTCGAGCTCCAAATGCCAAGCTCCTGGCCCCGACGAGCTCCGAATCTATAGCTGACCTCGACTCCAAGCCCCATCGTCGAGCTCCAACTTCATGCTACCAAGCTCGACCCTGCCGAGCTCACTCCTTCGTCGAGTTCCTTCATCGCCGAGCTCCACTCGTCAAGCTCCTTCGCCGAATGTCGATATCCTTTGTCAAGCTCCCCTTCCACGTCGAGCTCTTCCAATCGCCGCACTCCGAGCACTGAGCTTCGAACCCTTTATGAGCTCTGAACCCATCGCGAAGCTTCGTCAAACTCTTCCCTCATTGCCAAGCTCAACTGTCGAGCTCCACCAAAGCCTCAACGAGCTTCGTCGAACCCTGCTCTGACGTCGAGCCCCTCTCCTCGCCACCGAGCTCCATGAACACTTCGACCACGGCTTCGACGAAACAGAGGTTCAGCTCGGGGAAGTTTCGCCGATGTCTCGTCAAACTTCGACGAGGTCCCCGACGTCAGCACCGATGGGAGCTCGGAGGTCGGCGCCACCGCCGCGTGTCAACACGCCGATGGAGTACGAGGGTTGGCAACGCGACCGAGCGTTGCTGCCACCGATGCTCAAATGGAGAAAAAATGCCTCGCTTTAAGATCCGTGCTTGGTCGCGATCAACGTCCCTGATGGCGCCACGTGTACAGGTATTTATTTATTTAATTAATTGAATTAATTATTTAAAAATTTGAAAAATTAATTAAAAATAAAAAAAACAATTATTATTTCAGAAAATAATTTTACAAAATTCTGAAAATATAATTAATAAATTAGAATAATTAATTAAAGTTTTCGATAATTAATTATTTAAATTCGGAAATCGAAAAAAATTTAGAAAAATCACAAAAAATCCAGAAAAATCTGAGAATAATTCTGGGCATTTTACAAACTCAGAATAACACCGTTACACCTCGAGCAAGATCTAACTCCCTTAAGAACTCCGATAAAATCTCGTACACCATTAGAACAACAAAACTACTCGTCAAAGGCTATAGAACTCAGTCTCCAGGAGTGGGGGGCTCGTGATATGGCTAAAATAGGATTAAGTCGGGACTTTTCAAATCGGGCACGAATCTTAAAGCTCTCAGAGGTAAAGTGGTAATTTCACCTACAAACGGATCTGAAATGGGAACTGGGTCTTTCTTCAAAGCCCAATAACCCATAAACGGATTTGTCCTGCTGGGTATTAGTAGCAACCCATTACAAACTAACTCAGATGGATAAAGAGTAATTCAAATTCATGGTTATCTTAATAAAACGATTTAAACTCTACATCTTATCCAAAAACACCGGAAAGTAGAGATACATCCTTATCTCGAAACGGATCCCTAAGGCGACTATAAATACCCCTCTCCCCCCACCGTAATAAGGTAATCAATCTTTTTCTACCTAAAGCTTTTTTTTAATCTTTCTGATTACTGATAAGAGCGTCGGAGGGTTCATCGCTGGGATCCATCCCGGTGTATCGAACTTTGTGCAGGTTCACGACAGCAGGGAGAAACAAGTCAACATGTTGGTGACAGTCAACAGGTTTGCTTTATTGTTTCAAAAAATAATTCACAAATTCATCTGTTTGCTCCCACGCCAAAATTAGCAACAACAGTGAATAATTGAAGAAAATGAATTGGTCTATATCAAACACAATAATAAAATATTCCCTGTAATGCAATGTCTTATACTAAAAGCAGTACTACAACATTCATGAGAATCGTGATTTATACTCTCACATTCCCAGAAATCCACCCATTTCCAATAATTTTTTCAATCCACGTACCAAACTCCCCCTTAAAGTTTGGGGATAACTTGATGAACCCGTGAGAGCACAATATATTCCCACGAGCATACCTTCCATACTCATTCTTGCAGTTACTTCAATGTCATCATCTTCTTCTTCTTCTTCATCAAACATTCTAGGGAGAAAAAATTATGTGATTTACGCATATACCCTTGAATATACTTTTCGCCATTGTTGAAATACAAACCCTTTGCCTTTCTTTCCCTGAGTTTGGGAGGAAGTAACCCCGTAGGCAAGAATGAGGGAGACTGATTATGTTCTTGACTCTTCAAATTGGAACCGGTGCTCTGAGTTATAGACCCCTTTAGGCACATGGTGTTTTACACACTCTTTTTTCCACACTGTAATTTCTCCTCATATCCTCTAGCAAGCCCTTTAGCATCATTCACATTCTTTGGTCTTTGTGCTTTCACATCCCAATGGATCTCATCCCTCAAACCACTGAGAAATGTACTTTAGAAATGGCTAAGTCCAATATTCAACAAAAATCGACAACCTATCAAATTCTTGAACATACACCTTTAAATCTCCTTTTTGACTCAATTTTGATAGGGTCCCCTCATAGTCTTGAAATTCAGATGATCTAAACCTAATTATTAACTCCTTAAAGAATATTTGCCAAGTAATCATGTAACACCCCGTAATTTAAATTTAAAAAATATAATATATGGTATATAATATATGTATATATGGTAATTGCATGGTTATAAAACAGGATGGCATAAATATATGTGATTATGTTGAAAATGTATAGGGAAATGGTGGGGGCCCACGGAAATGGTATGCAGTTCTGTTGAATGTGCATGATGACGTGGCAATTCTCATGGGCCCACCCGCATGAAGTGATTTCGGAGAGAGTAGAAACACTTTGAGAAAATATATCCCATATAGGATTTGATTATGAATTAAATAATATATAAATAATAATAGCCTATGATCAAGAGTCACCTAATCGGTTAACCAACTTTTGAGAGGCAGCCTATGGTGGGCAGTTGTACTACATAGTATCTAATTTGTCTTATAAATTGTATAAATTGTATGAGCTAGGGGCAGAGACGTTACAAATGGTATCAGAGCCAGTCTTCACAAGTAGTACAAATTTATAAGGAACGACACCCTAGAGTGGACATTAGAGTGCGAGTTTCAACTTATAGAGATTTAAATGTAAGTGATTTACATTTGTGTTGCTCTATAGACTGATGTTTTCTCTCATTTTTTCTTTTGGATGGCTGGAGTCGTGAATGAAGTAGTTATTGACTTCCATTCATGATACTCTCCTCGTATACATTGATGTGAGATTGTATGCGAGCATGTTTTCCCTGGGTATCAGAGTGGCGCAGTGGAAGCGTGGTTGGTTGACCCCACATTCATGATACATCACACTTAGACACACCTCCCTCTCAAAATATTTTTCGTGAATTTTATCATAATACTTTTCAACATTCAATATTTTCAAATAAATATTTTCTTATACTATTAATCAGTAGAATATCTATTATCCCCCAGTCTTGATCTTTTTGAATTTGTTTTATCTGTCTTTCAATCTTAAAGATTTGTTCTTCGTGTTTTATCCGTTTACATTTGTTATTCCTTTTCGTATTATGGCAACTATTATTTTTTTCATTGATTATCTCTATTTGCTTATGAAATTTCCTCATGTGCATTCATTTTTCATGATTTGATTTTGTGGTATTTCCAATACCTTATATTGTCTTATGTATTTCAGTATATTTTCAACAAAATGGAAATTTTCTTGTATAATATGATACATAATTTTTTTTAATTGCCAACATTTGATACTATTATTATTACATATTATTTGCTTTGTTATATTCACTTTTACTATTAATCACTAGTTTTTCAATACAATACATACACTACATAATTATTGTTTTCATTTGTGTTTTCATCTCGTGCATTTGCTTTTCACTATTTTTCATATTATTCCTACAAATTATTTTCATTACTACAAATTTTGTATATCCTATATTTAAAGTCTATCTATTTTAATATTTTTTCGTTATAATTTCCTACTTCATTTACAACTTTTCATCCACTTTTATATCATTGATTTCAAACATAATACTATATTTTATTAAAACATCCCAAGAGTATATGGAATATTACATCTTTCCATCTCCCGTTTTGGTGCAAACCTGATGTCGAGAGGGCAAATCTGCAACTAGACGTTAATGGAGGCAAACTGCAACTGGACGTCGGGGAGACAAAGTCTGCAACCGAATGTCCAGAAGGCAAACTGCAATCGGATGTCATAGAGGGCAATTCTGCAACTTGAGATCGTACAGGCAAGCCTGCAATTAGACACCAATGAGGCGAACCTACACAGAAGGAGATTTTCTACTTTGATAACCCCTACTTGGTTTTCTATAGTATTTACCTACTACTATTCCATTTTTGTACTAGCTTATACTATTTTATAATATTTTGCAACCTGGCATTATATTATTTAAACTGATTTCTATCCTACTGGTGTATTTACAATATAATATCAACTATCTTCTTTCTAGTATTTCGAATCTTTTTCATACCACTTTATCGTATTTTATTTTGCTATTAACTTATCTTGGATTTGGTGTCTACTCACCTAACACAAATAAAATTAGTGTTTTCTTTAATTCGTAAGTTATTTTCATATGACTAATTTTCGCACTATTTCAATAATATGTTACTACTTTACAACTATGATGTTTTGTTTTTACTCCTACAAACCGTGTATAATTTTCGTATCATACTTTTGTTTGTTTCACCCTTATAATTTTGATGCCTATGTACGAATATAAATTTTTTATGTTAGTTTTTCTGGCCCTACTTAACAATTCGAAAATATTTCGATGTATGCTTTCTATATCTTTAAATTTCAAATCGTATGTATAATGATTATTGTTACTTTACAAACTATTTTATTAATTGGTATACAAAGTCAATTTTATATTGTCTATATTTTAAACTAAATTTCATTCTCATTTATTTTTTCAAACTCTTTTCCAATAGTTTTCTTTTAAATTGCTAATTCAGTTTGTAATTTTTCTACCGCTTATTACATTGAAAGATTTTGACTACTAAACCTACTTACAAATTATCTATTGACTATATTTTCTTTATTGTGTTGTTCTGAACTGTTCCAAATTAGTGACTAAGTTTATTTTTTCTGTTTTATCTAATGCTTTACCTAAAATTATTTTGTATGAAACTTCTTTCAATCTATTCTATCTTTTGTGGTCATATTTTATTTTCCCGAATTTTTTTGTTTCGTTCTTATAAAATTTTGATACTCATAGTTTTCTTATAAAGAGTTTGTCTTGTTTTTCCTCGTTGCGTATTTTTATACTAAATTTATTTTTTTTAAAGTTTGCAGTTTTCTAAATACAATCACGATATTTTCTTTGGTGTGTACAAAATACAACCTTCACCCTAGCAAGTTCCGGGGACGGAACTATCCTAAGGGGGGAGAGTGTAATACCCCGCAAAATTGAAAATGACAATTTTGCCCTTATGTGTTACGCACATGTATATTGTAACATGTTTTCACCACGTAATTTGATTACCAACTAATTATGCATTCCCGTATATTTTATCCTATTTAAATTAACCAAAATATAATATTTCAATCTCTGTATTTTTACGTGTTTTCGATGCACGTATCGATCACGTATTTTTCCACCGCTACGGGTGAAATTTTTTGCGTTTCAATTATTTATTTTTCAAATCTATTTTATAAAACGGAAATTCATTTCCCCTATTTTTTATTAAGATAATTTTGTACGTGTAATGCACGTATTTTCTACGTACGTAGTGATTACGTCGTAAAATATATAAAATTAGTAGATATATTTTATTATGTTGTTTTCTTTGATATTTTAATAATTTTCCATTTAATAAAATTGATTTTCGTATTTCGGAGTTTTACGTGCGACGCACGTGTTTTGGTGCGCGTATTTGAGCGTATCCATTTTCAGAATAAATTTTGGAGTGTGTATATTTATTTGTACATAATACATTTTAGATTTTTAAAAGTAAACTATTTTCATAGCAGTATGTATATATATATATATATATATATATATATATATATATATATATATATATATATATATATATATATATATATAGTGAGAACTCTTTTGGTGAGAACCACGTGAGAACTTTTGTTTGGGACATTTGTTGAAAGATCTGAACCGTTCATTTTGATCTACACGACTCAATTAGTCTATATATGAGAAATCAAGTCATTTGAGATTCGTTTGCCCATGCATTGAAGTGTTACAAATTGTGTGGCTGAAAAATCGTTTTTTTTTATAGTGACATGATGCATGGACAAATGAATATCAAATGACTTCATTTTAAATTTCTAGACTAATTTAGTTGTATTAAACAATGTGAACGGTTCGGATTATCCATAGGATGGATAGGCGTGAAGTTCTCATGAAGCTTATCGTGAGAACGGTTCTCACCGGATCGCTACCCTATATATAGGGAAATGATCGAGTGAGAACTCTTTTGGTGAGAACCACGTGAGAACTTTTGTTTGGGACATTTGTTGAAAGATCTGAACTGTTCATTTTGATCTACACGACTCAATTAGTCTATATATGAGAAATCAAGTCATTTGAGATTCGTTTGCCTATGCATTGAAGTGTTACAAATTGTGTGGCTGAAAAATCGTTTTTTTTATAGTGACATGATGCATGGACAAATGAATAGCAAATGACTTCATTTTAAATTTCTAGACTAATTTAGTTGTATTAAACAATGTGAACGGTTCGGATTATCCATAGGATGGATAGGCGTGAAGTTCCAAACAAAAGTTATATGAGTGGTGGGGGCCACGTGAAATTGAAACAGCAAAAGCATGGTGCTTTGGCTTGGTTCAGGTGTTGGGTGACGTGGCATCCCATGGTTTTTTTTCTTCTTTTCGGCTGTTACACTCTGAGAGTGTGAGACCGGTTTGTTTTGGACTTTGAATGGGGTTTTGTACTTGAAAAGTTGGGAGTTTTGGGATGTGTAGAGATGGGAGTTGGGTTTTTGAAGAGGTGAAAATGTGAAAGGTTGGGGTTTTTGAGAGATAAGAAAATGAAGAGATGGAGAGTTAATTGAGTAATTTATTAGGTGTGTAATTTTGCACTTTGAACCATAACATTATCCTATAAATAGCTCCCAATTCTCCTTCTCTCTCCACACCAAAAATAATTTAAATAAGAGAAAGAAAAAGAAAGAGAGTAGAGTGTTCTTGCTTAGAGGAGTTCTTGCTAGGAGAAGAAGGAATTGCTAGGAGCTAGGAGTTGGTTCCATCTTTCTCATTCTCAAAATCTTTATTAGAGGTGGGTGATCTCTTCCTTTCTAAAAGTAGAAATTGCATGCTAAATAGTTTAAATGAGTAGTATAAGTTGAATGTGATATATGTAGATAAAATCCATGCTAGCATAACATACAATGATCTTGTTGAGGCTTAGTGAACAATTGTTACCATGATAATTAAAAAGAAGAGTTCGACTAAAGATTTAAGAATATGAATCATGTTAATCTATGTATGTCGAATGTGTGATTTGTATGAGAAATTGTTAAAGAATGTTATATTTCGACATATGCTTTAGAGACATGATGATTAAGAAAGAAAAAGAAAAGAAAGAAGAAAAATAATTTTAGTTATTGCCATGAAACATGTCGACTTATGCTAAAAATACAAAAATTTGCATGAAAGAATTTCTTTGAGATATCCATGGTTGATTAAGAAACATGTTTGGTTTTAGCACAAATTTAAATTAGTAGAATGATGAACATAAACTAGTTTTAATAAACATGATTCTTAATTTCGAGTTTTGAGAAAAATGCAAATTGTATGTAAGAAGAAAAGTAAAATTATTTGAAAATGAAGATATATTTTTTTAATAAGTTTTAACTTGATTGGTTGCTGTTCTAAGATCCATCTCAGTCCAAAAGAAAGTTTATTTCAATATCCTAAAAGATTGGATTACTGGGTAAACAAGTCTTCTTAAAAATAACCGATTTCCGAAGAGTATGAACAAAAGTATATTAATATAACTCTTAAACAGAAAATACACTTGGACTTATTGGTTAGCTAGTGCACCATAGAGCATTGTTTGTGAGAGATCTTGGGTTCAAAACTTGATAGTCACATTTTATTTTTGATTTCATTCAATAAAATCTGGACTGTACTGAGTGTATAAGGGGTTTTTCATCTCGGTTTATGACAAAAGTCCAAATGGACTTAGTGGCTAGTGGGTTTGGGACTTGGGCATTGGCTGTGTATTGACGGTAGGTCCTGGGTTCGAAACCCAGGACATTCTTTTTATTTTTGGGTCTTTATTTCACATATATGAGTTTTGACATGAAAAGGATTTTTTGAATAAAAACTTCATTATACATATAAAATGAAATAAGAATTATTAGAGTCTTGTAAAATAATGGAGACGATGCTAGAAAGTAAAAGAGACAAGAGAATAGAGTATAATTTGTATTCAAATGATTTCATTTTCTTTTTTTTAGCACTCCCAAATGATTCATCTAAAGATCTATTTATAGGCTTACAAAAGAAGTTGAAAGGACAAACATGGAGTAAATGGTTAGTGGAGAACATGGAGATCATGGGGTTAGTGGATAAAATGGGATAATGGAGAGACATTCACATTAATTGATTTTTAACACTCCTCCTTGAATGTCTCGTAATTGTAGATAAGAATATGCCTCGATACTGCCTCATTAAAAACCTTACCAAGAAAACCCAATGGGACAAAACTTGGTGAAGGAAAAAAGAGTGCAGTGCATATCTTTTCTCCCCCTGAAAAGATCATCCTTTTAGATCTTTCAAACGACGCATCCCAATCATGTTTACCATCTTTTCAAATGTTGTCGTGGGTAGAGCCTTAGTGAACAAATCTGCTGGATTCTCACTTGACTTTATCTGCTGAACACTTATTTCACCCTTTTGTTGAAGATCATGAGTGAAGAAGAACTTTGGTGAGATATGCTTCGTTTTATCACCTTTGATGTAACCATCCTTTAGCTGAGCTATGCATGTTGTATTATCTTCAAATAAGGTTGTGGAGATATCTTTATCGACTGAAAGGCCACACGTTCTCCGAATATATTGAGATATCGATCTCAACCAAACACATTCACGACTTGCCTCGTGGATTGCCAATATTTCTGCATGATTAGTTGAAGTTGCTACTAGTGTTTGCTTTGTAGAACGCCATGAAATTGCTATTCCTCCGCAGGTGAACACATATCCTAATTGAGATCGGGCTTTATGTGGATCAGATAAATATCCTGCATCTGCATACCCAATTAAATCTGATTTGGACAGGTTAGAATAATACAAGCCCATGTCCATGGTCCCTCGAAGATATCTAAATATATGTTTCACACCATTCCAATGTCTTCGAGTTGGTGAGGAACTATATCTTGCCAATAAATTTACCGCAAAAGATATATCAGGACGTGTATTGTTAGCAAGATACATCAATACTCCAATGGCACTAAGATATGGTACTTCAGGACCAATTAGTTCTTCATGTTCCTCACAAGGTCTAAACACATCTTTATTAACATCTAATGACCTCACTACCATGGGAGTACTTAAGGGATGAGCTTTATCCATGTAAAACCTTTTAAGTACTTTTTCCAGATAAGTGGATTGATGCAAGAAAATCCCATCTTTCAAATGTTCAATTTGAAGACCTAAACAATATCTGGTTTTTCCAAGGTCTTTCATTTCAAATTCTCTCTTTAAACATAGCACGGCTTGTAATAACTCTTTAGGAGTTCCGATGATATTTAAATTATCAACATAAACAACAATTATAACAAATTTTGATCCTAAACCTTTTATAAACACACATGGGCATATAGGATCATTATTATAACCCTCTTTTATTAAAAATTCACTCAGACTGTTATACCACATCCGTCCTGATTGTTTTAATCCATATAATGCTTTGTTTAACTTAACTGAGTAAATTTTCCGGGAATTATCATTATGTGCTTCTGGCACTTTAAATCCTTCAGGAATTTTCATATATATATCATGGTCTAACGAACCATACAAATAGGCCGTGACCACATCCATGAGACGCATTTCAAGTCTTTCATGCACTGCCAGACATATCAAATATCGAAATGTTATTGCATCCACCACAGGAGAATATGTCTCTTCATAATCAACACCAGGCATCTGGGTAAAACCTTGTGCGACAAGCCGTGCTTTATATCTAGTAATCTCATTTCGTTCATTTCTTTTTCGTACAAATACCCATTAGCCTACTGGTTTGATCTCTTTTGGTGTTCGGACTACAGATCCAAAAACTCCTCGTTTTTCAAATGAGTCTAATTCAGACTTAATTGCCTCTTTCCATTTTGGCCAATCATTTCTATTTCTACACTCTTCCACAGAGGTAGGTTCATGATCCTCGTTTTCATTTATAATATTGCGTGCTATATTATATACAAAAATATTGTCGACAATTATATTATTCCGGTCCCATCTTCTTCCCGTAATGACATAGTTAATCGAGATCTCTTCATTTTCATTAATTTCAGGTACCTGATTCTCTTCATTATTAACTATGTCCATGGTCTCTTCTGGAGAGACATCCTCGATTTGACAATCATGGTTATTTGCTCATTTTCTTTTTCGAGGATATTTATCTTTGGAACCAAGTGGTCTACCACGCTTCAAGCCTGCCTTAGACTCACTAGCAATTATACGTTGTCCTTCAGGGACATCAATTTTGATAGGAGCATTTATAGCTGGAATATGAGATTTTGTTGTTCTTTTGTGGTCAGTAAATGCGTCTGGCAGTTGATTTGCAATACCTTGCAAATGAATTATCCTTTGAACTTCTAATTCACTTTCTTTTGTTCGAGGATCTAAACATTTCAATGATAATTCATTCCATGAAATCTCTTTTTCCAACTGTTTATTATCTCCCCCTAATGTTGGGAATAGTGATTCATCAAAGTGACAATCTGCACAAATCTCCAGTTGTTGGTTCAATATACTTGATTATAGATGGAGATTCATACCCAACATATATTCCCGTCCTCCTTTGAGGTCCCATTTTTGTGCGTTGTGGTGGATTAATTGGGACATATACCGCACATCCGAAAATTCGTAAATGGGAAATATTTGGTTCCTGACCATGAACCAATTGTAAGGGAGAATTATCATTATAACTGGTTGGCCGGATGCGTATATGTTGTGCTGCATGTAAAACGGCATGTCCCCAAGCCCAAACGGGGAGATTTGATTTCATAAGCATTGGTCTAGCAATCCATTGGATCTGTTTTATAAATGATTCTGCCAAACCATTTTGAGTGTGAACATAGGCTACTGGATGTTCTACTTTTATCCCAATTGACATACAATAATTCATAAAAGATTGGGATGTAAATTCACCAGCATTATCAAGATGAATTGTCTTTATCGGATAATCAAGAAAATGTGCCCGCAACCGAATTATTTGTGCAAGTAATCTTGCAAAAGCCAAATTACGAGATGATAATAAACACACATGCGACCATCGAGTTGATGCGTCAATTAGAACCATAAAATATCGAAACGGTCCACATGGGGGATGAATCGGACCACATATATCACCATGAATTCGTTCTAAAAATGACAGTGATTCGTTCTTTATTTTGGCTGGTGAGGGCCTTGTAATTAACTTTCCTTTGGAACAAGCAACACAAGAAAATTCATGAGATTGAAAAATCTTCTGGTTTTTCAATGAATGACCACATGATTTCTCGATAATTTTCCGCATTATCGTTGAACCGGGATGACCTAACCGATCATGCCAAATCTTAAATATATCTGTAAACTTCATATTTATTGTATTCTATGATTAAACTATTCTTATAGTTGTATAATACAATCCAGATGAGAAAGCTGGTAATTTTTCTAACACACACTTTTTGCCCATCATATTTGAGGTAATACAAAGATATTCAATACTTCTTTCATTCATAGTCTCAATATGATATCCATTTAGACGAATATATTTAAAACTTAATAAGTTTCTTTGAGACTTAGGCGAAAATAATGCATTTGCAATTATGAATTTTGTGCCTTCTGGCATTATAAAATTTGCTCTTCCGGAGCCTTCAATTATCTTTGCACAGCCTGATATGGTATTGATATGTGCTTGATCATTTCTCAGATTAGAAAAATATTTGTTATCTTTAAGAATGGTGTGGGTAGTAGCACTGTCTGCAAGGCATATATCCCCAACTTGGATCTTGGATTGATACATATTTATAATCTAGATAAAGAAAGAAAAAAATGCGAATAAATAAACTTGAAAGCAATATAAAGCATGAAGAATGACATTAATTTGAAAATAAAATTAAGCTAAAGAAAAACTTTAACAAAACTGAAACAAACTGAAATAAAACATAGTTCATAGCAAACTTAAACATAGAAACAAAATAACAAGCTGAAAGAAACTTCAAACATCATAAGCATCTTGATCACTTCTGGTCACTTCCATCTTCAGGATGGATAAGGAAATCAGCTGCATCCAGGTGCATCAAATCATCGAGGCCTTCAGTGAAATCATTGGATTCGTTAGCAATGAAATTTGCTTCAACATTCTTTCCTTTGTTCTTCAACGACTCTTGATAAAGATTAACAAAATGCTTGGGAATACGACAAGTACGCGACCAATGGCCCTGCATCCTGCATCGGTGGCAGATGCTTTCCTTCATCTTCTTATTCATGCCACCATCATTGTTTCCTCGTGATTCATCCCTAACATTGTGGTTACTTCGACCACCGGGGAAATAACCTCTTCCTCTTCCTGGTCCACGTCCACGTCCACGTCCGCGGCCTCGGCCACGACCACGACCATGATTATTATTGAATGCTATCACATTCACTTCAGGGAATGGAGCAGAGCCAGTAGGACGAGACTCACGATTTTTCATCAATAACTCATTATTTTGCTCAGCAACAAGAAGACAAGATATCAAATCTTCGTATTTTGTAAAGCCCTTTTCACGGTATTGTTGTTGCAAGAGCACATTAGATACATGAAACGTGGATAACGTTTTTTTATCATATCAGAATCAGTAACAGTTTCACCGCATAATTTCATTTGTGAACTGATTCGAAAAATAGCCGAGTTATACTCACTAACAGATTTAAAATCTTGAAAACGGAGATGCATCCAGTCGTAACGTGCTTTCGGAAGAATCACAGTTTTCTGATGATCATACCTCTCTTTCAGTGATTTCCAAAGATCTGCAGGATCTTTGACCGTGAGGTATTCAACTTTCAACCTCTCATGAAGGTGATGGCGAAGAAATATCATTGCCTTCGCCTTATCTTGGTTGGATGTTTCTTTTGATTCATCAATTGTCTCCTTGAGACCTTTAGCATCCAAATGGATCTCCGCATCCAACACCCACGACAAATAATTCTTGCCGGTAATATCACGAGCTTCAAATTCAAGCTTGACAAGGTTCGACATGATGAAACTATATGTATATATATAAAAAAATGCAATTAGAAATTTTTTTTTAGATTAAACTATAACTTTTCTGATACACAAGATCCAAATGAATGGCGAGTGTAGAGCATACTTAGTTATAGTGACCTTAATATTATAATATGAATATAAAAAAAATGCTATAACTTTTCTGATACACAAGATCCAAATGAATGGCGAGTGTAGAGCATACTTAGTTATAGTGACCTTAATATTGTAATATGAGTATAAAAAAAATGCTATAACTTTTCTGATACACAAGATCCAAATGAATGGCGAGTGTAGAGCATACTTAGTTATACTGACCTTAATATTATAATATGAATATATATAAAAAAATACCTCGAATAGTTGAAGTAGAGCCTCGTGCTGATAACGTCTTGTAAAGTAATGGAGACGATGCTAGAAAGTAAAAGAGACAAGAGAATAGAGTATAATTTGTATTCAAATGATTTCCTTTTCTTTTTTTTAGCACTCCCAAATGATTCATCTAAAGGCCTATTTATAGGCTTACAAAAGAAGTTGAAAGGACAAACATGGAGTAAATGGTGAATGGAGAACATGGAGATCATGGGGTTAGTGGAGAAAATGGGATAATGGAGAGACATTCACATTAATTGATTTTTAACATAGAGTTAGTTATAAAGGTTTTCTTGTGTATTTTTTAGATGGGATTTGAAGTAATAAACGAGTTTTGATCCCAAAAATTCTTATTTGAAGAAATGATTCTTTTTTTTTAAGAAAAGAAAAATATAAGATAAGTATGAGATTCTCTTGTTATAAACAAACCCTTTTGTTGAATAAAAAATGCTAGATAAGATTAACATCTGGTGAGAATTCATAAAGAACTTTGGGAAGAATTACCATATCACTTGATTGCCTTAATGAGACTATATGAATATGTTTGGTTGTGGTTAGAAATTTTTATGTGATTAAATTTCCTAAATGAGATTTGGATCTATGCTATAAACTCATGAAAAGAATTATTGTCTTAGAAAGCTAGTGAATGAATTGAATGAATGATGCTAAAACAAGACATACACCAAGTTGTGAATAGGTTGAAGATAAAGAATACTTTGAGTTAAGACTGGATTATTGAAGGGTATGAATACCCATGATTTCTTATACATGAAAAGTTATGATTTAGAGTTAGTAACACCTCGGGTACCGGCACTATTGAAATGGACGATTTGAGATATGATTTGGAGATATGGCCATGGAGCTATCTCGTATTTGTTGATTAAGTCCAGTAGGAGGTAAAACTAATTCTAGGTGTGGAAAATTATTCATGTCTTGAACTTAAGAAATTTTAGGCACATAAGTGAAGATGTAGTAAGACCTAGGCAAACGTGAGTGGGGCACTCTATATAGTCAGGCGGTGGGCTTGTTGCGGCGGTTCATCAGGACTATAGACCTAGTCGGGTGGGGGATTTGTTGTGGCGGTTCTTCGGGACTGTGGTTGCCTTGTGGGCGACGAACTTTTATTTTAAATCCGGGACTATGCATAGTCGGGCGGATAGTTTTCCATTCTCCATGTATATACATATGCCGGGGCTAGAGGGACACTTGCAGGAGGTTCGCACGACGAGGAGTCTGTATAACATTCGGGCGGGAAATTTGTTGCGGCGGTTCCCCGGGACTGGGATCCATACTCGTGGAACGTCTTAACTTTGTCTTATTACTGGCTAGTTTCATTGCGAGGGATCGAACCCTTAAATATGGAGTACGTAGGTGCTTGCCCTCGGACCTATGTAGTATGGGATGCATAGAATCCGAACAAGTGTGCATTAGTGTCATCCTAGTATAAAAATGTGTGCATTAGGCATTAAGGCATCACATACACTTACATGTTTAGAATAATCACTTTTGACACTTTATTATCAATTCAATTTTTGTGATTTGTTAAAGTAATGAGATTGTTATATGTACGGTATAAAGAGGATGGCCGAGTATAACATTTTCGTCAGTTGTAAGTGACTACGTGCCCACAGCTTAATATGCAGGTAATGGACTTTTTATGGAGTAGTAAAGATGTTATGATGCAGTTGATGACTTACATTGTTAAAGTTGTACAAGTTGTATTTTATTTCATGGTTGTATTTCTTTTATTCTTTCGCTGTGTAAACAAAATGTAAAGAACTCTGATGTTGTTGAAAAAGTTTTAATTTCCTTGTAAAATTGTACGAAGTGAACTAAAGATCATGTGAACTCTCGAATTCGGTCTTATTTTGAATTCAGGCCGTTACAAATGGTATCAGAGCCGACTTTCGACACCGAGTGTGGGTAAGAGTGGGCGAGATGTATGCCTGAGATGGAGCTAGCAGATGTACGGGTATGCTTGAGAGGGAGCGAGGTGGCTGCCTGAAATAGTGGACCACCAGCAGAATCAAGGTACGATGCAACTAGCAGAATCAGGGTACTCCACTCTACATCTGCTAGAAAGGAGATACTGCACTAGATTGTGCATGCCCGTGCTTAGCGAGAACGCTGATTTCTGAAGGGGGGTGTGTGTAACACCCCGTAATTTAAAAATATAATATATGGTATATAATATATGTATATATGATAATTGCATGGTTATAAAACAGGATGACATATATATATGTGATTATGTTGAAAATGTATAAGGAAATGGTAGGGGCCCACGGAAATGGTATGCGGTTCTGTTGAATGTGTATGATGACGTGGCAATTCTCATGGGGCCCACCCGCATGAAGTGATTTCGGAGAGAGTAGAAACACTTTGAGAAAATATATCCCATATCGGATTTGATTATGAATTAAATAATACATAAATAATAATAGCCTATGATCAAGAGTCACCTAATCGGTTAACCAACTTTTGAGAGGCAGTTTGTGGTGGGCAGTTGTACTACATAGTATCTAATTTGTCTTATAAATTGTATAAATTGTCTGATCTAGGGGCAGGGGCGTTACAAATCAAATGCCTCATGTTCTTAATATGTCACCATTGAGCATCGTTCCCTTTCAGATTCAATGCAACAAACCTAAGTTTCTGTTTATCCTCACTTTCATAGAACTCCAATAACTATTTTGTACTACAGATTCACTCCGTTGGATCCCCCTCACAAAACTCCAGAAATCCAATGTGAACAGAATTCTTGGACAATTACTCGAATCAAAATGAAATAGGGTTTGAAGTTTGAGGAGCTGATACTTCTTCTGTAGCTGTAGAGATTGGAATCACCCGAGTTATTGGCACTGAGTGATGGGAGCGATTGAGGACCAGCTGAGTTGATCAGCAACATAATCAAACTGATCATGCAACACCGCCATATGATTCTTTATCTATTTCATCTCAGTTTCCAACAACGTGCTTCCCACATCTTGATCATCAACGTCGTCGAAGGCCGACTCTAATACCACGTTGTCAGTGCCTAAGGGTTTGGAGTGCTTATTCCAAGCCATTGATGAAAAGTAGGGTTTGAAGGAACTCAATTTAAGGAAGAACACAAATGGAATTTTGGATTAATTATTGGATGTCTGTTACAATCGAGTTTCTCTCCATTTATAAGATATAGAAGTACATGAGATGCATGTAACAACTAACAAACTCTCTCTAGCTAACTAACTAATTTTTGAATAGGCCGAACATGCTTATGGCCCAACTGTGCCGATTAACAACCCGACACCTATTTAAACCGAGATATATTTTTTCCCCTATCTATTCATCTTTAATACTATAATGAGAGAGTTGAGGTTGTTATCCGCAGACACCTGTAATTTGTAGACATTCAACCATCTATTCTCAAATATTCATTTTTAAGTGTGAGTTATATTAACCATTTATTTATTCAAAATATAGTTATCATAATTTATTTACAACATAATTATTTACAAAAGTGTCACTCATATAAAATAGAAGTTTGTGCCACTAGGAGTAATTTATAAAAAAAGTATGTATGAGTAAAGGGAGATCTCAGGTTCGAGACCAGATTACATCTTATTATTTACTTTATAAAATTTTTTAAAAAATGATTAAAACGTGCATCGTACGTGCATATTACTAATTTGTATTAAGCTAAACTTTGTTCTGGTCAGATTTGAAATTCAATAACCCTGCCCAACTTTATACGCATAAATTGTTTCCTCAAACTCAATATGCTCTAAAGTTGGCCAACATTTTTAAGGAAACGTCTTTAAGAAGAAGTCGGATCTCGGTTGGCATATGACTTATTCAGATTAATTTGCCTCTTTGTCGACTAATTCGGAGAAGGACATATAGGCTGATATATTGGCTATATCTGCATATTATTTAGAGTCAGGGACGGGTCTAGGGGGCTGGGGTATGCTACAGCCCCCCAAATATTTTGGCATTTCTTTGTTTTGTTTTGTTTTGTTTTTTTTTGAAATATTAGTGTGGGATGTATGTTTCAGCCCCCACAAATATGTTTTGAAGCCTACCCCATATATATTTGGGCCTTCTATTTTTTTGGGGCCCAAACCCAACTCTATTCCATCTAATATTTATTACAACTTTACCCATCTAGTATCTATAACAATTATATATATATTTTGAATGTTACCTTGTGCGATTTTTTTTTTCCATGCCCCCTCAGTTTTCAATCCTAGATCCGCCCCTGTTTAGAGCATTGGTCTTATCAAGTGATTATGGAGTCCATGAATATCTCCTAGATAAGATTTCTGCAACAACAATAAGAACAACAACAAAGTCTTTTTTTCCAATTAGTTGGAGTCGGCTACATGAATCCTGGTTTTCTATTTTGCTTGGTTTAGCGCAATATGTTCTGTAAGGCCACAAGCTATCATATCTTTTCTTACCGTTTCCATCCATGTAAGTTTCGGTATTCCCCTATCCCTAACTCTACCCTTAATACTTAATAAATAGATAAGATTTCTATTTGAAGATATTTATTCTGGAAGGAAATTGAATTTGGTCTTGGTACAGTTTTTGCGATGGCGGTGGAAGTTTTATTGATTTTTATTAACAAATATGCACATATAATGTGCTGATACCTTAATTTTCTATAACAGAATTAATGTTTTATCTTATTTTCAATGATTTTGGCAAAGTTTCAGGCTTTTGTGAGTGTGGTTTCATTTATTAGATCTTCGCATTTGGTTTCCCTCATTTCTGTAGTTAATTAATCTGTATAGTAATAATTCTATCCTTGTAGTGAATCCTAAATGCATTTTGAAAATATATTCATGTTAATTTTTGCATACTTTCATTATACAGGCCATTTGATTTTTGGGGAGCAAATTAGAAATCATGACTTTTAATTTGCTGAAGGAACGATACCTCCTTTTCAGTGTGCTCAGAGCTATACAATTTCCATGCTTACTTGCCCCGGTAAACTTTATCTTGTTCCTCAATTCCAGACATTTGATAAGAACTTGATGTAACATCTCTAGTAACTAATTATGCATACGGTCTCATACATGTCCAATAAGTTGGGCTAATATTCTTAAACTCTTTTAAAAAAATGGATATGTTTTACCACTGAAGAGAATTGCTCTGCGGAAAGACATTGGTTCGTCAATGTTGAAAAGGTTGAAGGCTTTTGTGTGTGCTTGTACGAGTTTGGAGTCCTTAATAATGAAGCTTCAAATTGTTAGTGCAGATTCTCACTCGTCCACCACCACATAAAAATGAAATCTGTGGTTGCGGAAGTTGTAGAATATGGAGTTGGGCTGTTCAGGCTTATGCAGGAATGTTTACATTATTACTGGTTATGTCAAAAAGTGGTCCAAATTAGTTATATATTTACCCTTTTTCTGAATCTTTATCCTACAACTTATTCCATATATGATATGCAGGACGACCTACCAAAATTAGTTTATTTGACATTATTACTGGTTATGTCAAAAAGTGGTCCAAATTAGTTATATATTTACCCTTTTTCTGAATCTTTATCCTACAACTTATTCCATATATGATATGCAGGACGACCTACCAAAATTAGTTTATTTGACATAGCTGGACAAAATACCTACCCCGTAGTTTAGACTTCCTTCTGTGTTCGTTTTTGTGTCTGTGCCTACCAAAATTAGGTTTCCTTTTTATGTTGAAAAGACTCCAAACTAATTTTGGTTGGCACAGACATGAGATGGTAGGCGGGCCTATTCACGGAATTAATTTTTATTTTTAGATTAGTTTTTAATGTGACTACCAAAGTTAAAACTCCAGCCATAATTCGCGTGTCAAGGTTCAGCGGGCCTATTCACGGAATATACCTGGTGTATCTGTACGTCGAGGACTTCGCAAGCCTATTCGTGGGGTACATGGCAGGGAGACGATTCTCCGGTTGTTGAGCTATTCTTACATGATGCTTGCGCGTCGAGGACTGTGGTGCCTATTCGCGAAGTATTCTGGATCTTGTTTCCATTACCGTAGTAGGATTAGTTGCACAACGAGGAATTTAACCATATAAAGTGGAGAACGATAAGTGCTTGCACCGGATCTATGTATTGTGGGATGCATAGAATCCGACAATCTGTCAATTAGTTTTGATTAGGTTGAATTCATATTCTGTAAGTGAGAATATATTTAATTGGATATTTAGCTGCCTAGTAATAAGTGTTTCCAGTTATTCTCCATCTAGTTAGGCCATAGTTTAGTATGGAAATTATCTATGTTGTGGAACTGTGCATGATTTTTTGTCCTTTTTTTTAGTCTTTTTGGTGTTTAGTTAATGAGCTATTAATAGTTTATCGTCTAAAATCTTGTGGGTAGTTTAGTCAACTCCAGAAAGTAAGTTGAAATTGAGCTTAATTAGGTGAGTCATTAGGTTGTGATTATATTGTTTCAAAACTTCTTCTCATCAAGCAGTATTGCTCAACAAATTTTTCTAATACATTGCAGCGAATGACTAGCCTGAAAATAGCAAAATGGGATTCTAATAGTACAAAAATATTGCTCGACATTTGTATCGAAGAGATTCGTACAATTGGGAGACCAGGAATTGCGTTTAAAAGTAAGATATGGGAAGAAATAAATGATGAATTCAATAAACGTACTAGTAAAGAATATACACCAAAGCAATTGAAGATTAGAATGGATACTATGAGAGATAATTGGAGTACATGGAAACAATTGGTAGATAAAGAGACAGGCTTGGGATGGAACCATCAGACAGGAACGATTGAAGCTGATGCCACATGGTGGGAAGCTAAGATAAGGGTGAGTATTGTTAAAGAAATGTTCTTTCATTTGCCCTAGTCATTAGGAATAATAGAGCATGTAGCAGATATAGCTCCAGTATTTTAGGAACTGCTTAGTGAGTTTACCAAGTCAGTTCTCTTGGGTTTTGTCCTGATTTTTGGGTTCAGTTTTGGTGGCTTGCATGCCACCTGTTTGTTTGTTTGTTAGCCTATAAAAGGGCTATATCTGTGGTTTAATAAATATATATAGTTTTCATCTTCTTACTATCTTTCCTCTTATCAGTGGTATCAAAGCCCGGATTGGTGACTTGCAGCAGCAAGGATTATGGCGACGGAGAGCAATTACATGCAGCCTTCAATACCTCGCTTCGATGGTCACTACGACCATTGGAGCATGTTAATGGAGAATTTCTTGAGGTCCAAGGAGTATTGAGGCCTCATTGAAACTGGTGTTATTGAACCTGCTGATGGATAGGTGTTGACAGCGGCACAAAGAAGGATGTTGGATGAGCTGAAGCTAAAGGATCTTAAAGCAAAGAATTATCTCTTCCAAGCGATTGATCGTCCCATCTTGGAAATAATTCTTAGCAAAGAAACTTCCAAGGATATTTGGGATTCCATGAAGAAGAAGTATCAGGGCTCTGCTAGAGTGAAGCGTGCACAGCTTCAAGCCTTGAGAAGAGATTTTGAGACTCAACAAATGAAGGATGGGGAGTCTGTCTCCAGCTACTGTGCGAGGACTATAGAGGTAAGCAACAAAATGCGCTTTCATGGCGAGAAGATGAAAGATGTCACCATTGCGGAGAAGATATTGCGTTCCCTAACACCAAAGTGGGATTATGTCGTTTGTTCAATTGAAGAATCGAATGACATAGATGCACTTTCCCTTGATGAACTGCAAAGCTCCTTGCTGGTCCACGAACAAAAGATGAACCGAAGTTCAACTACAGAAAAGCAAGCTTTGAAGGCTTCGACCTTTCCTCATTTCTCAAACTCTAGAGGAAGGGGTAGAGGTAGAGGTAGAGGAAGGGGAGATCGAGGCAATAGAGATGGCAGCAAACATTTCAAAGCCAATGATGATCAATTCCAAGGCAAAGGCAGAGGACGAGATCAATATTTTAACAAATCCAAGGTAGAGTGCTTTCTATGTCATAAATTTGGACATTATAGTTCTGAATGTTATGCTAGGCTGCCTAATAACAAAGAAAAGGAAGAGCAATCGAATTTTGCCGAAAAGAAGGAGGTGGAAACTTTGTTGATGGCTGTGCAAGCTAATCAGGAACCTGAGATTGATGTTTGGTATGTGGATACGGGTTGCAGTAACCACATGTGTGGAAGTAAGTCTTCTTTTTCTTATTTAAATGAAGCCTTTCAATCTACTATAAGCTTTGGTGATTGTTCCACTGTAAAGGTGATGGGAAAGGGTAATATTGACATAAGAACCAAGAATGGTTTTGTAGAAACAATTTCTAATGTCCTTTATGTTCTTGACTTGAAAAGCAATTTGTTAAGTGCTGGTCAATTGCAGGAGAAGGGTTATGTAATCACTATTCAGAAGGGTGTTTGTAAGATTTATGATCCAGCTAGAGGAGCTATTGCTGTGGTGCAAATGAGTTCAAACAGATTGTTTCCATTGAAGATTGAAGGTCTGCAATCTTGTTTGGTGGCTGAAGCAAAAGATCCTTCTTGGTTGTGGCACTTTTGAGCTTTGGTGGATTGAAGACCCTCCAACAGAAGAGTATGGTGACAGGTCTTCCTCATATCAGTATTCCTTCTCAAGTTTGTGAAGAATGTGTTGTTGGCAAACAACATCGTTCTCAATTCCCCCAAAGGAAGTCATGGCGAGCAAAAGGTGTTTTGGAGCTAATTCATTCTGATATTTGTGGCCCAATAACACCATCTTCTAATGGAGGTAAAAGATACTTAATTACCTTCATTGATGATTATACTCGAAAAACTTGGGTTTATTTTTTGCAAAAAAAATCAGAAGCTTTTTATGCATTTACAAGTTTCAAGGCTAGTGTAGAAAATGAAACAGGAAAGACCATTAAGACCCTCCGAACAGATCGAGGTGAAGAATATTGCTCAATTGAATTTGAAGCTTTTTCTGAAGCTCATGGCATTCGAAGAGAGCTGACAGCTGCTTATACACCACAACAAAATGGTGTATCGGAGAGGAAAAACAGAACCATCCTCAATATGGTGAGAAGCTTGTTGGCAAAAGGGAGAACTCCAAAATCTTTTTGGCCTGAAGCAGTAAATTGGAGCATTCATATCTTGAACAGAAGCCCTACATTTGCTGTTCAAAATATGACACTAGAGGAGGCTTGGAGTGGAAGGAAACCAACTGTAGATCATTTTAAAATCTTTGGCTGCATTGCTTATGCACATGTCCCAGATGAGAAAAGGAAGAAACTTGATGATAAGGGGGAAAAGTGTGTCTTTTTTGGTGTAAGTGAAACATCAAAAGCATATAAACTATTCAACCCACTGACAAAGAAAATTGTGATTAGCAGGAACGTCATTTTTGATGAAGAAAGCACTTGGGATTGGACTAGGCAGCAACCTACTACAGTCCTTTTTGATGGAGAAATTGATGAAGAAAGGCAGCAGCCCCTGCGACAAGTTCCAACAGCTTCAGTCCACGAAAACTCACCAAATGAGGTTCCAATAGTTGTTGAAACTTTACCAACAGCAACAGAAGTTACTGATGCAGTAGGTGAAACTACTGAAGCAACACCTGCATCGCGTCTTCACCGTGCTCGCAAGAGACCCAAATGGATGACAGATTATGAGGTACCCGGATTTGACCCCTCTGAAGATCCAATTACTCACTTTGCTTTTTTTTGCAGATTGTGATCCTACAACTTCTGAAAATGCTATCAAAGATTTAAAATGGCAAAGGGCGATGAATGATGAAATTGCCTCTATTGAAAAGAACAACACCTAGGAGCTTACTAACCTTCCAAAAGGTCAAAAATCCATTGGTGTTAAATGGGTTTATAAAACAAAGCTAAGCAAAGATGGAGAAGTTGACAAGTACAAAGCTAGCTCGTCTTGTAGTAAAGGGGTACAAGCAAGAGTTTGGTGTTGATTACAAAGAGGTGTTTGCTCCAGTTGCAAGGCTTGATACTATTCGGTTGGTATTATCTATTACTGCTCATAATTCATGGCCTATCTATCAATTGGATGTGAAGTCGGCATTCTTACACGGTGAGCTGCAGGAAGAAGTATACATTGATCAACTTCCTGGATATGTGAAAGAAGGTTGTGCGAGCAAGGTATACAAGCTAAAAAAGGCATTATATGGACTAAAATAAGCACCTAGAGTTTGGTATAGTCGTATAGATGCTTACTTTGTTAAAGAAGGTTTTCTTAAATGTCCTTATGAGCACACACTCTATATCAAATTTGGAGCAGATAGGAAAATGCTTATAGTGTGCTTATATGTCGATGACCTTATTTATGTTGGTAATGATAGTGTCATGCTTGCTGAATTTAAAAAAGCTATGACAAATGAATTTGATATGTCATACTTAGGATTGATGCATTATTTCCTTGGCATTGAAGTAATGCAATCTCCTGTTGGTGTTCTTATTTCACAGAAAAAATATCTTCTTGAGATTTTGGACAGATTCAGGATGAAGAATTGCAATCCAGTTTGTACTCCAACTGAATGTGGCTTAAAGCTGATGAAAGATGATGGTGGGGAGAAGATTAATTCTACTCTTTACAAGCAGATAGTTGGAAGTCTGATGTATCTAACTTCAACAAGGCCTGACATCATGTATGGTGTTAGTTTAATCAGCCGCTATATGGAGAGTCCAACAGAGAACCATCTCTTAGCAGCAAAAAGAATCTTTCGTTACTTGAAAGGTACATCTGACTTTGGTATTTTTTATAAAAAGGGAACGAAAGGAAATCTGTTTGGTTTTTCTGATAGTGACTACGCTGGAGATATTGATGATAGAAAAAGCACATCCGGGTTTGCTTTTATGATGAATTCTGGAGTTGTATCATGGTCATCAAAGAAACAACAAATTGTGACATTGTCAACTACAGAAGCTAAATTTGTTGCAGCTGCTTCATCCTCGTGTCAAGCTATTTGGCTAAAAGGATTGCTTGAAACTCTTCAAAGTCAACAACAAGGACCAATAACAATCTATTGTGATAATATGTCAGCAATCAAAATTTCAAAAAATCCAGTTTTGCATGGAAGGAGCAAGCATATTGATGTTAGATAACATTTTTTGCGTAATCTTTGCAATGATGGTGTAATTGATTTGGTGTTCTGCAAAAGTGAGAATCAAGTGGCGGACATAATGACTAAACCTCTCAAGCAAGCTACATTTGTGAAGCTTAGAAGAATGCTTGGAGTATGCTCTTCAAATGATGTTGTTCAAGGGTAACATAGTTTTTCTTTAAACTGATTTCTGCAGATATCAGTTTAAGGGAGGGTGTTAAAGAAATGTTCTTTCATTTGTCCTAGTCATTAGGAATAATAGAGCATGTAGCAGATATAGCTCCAGTATTTTAGGAACTGCTTAGTGAGTTTACTAAGTCAGTTCTGTTAGGTTTTGTCCTGATTTTTTGGTTCAATTTTGGTGCTTGCATGCCACCTGTTTGTTTGTTTGTTAGCCTATAAAAGGGCTATATCTGTGGTTCAATAAATATATATAGTTTTCATCTTCTTACTATCTTTCCTCTTATCAAGTATTTGATGCTATTTTATTTTTAAATCATTGAAAGATATTCGCAAAAATTGGATTGTCTAAATGTTATCTATTTTTTATGGTTATGTAGGATAATCCAAACTATAAGAAATTCCGATATCAAGGATTGGAATTTGTTGAGGAATTGTGATTCATATTTGGGGAGTCGGTAGCAACAAGTGAAGTTGCATGGACACCAGCTATAGGTGTGCCAACTGATAATATTGATTTAGTTGTGCCAATTGAAGTTGAAGTCAATGATATGGAAATCAATCTTGATGAGGAAAGCCCCCAAGGAAACAAGAGAAGAAAGGTGCCTTGTTTTTATATATTAGAATTGATAATCTTGTTGTTTTTCAATTTTATGTTGATGTATTATAATTGATCTTTGATGACCAAAGACATATATAAATTTGTCTTGTTGTTATAGCTATCCAAATAGAAATTCTTGTTTTTCCTCTTTGAGCAATAGCGTTTGTTGTGATCTCTATTATTTTTTTTAACGCCCTTTTTTTCCTACAGATGTCTTCTAATCTTACCAATGAACAATCAAGAAAAGTTAAAAAAAGGAGACGCGCACACTCACAGTTCTATATCATAGTTAATGCTGCAGCAACAATTGCATATGAATATCACATGAAATATTTGATGAAGCAAGGTAATAGATTTCTTTATTCTCATGGATGGAATTGGGTTCGACAAACTCTTAATACTCCTGGTGAAAGGTACAACATGTTTAGGATGGAATCTCATGCTATCTTGAAACTTGAAAAGTTATTGGTGAGTAAGGGATGGTTACATCCATCAAAAGAAATGACATCGTTGGAGGCAGTTACTATGTTTCTTTGGGGTTGTGCACATGGTGAGACAAATCGAAATATAAAAAATAAATTTGGAAAATCAGGAGAGACGGTAAGTAGGAAGTTTTGTGAAGTTCTTGATAGTTTATGTTTATTGGCAAAGGAAATTATAAGGCCTCCAGATTTTGACTTTGTTGAAGTGCCAAACAAAATTAAAGATGATCATAAATATTGGCCTTATTTTGAGGGATGCATTGGTGCTATAGATGGAACACATATACCTGTCATTGTTCCTACAAAAGATTAGACATATTATATTGGTAGAAAGGGACGTACAACACAAAATGTCATGCTAGTGTGCAACTTTGACATGTTATTCACATTTGTTGTTGTTGGTTGGCCTGGTACCGCACATGACACGCACATTCTTTCATTAGTACTTGAAGAAATGAAACATGTGTTCCCTCACCCTCTTGAAGGTACCTAAAAATTTATATATATATTTGTCATTAAAATATTTTTTTATTTGTATTTTTAATATAAGCTAATAATTAAATATATTGTTTTGTATAGGAAAATACTATCTGGTTGATGCTGGATATCCAAATATGAAAGGATATCTAGCACCATACAAGGGTGAAAGATATCACATTCCTGATTTCAGAGATGACATTCAAGCAGAAGTTTTACAAGAAGTATTCAACCATGCACATTCTTCATTAAAAAATGTCATTGAAATGACAATTGGAGTTTGGAAGAAAAGATGGCATATATTATGCGATATGAGGCCATTTTCCGTGATAAAACAACAAAAAATTATAGTTGCAACAACAGCACTTCATAACTTCATTAGATTATGTGGTATCCAGTCTTCACAACAGCATCTTATAACTTCCTTGATAAAACAACACTTCATAACTTCATAACTTCATAAATTTTTATTTGGGAGATCCGTCCCCTATAATATACATATTCTCAAATCGCCTCTCAAATATAGCAATCTTCTGTAGCGATTTAGCACTTGGCCAAAATATGAATATATAGCAAACGACTGTAGATGCTCATTTGCTAAAAAATGGAAAATATGGAAATTTAGCAAAAGAATGTGGATGCTCTTATAGGATATACATATAAATAGTAATTGTTAAATATAGATGTGTAAATATAATATTTATTCATGTACTTAAGTGCAAAAATTGTTAGCCGTAGAATATCGGGTGCAAAATACTTACGTGCAAATAATTATTCCCCGCTACTGGACCAGAAAGGTAAATCTTTTAAACTATGACCCGGATCCGGACCCGGACCCGGTTCTTGTAGGTCCAGGTCCGAATCCAATTTTTGGACCCGTGAGGTATCGGATCCGGACCCGGGTAGTTGAGGACCCGACCCAATTGGACCCAATACCAGCTCTAATGGTGTCCCTTTTATAATTCTCTTTGGTCTCCAAAGACAAACATTCACAGCGAAACCAGAAAAGGAAAAACACACAGATGCACACACAAACTGGCCTCACTTGTGCTTCTCTTCACCTTTTCCTGAGAACAAAGACCTTCAAGATAAGATTGATATATTGGAGATTATACTTTACGACACCCAGATACCCTTGGACGCAAAAAGCACACACCACAAAGCGTCCCGACATCGTTTTCCCAAAAGGTTCATTTTAGTTGTAGCCAAGGTCATCTAGGTACACGGATATGCAGAGCCCAGAGGTTTTGTTTGTTTTCAAATATAATTTTTTGGCAAATACAAAAATAAGGTCAAATAATGAAATTATGAAAAGGTAAAATCTCAATTTCCTCAGGTGAGGCTGGATCCAAGCACTAATCCGCCGTCACATTATGAAATATAGATGATGCTAATTATACTCAAACAGAGACTACATATATCTGTACAGAAGATGGGAACTACACAACACTTTACACCACAGCAATGAATTGGTTGCAGGAGATGAGGACAGCAATAATTCACGCCTCTCTACTTACAGGGAACTGATGCCTGCAAACATCGCCAAACAAAATATAGTTCAAATCACAGGAGACCCATTTATAATTTAATATGCTACGAGTTCTACAGTAACTTATCCATTGTAGACCCAATCAGTCCCTTCTTTTGGTTTTTTGTTGCATCCAAATATCCTGAAACAATTGTCATTCTGCAACTGATCTTTTTGTTTTGCAAATGGCTTTCTAAAGAACTCTGCACTGGACTGAGAAACAACAGCAATTACTTGGCAACCGGCATAAGATAGGAGCAGGTCTGTTCAACCAACAACCAACAATTAGTATTACAATGCTACTACAATATAAAATTGTAGGGCGATTAACACCTAGAGTCGTACAAAATGAGTAACAAAATTGAATAATCCATTATGTTTATTTTCATTTGCATGCCACAGAAAGATCTATAGATAAGGTTTCTTAATGTTCTACTTGTACCTTGTACCCGTGCGTGAACAATTGTTAATAATCCAATGAGATACTACTTTTATACTTTTATTAATCAACATAACATGGAAAACCAAATACATCTGTCGATCGAACTGCAAATTATGTTTATTTCTATCTCCCGTACTCATGTTACTCTGTACAAGTGTGTATATATACACCAGCCAGCCATCAATACTTAGAAAGGTAGCTTAGTGTCGAATTAACTATGGATCTAGAAATGGAAGTTCACAGCCCAAAGGTGAGAATAACACTTTTCACTGCTCTCAAACCATTTAAAGCATTCCCAACAAATGTGTTTCCCACATCTACACTCTACGTGGTGACACCCTTCATCCTTCTCGATGGTGTGGTGACACGAAGGGCAGTCCTTGACATATTCTTTACCTTCTCGCCATTCAATCAGCGACTTGTCCGGCCTATCCTTTAACTGATTGTACATATCACAGGGTATAAATGGGTGGTACTCTGCATGGCACCGAGTGCAAGTCTCAGCCGAGCATGCCCCACATACAAATGGATGGCCCTTGTCAGAAACTTGATAAATACCAGGGCAGTCGACGGATGGGCAAAACCGGTAACGCCCTCCACTGGAGGAAACAAATGCTCCTAATGATGCCCTGAATAATTCTTCTAGTTTATCCCTTGTCAAGATGGATTTGAAGTCGACAAGCAGCAAGGGTTGGTTGCATCCAGCCTTAGCGCAACAAATTGGGAACCCATCATGTGAGCGGGCAGCAGACTCACACTGTTCAACTAGACAACCATGACAGAAGTCATGGCCACAACCCACGAGCTTATATGGCTCATCAAGTTCACACAAACAAATAGGGCATTCGGGAGGTTGTGAAGATGGCATAGCAAATGTGAACGTTCTTTGAGATTGAGCCACATCAGAGAAGACAATCTCTTCTATCTTTTGCTTCTGTTCCTTGGATCCCCGTACAGTGAGAATGTGATGGCGAGTATTAAGACTTAGCTCGACCCCATCCTTAAACTTCTTCTTGAGGCCGTTGAGGTCAGCACCAAACCTCTTGACAAGTTCTTTCATAAGATCTTTAGGAAGGTTAAATCCTCGGAGGCGGAATTCTACAGGCTTTTGGTCATGATATAAGAGAAGCAACTTAACAAGTTTCTCCTCAGCCTTGGTGATTGAGCTTGGTGGGCCAAATAGCTTGAGGTTGAGATTGTGGCTGTCATATAAGATGTAGGTACCTGTCTCCTTTTCTACTGATCGGCAAAGTTCCATGCCATCATGAGTGAGGAGAGAGTGAAGGACGCAAGGAGTAAGGCCGGGGATGGATTAAAATCTGTCCCTTTGTCAGCTTCTCAATTGACATTCTTAAATCTGCCACAATTTTTGCGTCATTGCAAGAGACCCTGACACAACAGGACCCGTCACTATACTTATCCCTTTTGCAGTTCACACCTGAGACAGAGATAAGAAACATAATGAATTAATTAGTGAAATACTTGAAATATAGATCTTCCTAACCCATACACAGAAATTGTGGTACATATGAATGCACAAGTAAAACTAGATGTAATATATCGTCACTGGAACTATAATAACTTCACTCACAGTTTCAGAGAATTAGAAGATTATGCATGTAGATTTGAATGCACGAGAAAGAGAGAAAATTTTCTGAGGAAAGGAAGAACTTACCGTTTATATGGTTGAAGCTTCCGAGTAAAGAATCCAGATCTTTCTTAATAACATCATATAATTGCCGAGAGAAAAAAACTGAGCTATGAAAGACAGGTTCACAGTGTACATTCTGCCATGGTAAACAGCCAGCTAATACTTTACCCTGGAGATAATCCAGAGCCTTTGCTGCCTCGAGATGAAGACTTCCATTAAAAGCTAATGTAGCTCTCACAAACTGATCTGTAGGTTTAGGCTCAAAAACCTCAACCTGAAAATCTTTGTATGCGCATTTATTGTTAGGCATGAACTGCTCAATTTCACTTCTGAGTACCTCTGCACAGCTAGCTATTGGGGCACTATCGACAGCTTCTTTTTTGAACAATTGAACTCCGAGAATTTTTGTTGTTGTGCATCTTGCAAATTCACTAAAAATTTCTGACTCCGACAAATAATCTGGTATTCCTGATACAAACAGACCATCACTGGGATTTTTTGCCAGCACGCATTTCACAATTACTCCTCCAAGAATCAGTGCAGCACAATCACAAATAATAGCATCTAGATCCCCCTCTGCACATCGAATCAGTGCAGCTCCCATACTTTGCCATCGTGGCCAACAAACTCTGGCTCTTATAGCAAAAGACGATAACAGTTGGGGATCCCTTGCCCTAGTCATCGGGAGTACCTTCAAGGAAGAGCCCCTGATTTCTAACTTATTCAACAGAGACACAGCAGTTATGGCAGATTCAGGATTAAGAAATGTTATAGTTCCCCACTTATCAGGAACATTGTTCCCTAATCCAGTCCCTGCTGTTTTAAAATAACCAGCTATACCAGGAACCTGTTGTTCAATCAAGCGAAGGAGCACCTTTTCATTTATCTCCGAAGCAAGCGGATGAATTATTTCCACGGTGAGAAATCTATTCTCCAGTTCCAAATGCTTGATTTCAGCACCAGAACCAAACAATGCAAAAGAAGCTTCAGGTCCTCCATCAAATAAACTTCTCTCGAGGCACTCATTCTTCAACCATTTATTTTCGTACTCCAAGTAATTAGTAACAATCGAGGAAACCTTCTCCATATCCTTCGCTGCAGCTAGTATCCGAACATCACTTGTAGCTAATTCAACATCAAGACTAATTCTGTCGTCCATGCATTGTTCTCTAATTAGTGAAACAATGCTGTGTATGTTGGAATTCAATCTTCCACAGAAGCTCCTCAGCACAGCGGTACTAGTAACTGGAATTACATTCATGGTCATCTTCCGGCTCTCCAAGTGTACATACTGAATACTGACAGGGAAGGTCCTCCCCTTTACAAAGATGGTAGGGCAACTGTTGAAATACTCTGCAAGCTTTTGAGCATCAGCTGTGGGCGCAGACATTAATATAACCTTTAAACCATGTCTTTGGAGCAATTCTTTCTTAAGCACTGCCAAAAGGCGATCAGTGTTTAAACTTCTTTCATGAGCTTCATCTACAATTATATATGAGATGCCACCAAAATTCTTTTCGGCTAAGTAGTGTTGAAAGAGACAATTATCTGTCATAAATATCATCCTTGATTTAAACCCCGGCGTAGATGGATACATGTGACAAAAATCAACAAAATTATCATTATAGCAACCAGAACTTTCCTCCCTAACCCTTTGAGCTACAGAAGTTGCAGCAATTTTGCGAGGTTGAGTACACACAATTGATCCAGAAGCAGCCAGTCCTGAATCAGCAATGAACTGAACTAACTGGGTACTCTTTCCAGAACCAGTCTCACCGATTACCACAGCAACCTGAGTTAAAAGAAATACGAAAGTTAGAACAGTCTAAGCCTTCTTGTCTACATAGTTTGAATGAATAATATATAAATGCTTCTAATCCCTGAAAGAATTGAATGAAGCCAACTTGCATTAAATCACAAAATAGAATAAATCTAATACTCCATATTACTTGATATTTGTTTTTCAAATCAAATTCTATTTACCGTTCATAACCTAGATACGAATAACCCACTGTATAACTGCCAATACGGACAACATAACAAAATACTCCATATTTTTATCTTTTCTCGTAACATTTTAAAATTACCAACAATGCCACATCATTAATTGTTATCGTGGTCAACTTATCTGAACATGTATTTTAATACTAGTACCAAATCACCAAAAGACGGTCACTATATGAAGGGTAATTATTCATAGCTAGAATGTCTACTTATAATGCACTAAGCAAAACTGTTGATAAGTGTACTTGACTAATGATTTAATTGTGTTCATATATAAAGTATGCATAGCCTTAAAATAAGGGGCTGACATCTGGATATCGAAAATTAGTAAGTAGCAGAATTGATACGAGCAACAAATTTCTTGTCAGAAGATGGGAGGAGTTAAATGCGGATAGAAATTACAACAGTGACTGCATATAGTATTGAGATGATGAGCACATATAGTATTTAGAATCATGGTTTCAAAACTCACTATGTCAGGTATTGGCTGCTATTTCTCTAAACATACCAACTTACGTAGGACTACGTACATAACTAATACTATAAAGGAGGTCTCAAATTTGATGTCAGACTACATCAAAGTTTTTATTTTAAAAAATATATATTTATTAAGACTTGCATTGCACGTGTAAATTATTAGTAACGATAATGTAAGACACGTCGGGAGTGTCAATGGGCAAAATTCTAGTTTGACTTGGCCTATGCATAATGAGAGAGTTGGGGTTGTCATTTATCGACAACATGTAATTTGTGGACAATTAACCATCTAATCTCAACTATTCATTTTTAAGTGAGAGTTATATTAACCATTCATTTACTCAACTGTTGTTAGTTACCATAATTTCCTCGAAGTTCAAATTTATTTACGACATAATTATTTACAAAAGTGTCACTTATATAAAATAGAAATTTGTATCACTAAGGATAATTTGTAAAGAGTATATATGAGTATAGGTATCTCTCCGGTTCGAGGCTAGATTACCTTTTATTATTTACTCTATAAAAATAAAAATAAAAATTAATTGAAATATGAATCGCACGTGCTGATTACTAGTGTTTAGAATACTTCTCTTTGACAGAAAATGCATTATCCATACACACATTGAGAAAGCCGAAATCGATATCCGGTACCAAGTTTTGCATGCCTTATGATACATCCCCTATCAATTAATGCTCAACTATGATGCAAAGAGCATAATGCTTAGTCTAGTTTTCTTAGGCTTTGTTAGTTTCCTAGTTTGATTAGGCCCTATTTCTTTCCTAGTTTGCGCAATGCTTTATTTCATTCCTAGTTTGCTTCATTAGTTTCCTAGTTTGTTCAGACTTTGTTTAATTCCTAGTTTGATTTTAATTGTATTATTATATTATCCTGAAAAAGGAAAAAGAAAAAAAATAAAATACAATAATACGCAACAAATATAACTACCAATTTCAGTTATAAAACGAGCAATAATTATTTGAACTTCGCATGTTAAAAAAAAAAAAAAAAAAAAAAACTAGCTGTTAGTTGTACGTACCTTGTTCTTGAACATTGTTTTCAGAATCTTCCTGCGCGACGCATAGATAGCCAAGCCATCAGAAACCCTGCGGCACTCTCGCATCACCAAACAATGTACCCTTAAAAAATTCTTCAAATCCCAATCCTCTGCCAACTTCAATGCGACAACCTCCCCATCAACCAACCCAACCTTGTCCACTTTTCCCTCCTTAAGAAATCTCAACACTCTCTCCATCGAACCCCTGAACTCCGCCACCCTCCCCTTAATCTGCTCCAACTCAACTTCCAACCTCTCCTTCTCCTCCGTCATCACCTTCTGAACTTCAATCTCCTTCTCCACGTCGGAAACCCTGTTTTCCAACTTGTTAGTAAACTCTCCACCAAGAACAAACTCCAAGTGTGCAACTAGAAGCTTCTTGACCCGAAAGATTGGTTCGGGCCCGAGGTCCATGTAGGGGAAGAGGGAGTGGGCACCATCGAGGCGGAGTTGCCAGAAGAAGCAGAGGGCGGCTATGGCATCAGAGCGAGAACTGAAGATGAGTTTGGCAGCAAAGTTTCCTGTGGGGAAAACGCGGTGGGTTTGGCAAGGGGAAGGGATGGAGGCAATGAGGTGGTCGACGACGCCAAGACTAGTGGGGGGTTTCTGATGGGGGATGCGCTTAAGGAAGACGGTGAATTCTCTACGATTCATCGTCTTTGTTTGCTTGGAAGGAGGGAAGGAACTGACGCTAAGGAACAGAGAGGAGAAGAGAAGATAAACTTTTTGAAAGGAGAAAGGGGGGGGGGGGGGGGGGGGGGGGGTGAGAGTATTTAAAGAGAAAAGGAAGGTAAGGTTACCAAAGGTGGTGGTGGTGAAGATAAAGGTATATCTATTTAATTTGCTTATTGTAGTTATGTTTAGGGTTTTGTTATACCATCTTATTGTTATCTTTTTGGCATTATTGTAGTTATCTTTTCTTTCTATATATGCCCTGTTAATAAAGCCTGTGTTAAGGATGGGATACTTTTAAATTTTTAAATTTGAGTTTTTAAATTTGAGTTCATATGGATAAAAATTAAATGTACGATTGAGATTTAATCGGGTGGTGTGCATGGTTAATATAATTTTTTTTAATTTTTAATTTTGGATGGATAGTTTAGAATTTATCTTTTTTAACTTGAGATTATATGATTGAGATGAGATTTGTCTCCTTCTCCTTTGTTAGGTCACTTTCACCATTATTAGGTTTCTTTATTAAATTTGTCTCATTCTTCTTTGTTAGATTCCTTTTCTTATCTCCCGTACCTCCATTATTTTCACAAACTAAATTCTGCTTGTCTTCTTCTTCTTCATATGTATTTAGTATGCTCTGATACCAACTGTGTGAGCGAAGCGTGTAATCAAAAGGAAGAGAGTATCAAAAACTTTAAAATTCTAAAGATGATTGTTTGGTGTAAAATAATATTCGTCGAAATAATGAATATTGTCTATTCTGAAAATGAAATCATGAGTAGGGAGAAATTTCTTAAGGATACCATACAAATCAAAACAAAATGGCCTATCATGCTTCCGACCTAGTTAAGCCTCTTTGAGCTGCTCTGTACCAGTTACTACTAGTAGATAAAATACCTCTGGTATGCACTCCAATTTCAGTGCTCCTTTTACATTCCTCCCATCTCAGGACTACTATGCTCTTCAAGAGAGCTTTACCCAAGAGATACGTAGGGAACAACTAGTAACACTTCGATACAGGCAACCACAACCTAGCTTTTTTCCTGCTACTAGGTGTACAGCTCAACTAGAGAAGGTTGCAAATTGGACTTTCTGCAAGATTTTTCAGGCAGAGCCTAACAAAACTCTCCTTGAGGGGAAGAGATTAGTTAGTCATCTCTTATTTTGAACAAGAAAGATAATTTTTATTTCCTTCAAACTTGTTACAAACAGAGACTCTTCAAGATTTTGAGAAATTTTTTCTCTCCAGGATAGTCTGCCCTTCTCCCTTATCCTGCCACCCCTTTTATAGAAGAAGGGATGACTTTACACCAGATACAATTATTGTTCTCCTTACATCATTGCTTACATCACAGATACAATTACTGCTTTTCTTACATCATTGCTTACATCATAGCTAAATAATTGAGATAATTACTGCTTATGTAGGAGACATCTTCACGTGCTTCACATCAGAAACAGCTCCTCGTCAGCCTTCTCTTGTTCTTTTCTGCAATAGTCACATGAATGCCGTGGTATCATCCTCATCAATCTACAGTAGTGGACAGCTGTCTCTTCTGTCATTGTCATATCCCCTTTATGCAGCATTCGGTACCAGCTGTCAAAGACTTCTTTCTTTGACTGGGGTTGTTTAATTTTTGTTATGCTGTAGATCATTAATTTTTGTGGGTCAGGGCTATCATAGATCCATATGTTACCTTCTCTTAAAAATCGGTCCAATTAATTAGTGTCCAATTCATTAAATCGGTCCAATCATTAATTCATTAAATATCATCTACTGACTAATAAATTGGACACAAATGATTTGGACCGATTTAATGAATTGGACACTAATTAATTATTAGACTGTGATAGTTTCTTGATTTGTATCCTTCGTAAACAAATTCTGTTTGAATGTATAATGTATTTTTTGTTGCTCTTAATGGATTCATTTGTCCAATATCCTATTTATTATTATGCTTTCATTGTTTACTGTTATTGTGATTTTTTCTTCTTGAATTGAGTAAGGTTGTACTGATGTAAGGAAGTCAGTTCCTAATAACATTTCATTAACATGGTCTTCTGGGTCTACGTGTAAGTGTAATAACATTTTCTTTCTACCATTTATCCTTAGTAGTAGTATGATTTTATGTACAATTGGATGTCTATTATTGTAATAGTCTAGGTAGTAATATGAGTTTTCTAAAGTTATTAATTCAGTGGTTTTTACATTTGTTTGTTTAATATGTGAATTGGTAGCTCCTGTATCTACTAAGGTTATTTGTTTATTCCATTTTCCATTGTCATAATATTCTATTTCTATTTTAAATTGGTTATTGTTTTGGTGTTCTAATGTATTTATTATTGGTATTAATTCCAATGCTTATTATTTATTTCTTATTGATAGTGATCTCTTTCCGAATATTATTTGTGGTGCTTTTCCTTTTGCAGTTTCTTTTTCTTTATTAAAGTCGAGTTCTATATAATTTGGTATAGTCATTTCAGGGTTTTCTCTATCTGGTTTGTATCTTATGATTTTGCCGAATAGAGGCTCTATTTTAAAATTATCTGTATTTCTATTCTTTACTTCGTGCTTGCTAGTGAAAGCATAAATGTTTCTTATTTGTATACTCATAACTTTGCTTTTTTCTATCATTTCTATACCTGAGAACCAATGATACATGACTAGACTTTTATCTTTATTTTCTTCTGCTATACTTATAGAGAAATTAGATTTTATTGTGAACTTTATCTTTTGGTACATTAGGTTTCCTTGAACTATTCCTATTAAGCCATCTTGTGTACTTGATATTATCCTATCATTCATTAGGTATATTTCGAGGGGTGTATTTATTCCTTCCTTAAAATAGGCTTTTATTATTATTTGTATAGCTCCTAAATATATGTGCCTTAATATTTTTCTGGTCTTTTCACTTATTTTTTTCATCTCTTGTCTTATTATTTTTTCGGTTATTAATGGGATTATGGTTTTGCCTTGTGCTTGTTCAATGTCTATAGGTTGTTCATTATTCCTAGCTATTATGATGGTACTTTTCTTTCTTTTAAATATTGGTAGTTAAAAAAATTATTTTGAATTTATATCTAATTTGGTCTCTCTTAT